>CM041781.1:184820297-185268628 GCA_023374045.1 Limonium bicolor
TAATATAAGTTGTATAATATAGTACAACTAATTGGAATAATCATCTAATATAAGATGATAAAATGTAACATATAATATAAGAGTTTTATAACTCATGAAACTTACCTATGTGGTAAATATATACATATACAGGAAAAATGTATATAAGGATGAATATATAATATGGTTGGAAACCTTATAATATAATGGTGTAGGTTATGACATGAAAAATAGTTACAAACTATAAGTTATGAGTATTTTATTGCAAATATAATTTGCTAAAGATAATGGATTATATAATACAATGTATTATAATGCATGGTGGGAAAATAATACAATATAATATAATAATGCATGCATACATGCAACTATAGGTTATATACCTAAGTTTAATGGTGGATAAGATTAAAGAAATATAACGAATTAAACTTAACAGTCGAAATGTTTTGACATGCGAGTTTTAAGTAACAAAGCCGACCGGTTTAGAGAAACCCGTAACAAATAACTGTAGAAATTCGGGGTTGAACTGTCGGGGTTACTTTCTATTCGGAAACACCGGATGTAGTTAGTCATGGAGACTGACTTATAGTTTTATTACCGTTTAGATCATACTTCAGACGGAGGAGCTTGACGATGTAACACCCCATCCAACAACAAACACATCACAACAATCTGCAGCGGAATACACACTTCATCAAATAACTTAACTCGTTGGTGTTACACGCCGTTAACCACCCACGTGGCTAACAAGGCTAATACATATACATTGTACCGGTCTGATGGGCTAAATTCCCGAGCGACTACACATTACTATCCCTTTCCACTAACAACAACAACAACATACACCTTTCAACTATACCGAGTATTTATAAACTGATGCCGATAACAATTTCGGTCTTACTACACCTACTGTATATATACACTTAAATGATTACTCATGTACAATATCTACCCCGTCCTACTCTCGAACGGCTTCCAGCTCTCTGTACCTGAAATAGGAAAATAAGAGAAAGGGTGGCCCCCAAGGGGCTCAGCACCTTTGCTGGTATGGTAATCCCGCAGCCCACATGCTACCGGGCCACGCACAACTAATTGTCGTCTTAGCATGCGATTAATTATATTTAGATCGTGCATGCAACTGTAAACACACTACATATAATCATTTCGCCTCAACGGGCTCAACAACGGATAATATATCCTTACTAGATAAGTCACTCATGGTATTCATTATCCCTAGAGTGTTCCTCCTCTAATGGAGCTACTTCCTTAATAGACGACACTTACCCTTAAATCGGGTTATCCTTAAACGCCTCTTATCTCAACTGGGATTCATATCCATGATCCACATACTCCATACTTTACAACATATAACATACACTACATAACATCACATAACAACACTTTGCACGTTTCTACGTGCACAACATAACACCGCAATAGATATTGCATCACAACAAAAATACATAACATAACGGGAATGGTTCTCTTAGGAACTGACCCAAACATTGTTTATACACTGGTGAGCCTAGAGAATGTTGCCAGTCTCATGATAAGCTCGTTATACAATAACAACAACACTCATTACCGTCCTAATAGTTGGATGAGTAACTTAAGTTAAGATGGTTTGGGTTTGGAGGCCCGAACACACCACACAAACACATGTTCCCCCTAAACCGATCATAAGTCAGAATAGCTAAGCTTTGGAGTGAGCTATGGGAGATCATAACCCGTGAGGGAAACAACCATAACAAAGAGAAGGGTAAGGCTAAGAAGGATACCCTCTCCCAAACAACGCGCGACCGGCCAAACCGGATTCCTCACTACTGTTAGCACATACTTACTTTTAGATATTAGTTAGAACCCCACTATGGAGCCTATCACATGACGGCACATACAGTATTACAACTGGGTTAAACATACAAGGGAGATCTCTACATTCACATACACATATCACACTATTAACACACGCATAGCCGTGGTTAGAATGCCCCACAGTTCGGGTCGTTTACTCCGAATACCGAACTCTCATGTGATCTTAGACTCAGTTAACTAAGGTTAACACTGCCGAGGTTAAATGGTATCGGAGTTGTACACGCCACATAAATGAATTACTGTAAACTCATTACATGTTTAATCTTACAACGTGGCAAACATACAGAAAAACACATTGGCATACAAGCCGGTGTAATCCGGTAGGACACAGGTTGCAAGAAAACCATACCTGTCACCGGAGTCCACTTTACCACGCCCATTATGTTCCTCGAGCAATTCTCGAACAACTGACAACATTACATGTACTTTTATTAACATTGGGGTAACATGTTTGGTTAAAGTCTAATGCTTATAACTTTTCCCCGTTAACTTGGTTAAATAGCTTTACATTTTTAACATGTTTCACTCTTTCATTTTACTTCAACTTTTCACCCACCAAATTGTGACTATAACTCACCTAACATGTCCTACACAACCTTATAACATCATATCCATCAATCCCCATCATTAGACATCTTTTAATAACCTAAAACAACAATTTTAGAGTGGTCCGGGACATGGTCCTTACCTTAAGTCCCGGACCAACACTTAAAGAAACTCTCGGGTGATTTTACAGACTGGTCCGGGACCTTGTACTGACCCCAAGTCCCGGACCAGAACATTGGTGAAACTCTCGGCCCTTTTTTGTGTATGGTCCGGGACATCATCCACTACCTAGGTCCCGGACCACTGTAACAGAACTCCCAAACTTGACATTTTCAAGTCTTGTTTCATCTATTCTCCACCTCCATTAATTACCCAAACTTCATACATGAACTTAGGCATATTCTAATACCAAAACATCACTTTGATTCTCCTTACAACATTGTCTTTCTTTTTTTTTGCATAACTTTGGGCCGTCCGACCCACCGTCCGACCCACAACTGGGTCGGACCATTCCAGAAACTTTTCCCGTCTTTTAAATACGCTTGTCCGACCCATGTCCGACCCAAGACCTCTGGGTCGGACCATTCCAGAGACTCCAACCGGTGATTACAACAGAGCTGTCCGACCCACCCTGGGTCGGACCACTGGGTCGGACAACACCAGAAGTTGTCCAAAACTTGTCAAACTTTCTCCAAACTTTTCCTCTAGCCTCCTAATGTGTTCTAACATCATTTGGCACTTCAAACACACCTTTAACCATATGCTAAACTCTTTAAATCACTCACCAAAACCATTTTATCATTCACAAGTTACTTACAAAATTCCTAGCACTTGGAATGTTTTCTCCTTAAGATTTCTAGGTGGTATTTCACCTATAATGACCACTATACCAAGGTGTTTCCTCTACACCTTAACATCATCTCTCAAACTTCTTTTCTTACTAACTAAACCTCCTTTTTCACATCTTACCTAAACATCACTTATTCCTTGGATATCAACATTACCTAAACCTTAAACAACTTCCTAGTTCACCAAAACTTTCTTAAAACGCTTAGAACTTCTTACACATTTTCCTAAATTTTGCCATAGTTTCTCTTGTATATACTCACATCCAAACAATTAGGTTTTTACCTTATTTCATTCAAGAATACCTAAAATCCATCAAACACATTTTTATACACAACTTCACACATTTAGCACTACATCACAATATAGTGCATAACTTAAATTGCTTGGCACTTAGGCCCTTAAATTGCATAAACCTTAAACACTGAATTTCCACAATATATAAGCCTTTGACCTGCAATTACACACACCAAGACATATGTTCTTTTACTAGTCTCCTTGAGAACACTTTACTAAGTCATTCACCAGTTGCTCTTTAGGTAGTTTTAGCAAGCATTATAAGCTCATTTCTCCTAAGGCATTAAACCACATTGAGATAGCAATTTACCTCTTTTCCTCACTTCTTTCTTGTTTCCTTGTTTAAAAATTGGCTAAGCTTAGTTGCTTGTCAACTTCTAAACATTACACAAACAATGTGATGAGTATTCAAGCTCCAAGCTTAATCTCATTGTAAACCCTAGGTTTACATTGTTTCAAAAACATTAATGTAGTTGTTTTACCTTGATCTTTGAAGGGAGTTTGAATATCTATGAAGAGAGGACTCCACCAAGTCCTTGAAAGATTCAAATGGAGCTAGAACAAAGCAACACAATGAGCACCATTAATGGTGATTTTCGGACAACAACAAAACATGGAGGAAACTTGATTTTTCTTTGAGTTTCCTTACCTTGGAGCAAAGGAGAAAAATAATATGTGAAAAGGTGAGCTCAAGCTCCTCCCATGGAGATTCCTCTTGGCACCAAAATGGAGCTCTTGGAATTTTGAAAGGATAGAATTGAAGAGCTTGATGAGACAAAGAGAATGGTGGTGTTTGTTTTTGATTTGGTTAAGTGAGCTAAGAAATATTGGCAATGGAAGATGGCATTTGGTGCTGTTGCTGTAGCATCACCGTGAGAACAGAAAGAAGAGAGGTAGAAGAGAGCTTAGAAGCCGTGTGAAATGAAAGAAATGAGAGAAATGAGATTGGTTTTGCTTTTTGAAGATATTTATAACTTAAAGCAAATAATAACCTATGAGTCACCTTTATTTACTTAACAAGTTAACATGTTTGGTGACTCATTACTACAAAAACCGGCCCCCTTATTATTAGAAGGGTATAATAGTCTTTGTTGACTAATTTAATTACTTATAACATTATATGTTACAAACTAGCTTATAAAAGTTACTATTCATGAAAACAAGGCACATTGTTGTGAAATTTTTGATTTCCCATTGATATAGACTTCTAAATGTGATACTATATAGTACACATGTTAATTAAAGAGTAATGATGGACATTTAGCCATTCAAAACTCATTTACAGACAATTTTTCAAAAACGTGCTTTAAGACTCCTTAAAGCACTTTTTGTGTTTTAACTTGTTTTCAAGCTTGGTTTTCTTTAGTAATTGATTTAATATGTTCATTAACATATTTATAAGGTATAGGTATGACCATTAGGTCTTATACAAATTTATCCCAAGCTTAGAGCACATTTTTGCTCTTATTGACTTTAAGGTATTTATTTGTGTTTTGTTTGGTTTCATTGTCTACCAAAGTTTCCTAAGGACTTAATTTGCCTTATAAAATCATAATTGAATATTATTAAGTCCTGGTAGGCTCTTTGGGTCCTAACCAAGTTCACTCATAGCTTAGAGCATGTTTTTGCTCAGACTGTATCTTAGCGTTTTATTGCATTTACTATGGTTTAAATTGTTCACTGATGTTTCTAAGGCACTTTTTAGCCTTTATATAACATAGTTTGATATTTAAACCACATATCAAGGTTTGGGGTATTTCAATCTACCCCCCTTAAAAGAACTTCGTCCTCGAAGTTTACACTTCCCTCACATCTTGGATTAGAATACGGGGATTACTTATAGAGATAAAACTTCCATAACCAAACACACTTTACATCACAACCTCGGACTTAATGGTCCGGGCAACACATTCACATCCACACATAACACAACATATTCACATGATAACCTCGGACTCAATGGTCCGGGTATCTTAACAACACTTACACATACATAACAACCCTTTTGACTCACTGGTCTTGGGTAACATAACAACATTTAGACACATAAGTCTTGGTAACATAACAGCCTTTAGACACATAGGTCTATGTAACACAACACATTCAGACTCATAGGTCTTAATAGCATACACTTTTAGAACTCGAGGTCAAAATAGCATTTATTACACATACCACACAACATGTCATAGCATGTATAACAATCAAAAATATCTTTGATATACACTGTGATCCCGCAGAACCCGGTCGCGATGGACACCTTCCGTCCCCGTGCCTTTGGGAGATTAAAACAATCACTTAAATTTGAAATTTTTCCTTGTGAGGTTAAGTAAGAAGACTTTAATTATGTAAAGTATCTATCAACGTTTTATAAGTACCAATTGAAAATCCTTTTGAAAACACACACAACTCCAAGTCCAACTTAAGCTCTTTGCTTCTTTTCTTAGCGTGGTTATTTGTGACCACTTATAGGGAGTTTCAAGAGTCATCCAACCCTGATGTGATCAGCATCAGTGTTGAACTATCCTTCCACCCCAATTTGTGTTCGGCTTCCCTTGATCACATGCAAATCAAGTTCCACCTCCCACTTCATTTTCAAGCATCAAATAAATCACTCATTTCCAATTTTCTATCTTTTAAATCATTCTAGTCATGATCATAACATCTCCAAGGGATAGAACTTCGTCTATCAGTTATTTCCATTCACTTTAATGTTGTTACCTAGGGAATCTCATTCTCACTAGGTTCTATGTCGGTGTCATGCCCTTTTATGAATCACTATATAATATATATATATATATACATATATTTTATCAAAATACAACACATGGTTTTACATTTATACACTGTCGGGGCTTTTGTTCCCCGGGAGTTTCTCTACTCCCACACTTGTACTATCACACACAATTGTTAACAAATACACACGCTTATCACAATGGTATTCGCCTCTTCTGTGCGCAATTACCACAGTCAAACCATGAATGAATGCGTATGTTTACGTAACACACACACCAATCATCAAAACAAATTATTTTGTGCTATGCACAACATAGGTCACGTACACTTGTACGGTAATACACACTAAGTGGTTTTACGCTCTACCCCCCTTAAAAGGGATTACGCCCACGTAATCAATCACTAAACATTGGCTTATAATGTTCTGCCGTCGTGAAGTGTTTTAACTTCCACGCGGTTTATTACACAATGGATTCTAATTAGAGGATCTTAACCATATTGGCGGTTTAGTTCCTAAACCAAGAATTCTCATTGGAGTTTGTTTAAACTCTTAGTTGGTTTCGATTCTGGCCTGTTAGGCTTCTAGGCGTTAATAATTAGCCATTCACTCATGTTCACCATGTACATTCAACACTTGAATCACTGGCTCACTAGTTTCTGCTGCGAAACTCTAATAACTGTAGAGCTTAACTGCTCCATTTGTTATTCTTACTGTATTGTACATCCCCAATTGTCACCTTCATCTTGGTAACAATGGTTTCTCAACTGACACGTGGTATCTCTTACCCTTTAGCAAATTCGGTGAGTTATAAACTTTCTATCCACTTCCATAACAATTTACTGTGTAAATAGTTATGTATTTCACAATGATTGACTTGTTCCCTTCCGACTTACTGTCGGTTGAGATTGAGCTACTACCTAGTGTGTAGTGCTCTCTCAGCTATTTACAACATTTGGGGTATAATCCATACCGATATTTGGCAGTTAGTGCTACTGTAGTCACTTACTGTTAATCATGTCTCCACATTTGGTTTTGTACAAGCACTTTTTTATTGGTGCGGCCTTGCATTTCCTATGCATCGGCCATTATAACATTATTGCTCCACACTTAACATGTTTCCAATTCCTAGCTATCCCACTCGATCATTACTGCGCAAGTGCAATACCAAAACACTCAGTCATACAGAGTGCAGAGGTGTAAACTCTTGACAGTAAATCCCTTATGTGATTCGCATGGAATTCACACTGTGTTTCATTGAGATTCCGATCTCGTAATACTGGCTACTGGCTTACTGCCGAGTTTGTTTATCATCACTTATCTTGTATCTCCACTGAGTTTAACTCATAACTGGTCTTATCTGCCACATCATTACTCAATAACATTGATACAACGGTCGCTAGCTGCGAACCGTTCTCTTACTCATTGTATAACACTAACTTACATGGTATTTACTGTCACATTAACTTCCACACATATACTTACATTATTATGGTTCATCACTCATTTGGATGACTACTGAATGCTCCTGGAGCGTTGCTCATTCGAGTCACAAGCCGGCATTATTCAGCTCGGTGCTTCACTTTATACATACATGCTACTAAACTAACTGCTCTCTTTCAATAATAATATCATCCATCCTTAACATATTTCTTGAGCTTGGTTCACATAACTACCGCTCCAGCGGTTTCACAGTATCGAGAGGTATCCCCACTCTTAATGCAGTGGTTCGTTCTCCACTCTATTCACTTATATAACATAAACTTCTGCAATCAATCTAATTTACATAACACATTTTATTTGTGGCCTATAAACCTTATTTGCCTTGAGCTGCGCTCATTGTAGGCTGTCCACACACATGTACTTCTCTGTACAACATTTCATGGTTTAGATATTATATTGAGCTCCATGACAAGGTCGTTGCATTCCGTTTCCTTTCATGGGATGCCCCTTAGGTTTGTCAGTCCGTCTCCTGACAACTTATGTCTAAACTGGGTGTTAGTTTCAATCCTTGTGTTTCTGTCATGCATTTCATTCAACAATTGTTGATGCGAACACCCTTCAAGGATTGCTCCTGGGTGTTGCTAAGTTATGCCATTACATTTGGCTCACACTTATTGGTATATTTAGTTAGCCACACCGTCTTGCGTTCTTAGCTGGCTTATCGTCTCCTTCTGTGAAGATCAACATTTCCTGATAGTGTAGGTACTCATTCTGGGAGTTTCATCCCGTTCATTGAACATTAATGTGTCCACATCAGGCATCTGCCTTGCCATGCACAGGCTGGGTCACCGTTCCAGCTAACATGTTTATCCCTGAGGATCCTTAAGACGTATACGATGTCTTTACATCACAGTTAGTGCACTTCGCACCTCCTGACTCTTAAACATTTCCTTGAAATGAATTCACTAATCCTTTTAATCTCGTTAACTTGATTAGGTTCCTTTACTTCAACCATTCCTTGCAATCCTTAGCTCTTGTCTGATTTATACTGCTGACCGTAGACGGAGTCGACTACTTCCCGTGTTTCGGACTCCACTCGTATACATATGTGGGGTACCATACTGATACATTGCTACCTACCCAACTAACCCATAAGTAGGTCTGTCAGGCCCACAAGCTCCTATCGGAGTGCGGTCGTCCCACAATTCAGTTGGTACACTCGTAGTGTCCGTCACACGCCTAGGTGAAGTATTCTGTTGTCAACTCCCTTATATTGTCCCGTGACAATATTCATTCCATGCTTCCCGAACTTAATCGAGGGAAAGTTTATCCATTGTTGAATTCTTATCAACTGCCCTTGGTTTTACTGGTTTGGTTTAAAAGAAGGTTAGAAAGAAGTGTTGGTTTGAAAGAAAATTTGGTTTTGAAAAGAAAAGGGTTTGAATAAATCTGGGTTGAAAGAAAAATTCTCATGGTTCCACAACATCTTCTTACCTTAACCAAGTCTAGCTTCTTGCTGACTGGTGTACTTCCAATTACAAAGGTCAGGTTGTTAAGCCCTTCCATGGTTATAATGTGTTATACCCAAAATTTCAACCCCCCGGAAGAGAGAGTCTCAACTAATAGGCTAGTTTGGTCAAGCGGCAAGGGTTCCCAGTTCGATCGGAACATTTCAGAGTACCAGGGGCAGTTTAGTCATCTCCAGGGGCACTTTCGTAATTTTTCAAGGCTCTTAAGCCCCCTATAGGCTTTCTCTCTCCTCCAAATAAGGGTCAAATCAGTTCAAAATTCTTTGAAATTTTAACCCATGATAGAGGATGACATTTTGGGCATAATGGCGTTGGAATTTCGATTTTTCGAGTTTCCAATACTTTTCTAGTAATTTCTGACTGAAACTGACGAGAAATTGAATTTAAAAATATTCCAATATCCAAAAAATTCGATTCCACTTTAGAAAATTCATAAATATCATCCTTTACCCACGTGTAAAATTTCATAATCAAATTCCTTTTGGAAGCCCTTGAGCTAAAACGTCGGTAAATCTCGGTTTTTACCGAATTTTTCTATCTTTAAGGAAGCCTATATAAGGAGCCTTATCCCATGATCAAAGAAGAACCTCATATGCTCAAGAACCCTAGAGAATCAGAAAACACAGCCTCCTCACTCTCTCTCACGTTTTCCAACACCCGGTCACCCAAATCATACCGAAAATCCCCCGAAATCACCATTTAAACACGTTTTCCAACCCCCAAAGCATCAATAGTCATCAAAACCCCACAAAAACACCACCGAAACGTGAAGAACAGCAAGAACAACCAACAACCAGAAGCTTGGTTCGAAATCCTTTCGGGTCTGCCATCAACGAAGCACTCGACGAATCCCGGTGTGAAGAATCACCTTGAATTCGAAGGTAAAACAGGTTGCAACTCTACTTTTCTAATTCCCCACGACCTTATTAACTCTCTGTCAAATTTTGGGCTCAAACTAACCTTCGTACGCTTCTGTATCGCTGTTTGTTTAAGCTTCTGTCCAATAACTTGTTTACTAAGTTTCGTGCTTAATTCGAACTCAAATTGAAAACTTTAAATCACTAACGTCTTGTACATCTTTCAGGCTACACACCCATAAAATTTGAGTCAAAAACACCTTCGGGAACAGCCTTAACGCCGCCGTCCGAGGGCGGTCCGCACCCACGGACGTCATGTCCGGGGTCCCGGACTCCTTGTCCGTAAGCCCGGACGCCCACGGACGGCGGCGAGATTTTTAAATTTTAAAAATTTAGGTTTTTCTAATAATGTCCGGGCCCACGGACGGCCTGTCCGTGGCCCCGGACTTTACAATTTTCTGTTTTCTGTTTAATTCGACTTTTATTTTCATATAGTTTCATATAGGTTAACTAGGGTCCGTGGTCTCGGACATTAGGTCCGTGGCCACGGACGGAAACAAAATTTGACCTAATTCTGCCTCCGAAACCCAAGTTTAGGTAATTTTAATTTCCACTTTAGTTTTCTGTCAAAAAATGCTAAAAAACACAAAAAAAACAGAAGCTCGCGCACTTAGGTTAAAACGACTCGTAATAAGCCGTAAATAAACCAAGTAGAGGGAAAACGACCTAGGAAGGGTAATGAAAGTAATTGAACCCTAATTAAGTCGAATATCAAGCCCCCGAACCCGAACTCTCCTTTCCTAATTTAATCTAGGTCAAAATTAGGTGGCGACTCATAATAGGTTCCAGTGAGCTAGCTCAGGTTTTAATAATTATTGTTATATGACATAGTTATTAATCATAGGTTATAAGTGGACCTAAAACCCGATTAGATCCTAATCAACTTAATCCACATAGGAAAGGGTTTAAAATCGAGGCTCACATAATGATCACACTTAACTTCGTGGTACTTTACTAAGTACTTTGTATTTGTTAAAACTTCCCCGAACAGTCCTGTTATAACAGCACTTGCCATGGCAAGTGCGCCATGCTAACTGGTTATCGGTTCAACACATACCGGTTGTGGTATTGTTCTTACCCGCACTATCATCGGTGGCCTTGTTGGCCCTCACTGACCTTACTGTCTTGATAATAACTCCTCTAGGTGACTTCTCACTGTCTTCACATGATGATCATCAACTAGGGTGTTTCCCATTCTGGGAGACCCCTTTTACTTAGTATTATTTCCTCTTCGTAGCCCGTTCCACGCATTCGTCGTGGTTACTGAGACTTGTCTCTTGTTTGGGCACTACGTTGTAGTTCCTTTGTCGGTTGGTATACCGTTGGTGTATTATTTATCAACTGTGGTTCCGTAGACACTCGTCTCGGGTTTCACTAATCCACTTCTTGCCTGTTGCACGGTCGGTGCGTTGCAAGCTGGTTATCCTCGACTGCTCGGCATGTCGACCCAGGTTGCCGGAAATTCTATTCCCTTATACATGAAATTCTTCATTCTTCGCTATTAAATGCGGTTAACATTGTTCAGATGGAAACCGTCTCCGGGATTCTCAGTTTTCAGGATCTACCGTATGACAGGTTCTCCATACCCTTGGGGGTATTCAATAACAGCCAGATCGGGTATTCCCGAGTATGAGAGGACTTTCATCTCTCTGGCGTTGTTTCCCAAGTTATAAAACAGGGATTGTGGAGGGTGGGATGGATATTGTAGGTTTCCAGTAGTCACTGGTAGTTCCTAACTAGCGTATCTCTCACGCTATCATTTAACCCTTAACCCAAAGTACTAAAATCTTAACTCGGTACTTCCTAAGCTCGGTAATTCAGTCATCAGAGCGATACTTCGCTCTGATACCACTTTTTGTAACACCCCATCCAACAACAAACACATCACAATAATCTGCAGCGGAATACACACTTCATCAAATAACTTAACTCGTTGGTGTTACACGCCGTTAACCACCCACGTGGCTAACAAGGCTAATACATATACATTGTACCGGTCTGATGGGCTAAATTCCCGAGCGACTACACATTACTATCCCTTTCCACTAACAACAACAACAACATACACCTTTCAACTATACCGAGTATTTATAAACTGATGCCGATAACAATTTCGGTCTTACTACACCTACTGTATATATACACTTAAATGATTACTCATGTACAATGTCTACCCCGTCCTACTCTCGAACGGCTTCCAGCTCTCTGTACCTGAAATAGGAAAATAAGAGAAAGGGTGGCCCCCAAGGGGCTCAGCACCTTTGCTGGTATGGTAATCCCGCAGCCCACATGCTACCGGGCCACGCACAACTAATTGTCGTCTTAGCATGCGATTAATTATATTTAGATCGTGTATGCAACTGTAAACACACTACACATAATCATTTCGCCTCAACGGGCTCAACAACGGATAATATATCCTTACTAGATAAGTCACTCATGGTATTCATTATCCCTAGAGTGTTCCTCCTCTAATGGAGCTACTTCCTTAATAGACGACACTTACCCTTAAATCGGGTTATCCTTAAACGCCTCTTATCTCAACTGGGATTCATATCCATGATCCACATACTCCATACTTTACAACATATAACATACACTACATAACATCACATAACAACACTTTGCACGTTTCTACGTGCAACATAACACCGCAATAGATATTGCATCACAACAAAAATACATAACATAACGGGAATGGTTCTCTTAGGAACCGACCCAAACATTGTTTATACACTGGTGAGCCTAGAGAATGTTGCCAGTCTCATGATAAGCTCGTTATACAATAACAACAACACTCATTACCGTCCTAATAGTTGGACGAGTAACTTAAGTTAAGATGGTTTGGGTTTGGAGGCCCGAACACACCACACAAACACATGTTCCCCATAAACCGATCATAAGTCAGAATAGCTAAGCTTTGGAGTGAGCTATGGGAGATCATAACCCGTGAGGGAAACAACCATAACAAAGAGAAGGGTAAGGCTAAGAAGGATACCCTCTCCCAAACAACGCGCGACCGGCCAAACCGGATTCCTCACTACTGTTAGCACATACTTACTTTTAGATATTAGTTAGAACCCCACTATGGAGCCTATCACATGACGACACATACAGTATTACAACTGGGTTAAACATACAAGGGAGATCTCTACATTCACATACACATATCACACTATTAACACACGCATAGCCGTGGTTAGAACGCCCCACAGTTCGGGTCGTTTACTCCGAATACCGAACTCTCATGTGATCCTAGACTCAGTTAACTAAGGTTAACACTGTCGAGGTTAAATGGTATCGGAGTTGTACACGCCACATAAATGAATTACTGTAAACTCATTACATGTTTAATCTTACAACGTGGCAAACATACAGAAAAACACATTGGCATACAAGCCGGTGTAATCCGGTAGGACACAGGTTGCAAGAAAACCATACCTGTCACCGGAGTCCACTTTACCACGTCCACTTATGTTCCTCGAGCAATTCTCGAACAACTGACAACATTACATGTACTTTTATTAACATTGGGGTAACATGTTTGGTTAAAGTCTAATGCTTATAACTTTTCCCCGTTAACTTGGTTAAATAGCTTTACATTTTTAACATGTTTCACTCTTTAATTTAACATTGATTTTCACACTTCATCTTTCCTTTTCACTTCACCCACCAAATGTGACTATAACTCACCTAACATGTCCTACACAACCTTATAACATCATTATCCATCAATCCCCATCATTAGACATCTTTTAATAACCTAAAACAACAATTTTAGAGTGGTCCGGGACTTGGTCCTTACCTTAAGTCCCGGACCAACACTTAATGAAACTCTCGGGTGATTTTACAGACTGGTCCGGGACCTTGTACTGACCCCAAGTCCCGGACCAGAACATTGGTGAAACTCTCGGCCCTTTTTTGTGTATGGTCAGGTACATCATCCACTACCTAGGTCCCGGACCACTGTAACAGAACTCCCAAACTTGACATTTCAAGTCTTGTTTCATCTATTCTCCACCTCCATTAATTACCCAAACTTCATACATGAACTTAGGCATATTCTAATACCAAAACATCACTTTGATTCTCCTTACAACATTGTCTTTCTTTTTTTTTGCATAACTTTGGGCCGTCCGACCCACCGTCCGACCCACAACTGGGTCGGACCATTCCAGAAACTTTTCCCGTCTTTTAAATACGCTTGTCCGACCCATGTCCGACCCAAGACCTCTGGGTCGGACCATTCCAGAGACTCCAACCGGTGATTACAACAGAGCTGTCCGACCCACCCTGGGTCGGACCACTGGGTCGGACAACACCAGAAGTTGTCCAAAACTTGTCAAACTTTCTCCAAACTTTTCCTCTAGCCTCCTAATGTGTTCTAACATCATTTGGCACTTCAAACACACCTTTAACCATAAGCTAAACTCTTTAAATCACTCACCAAAACCATTTATCATTCACAAGTTACTTACAAAATTCCTAGCACTTGGAATGTTTTCTCCTTAAGATTTCTAGGTGGTATTCACCTATAATGACCACTATACCAAGGTGTTTCCTCTACACCTTAACATCATCTCTCAAACTTCTTTTCTTACTAACTAAACCTCCTTTTTCACATCTTACCTAAACATCACTTATTCCTTGGATATCAACATTACCTAAACCTTAAACAACTTCCTAGTTCACCAAAACTTTCTTAAAACACTTAGAACTTCTTACACATTTTCCTAAATTTTGCCATAGTTTCTCTTGTATATACTCACATCCAAACAATTAGGTTTTTACCTTATTTCATTCAAGAATACCTAAAATCCATCAAACACATTTTTATACACAACTTCACACATTTAGCACTACATCACAATATAGTGCATAACTTAAATTTCTTGGCACTTAGGCCCTTAAATTGCATAAACCTTAAACACTGAATTTCCACAATATATAAGCCTTTGACCTGCAATTACACACACTAAGACATATGTTCTTTTACTAGTCTCCTTGAGAACACTTTACTAAGTCATTCACCAGTTGCTCTTTAGGTAGTTTTAGCAAGCATTATAAGCTCATTTCTCCTAAGGCATTAAACCACATTGAGATAGCATATTTACCTCTTTTCCTCACAAACTTCTTTCTTGTTTCCTTGTTTAAAAATCGGCTAAGCTTAGTTGCTTGTCAACTTCTAAACATTACACAAACAATGTGATGAGTATTCAAGCTCCAAGCTTAATCTCATTGTAAACCCTAGGTTTACATTGTTTCAAAAACATTAATGTAGTTGTTTTACCTTGATCTTTGAAGGGAGTTTGAATATCTATGAAGAGAGGACTCCACCAAGTCCTTGAAAGATTCAAATGGAGCTAGAACAAAGCAACACAATGAGCACCATTAATGGTGATTTTCGGACAACAACAAAACATGGAGGAAACTTGATTTTTCTTTGAGTTTCCTTACCTTGGAGCAAAGGAGAACAATAATATGTGAAAAGGTGAGCTCAAGCTCCTCCC
Organism: Limonium bicolor; assembly: GCA_023374045.1. NCBI lineage: Eukaryota > Viridiplantae > Streptophyta > Magnoliopsida > Caryophyllales > Plumbaginaceae > Limonium > Limonium bicolor. Next base: position 184,835,968 of record CM041781.1, read on the forward strand.
ATGGAGATTCCTCTTGGCACCAAAATGGAGCTCTTGGAATTTTGAAAGGATAGAATTGAAGAGCTTGATGAGACAAAGAGAATGGTGGTGTTTGTTTTTGATTTGGTTAACTGAGCTAAGAAATATTGGCAATGGAAGATGGCATTTGGTGCTGTTGCTGTAGCATCACCGTGAGAACAGAAAGAAGGAGGTAGAAGAGAGCTTAGAAGCCGTGTGAAATGAAAGAAATGAGAGAAATGAGATTGGTTTTGCTTTTTGAAGATATTTATAACTTAAAGCAAATAGTAACCTATGAGTCACCTTTATTTACTTAACAAGTTAACATGTTTGGTGACTCATTACTACAAAAACCGGCCCCCCTTATTATTAGAAGGGTATAATAGTCTTTGTTGACCAATTTAAACTTATAACATTATATGTTACAAACTAGCTTATAAAAGTTACTATTCATGAAAACAAGGCACATTGTTGTGAAATTTTTGATTTCCCATTGATATAGACTTCTAAATGTGATACTATATAGTACACATGTTAATTAAAGAGTAATGATGGACATTTAGCCATTCAAAACTCATTTACATGACAATTTTTCAAAAACGTGCTTTAAGACTCCTTAAAGCACTTTTTGTGTTTTAACTTGTTCAAGCTTGGTTTTCTTTAGTAATTGATTTAATATGTTCATTAACATATTTATAAGGTATAGGTATGACCATTAGGTCTTATACAAATTTATCCCAAGCTTAGAGCACATTTTTGCTCTTATTGACTTTAAGGTATTTATTTGTGTTTTGTTTGGTTTCATTGTCTACCAAAGTTTCCTAAGGACTTAATTTGCCTTATAAAATCATAATTGAATATTATTAAGTCTTGGTAGGCTCTTTGGGTCCTAACCAAGTTCACTCATAGCTTAGAGCATGTTTTTGCTCAGACTGTATCTTAGCGTTTTATTGCATTTACTATGGTTTAAATTGTTCACTGATGTTTCTAAGGCACTTTTTAGCCTTTATATAACATAGTTTGATATTTAAACCACATATCAAGGTTTGGGGTATTTCAGACGAGCTAGTGGTCTACACTGCGCATCCTAGGTCTTGGTGAACTGTATGTAAAGGGGTTTGATCCGGGTTGTTCTAAGGAATTCCTTGGGCTCGGATTTGGTTGATATCACTTGTGTGTTAAGTGTTTTGGATACGTGTATGTGATTATGGGTGTTACTGCATTAATTATTTATGCACGAGCGTCCTACGGGACTAACACTACGTCGACTATAGATCGACTTATATAAACATACATATACGTTAATGTGATGACATGACGGTTACTTGATATAATACCATTAGTATTAATATTAAGTATATGGTAACCTAAGTAAAACACTTAGGAATGAGTCACGACATTATCGGTCTCTAGAGCATGGATCTCGAACATGAATATGACCTAGATTACTTCTAGGTATGCGTGAGACCCATTGGGCAGCTAACTAATAATTATTCTCCATAAGACTAAGAGCATATCTTAAACATTATGAGAGAGAGATGGTGTGAGTTGAGGTGAGGAATCCCGGTAGTTTACGAACTACTTGGTTGCGCATTTGTGATCACTGAGGGGTTCCCGATCGGGTTCCGCTCCAGATTTATACCCAACGAGCCCTATTTGGATCGTGGGTCAGGTGGCTACGGCCTTTTATATGGACGTCTTACGAGACTAAAGTGAATAGTCAGGGGCCTCCGGACCTCTGGCGAAATGAGCACCTTTGTGTGTACGGGAGGACCACTGTCCATGGTGAGGTTATCGGGTTGTCTTGACATGACGTCCAACTGGCATTTAATTAACATGGTTTGGATGGGGCCTTGAAGGCCAAATTAAATTAACAATGGAGGGTGTTTTCTACGGCGTCTATTTAGTATTAATATTCGATACGTTCGATATACAATTGTTGTTTGTGATGTTTTATGACTGTTTGAATTGGATGGATGGTTAAGTGTTTATGAATGTTTGGATGGAGGATTATGTATATTATACATGTATATTACAGTGTTGTTTATAACTGTAAAATGGTAAAGCATGAAACCAATCTAATAATAAGATGGTTAAAATGACTAAGTGACCATTAGGGTCCAGGCCCGGCATACTCAGCGTCTATCGCTGATACTACACCATTATGCAGGTTGTTGATTATTGTTGAAGCCGAAGTGCGGGAACAGGGTAATTAGAGTTTATTTTGATTACCGCACGGGGAATTCATTTGTATAGCGATGTCAGACTGGTATATGTATTATGATACGGTTATGTATATTTGGATTGGGTAGACGCTCACTTGTCGACGTTTATGGTTTATGGACTTAGTATGATGTATAGGAGTTTTCTCGTTATCACAGCGGTTAGCAGTTTGTTTATGTTGGAAGTTGGATATAGTTTGGCTTCGTTACTTGCATGGGCAAGTAATGGCCGGTGACACCCGAGTGAGTATTGTTATTGTTATTAATTCTTCCGCTGTAAGACGTTTTATTTATTGCTACGAGAGAGATTATTACATGTTTAAGGAGAGGGGTGTTACATATAGGTTATGCAAAATTATAAGTATTAAAATAACTTATTATAAACTATGTGTTACATGATATAATATTTGTGGCAAAAATGTAAATATGGAAAATAAGGTTGTTGGAAAATAAATCAAAACAGAACATGGGTCTGTTTGGCAAGTATGGAAAAAAATTAAATGAACCTAAACTATGGATTATACATGTTCTAAATGAAGAAATGATATAACATATGATATATGTAACATATCATATATTATGTGGTAAAGTATAATTATATAAAAGTTAGAGGGCTGGAAAATAAAATGGAACGGACCTTGTGGCTGTTCGGAAATTTCAGAAAAATATAACCATAGGTTATGTTAATTATATGGTTAAAATGATATAAAATAAAGTATATGTTACATTATATAATATGTGTGGTATAAATGGGGATCAAAGAAAAGTATATAGTATGAAGAAAAATGAAGTTATAAAATATGTGCCAATTCGGCAATATAGATAGTTTGCAATAAAAACTATAAGTTATGTTCATTATAATGTTAAAATGTTATAAAATATGATATGTATAACATTATAATTAAATATGTGGCAAAATTGTAATAATGGAAAAAATATTGGGAGTTGATGAAAAACAGAATATTGATACATATGCCTTACGGCAATGTAATATGGTTTTATTAAAACCATAGGTTATAATATTTTATGCAATATAAAATATCATATTATATGGTATAATGGTTTTAATGTAACATTGTATAAGATTATGTGGTCAAAACATAATTAATGGAAGTAATGGGCTGTTGCGTAAATAAACGTTGTTTGAAAATGAATTATAAGCTATGGTTTACAATGATATAAATACTATAGCTATTATATAGTATTAATGTGATTAAATGAAACAACTATCATTTATAACATTCACATAAAATAATGCTTAAGGATTGGGCATAATACTGTTAATTCCCTTGTGTTTATCATAATTATTGGTAACCACCTTGAGGTTACAGTATCTCTAACTATAAGCCCCCGAATTATAACTCTTTTATCAAAGCGTTAACTACCTGCTGACCCATCCGCTTAATCACATTATTAATGTCAGCTTGGACAATAAAACTGCTTAATCAACATCGTCTAACTCTCTCTCATCCCAATTCAGATGCATTTTTGAGGGTAAGGTTGACCTTTTTCGGACAAAAAAAACGCTAACTAAGGTCTGTTTTTTGTCCAACATGTCATAAATAATGTGATTAAGCTGATGGGTCATCACGTAGTTAACGTTTTGATAATAGAGTATAGTTCGGAGGCTCATAGTCAAAGATACCATAACCTCAAGGTGGTTATCAATAATTATGATAAACACGAGGGGGTAAACTGTATTATGCCCAATCCTCAAGGGGGTTCCGAGTAATTTACTCTAATATTAAGGTAGAGTTCTTAATATAGATTGCATAAAAGTGCAGCAAAAGAAAAATAATCATCATAGAATAGATGATAAAAGCATGACCTATGATATGGGATTGTTATGCATGAAAACTGCACGTACAACTATATATATATGCAGCGCAAGCATTTATGAAAAAAAAATATACGAATGAGATAAGTGCATTATATACTTGGAAATTATATAATATAAAAAGGTAAATGTTATTACAATATTAAAGTTATAAAGTACAAGTTATTTAGTTGGAATTAACTTAAACATGTTACAAGTCTTGTATAATTAAATACATTGTAATATAATAAATGGCTAAATAATAATGCCATATGAACATTAGTGCATGTGTTCATGCAACTATATAATATATACCTAAGTTCAAATTAGAACAATACTAACGCATGCAATGAAGTGTAAACGTTAGTATACGAGCATAATATATTGCACGAATTAACGTTGCATATATACATACAACTATAAGTTATAAACGTGTACTCGTATACCTAACCGAATTGGTTGAATTTAATACCTAAGTATGAACGTGAAAGTATATTCGTACTCTCATGAATATTACGGAATATAATGGAATAAATCCTAACATTCGAAAACGCTACAACTAAGACGTTTTTATAACCGACGTATTTAAATAAACCCGGACGTTGGTAGCTACTACGAATAACGAGTTTCGGATAATGACACCTTAAACAATTAACTATTGAAATCCGGGGATGAAAGGTCGGGATTACTTGTGTTATTCGGATTTACCGAATTTAATTAAGTCATGTGGATTGACTTATAGTACTGTGTTTATTTAGATCATATCACCGACGAAGGCGCTCGACGAGCTAGTGGTCTGTTGCGCAACCTAGGTCATTGGTGAACGGTATGTAAAGGGGTCTGATCTGAGATGTCCTGGGGGCTTCCTCGGGCTCAGATATGTGTGTTGAACAACGTGTGTGATGTATGTATGTATGTGTGTATGTGAGTATGTTATGTAATGTTAATTGTTTATCTTCCCGCATTATTTAATTATGCGCGAATATCCTACGGGACTAACACTATGTCGACTATAGATCGACTTATATAAATCTAAATATACGAGCATTGTGTTTGTGACTGTTATTTGACATAATACCTTAAGTATTATAAGTTATGTAAATTATAACCTAAGTAAAATACTTAGGAACGAGATACGACATCGTCGATCTCTAGAGCTTTGACTCGAACATGAATACGACCTAGATTACTTCTAGGCATGCGTAAGACCCACAGGACAGCCAAGTAAAATGTGATTTCTCTATACCTAAAACTGTACTTGGGTAACCGACTAACTAAGTCTAACGATGGAGTGTGAATGAGTGTGATGATTTACCTTAATCCAATTAGTCACTGGCTACTGGTCACGCGTAGAGATCTCTTGAGTTAATACCCGGATCGGGTTTACTCTAGTTAAATCCTGATCGAGCCTAGATAGAACGTCAAGCAGAGTGTGCTGATGTTGGCACCAGGCCCTTGGCCACCTAAATGGATGCCTTTACAAAGGCAAAGTGAATAAGTCCCGGAATCTTCGGATCCTCTGGGCAATGAGCACCTCGTGTGTATGTGGGACCACCGTCCATGTGAGTTATTTCGGGATGTCCTAACTTGACTCCCGACAGCGCTAACAAAGAATGTGTGAAGTTATGTGAGGGCCTGGGGGGCCGTGTGTGAAGTTGGTATGGACGACCGTTACTAACGGCTATAAGTTTATTGTTGTTGTGATTAAGTGTTTATGTATATACTGTTGTGTGTGAATTGTAATGCATGTATTAACTGTTTATTTTACCGCCATTCATGTGTTTACTGCTATAATATACCTGTACACCGGTAAAGCATGTAACAAACCTAATAATGGAGACCATGACTATTAAGTGACCAATAGGGTCCAGGCCTGGCATACTCAGTGTTTATCGCTGAGCCTTTATGGCATATATGCAGGTGATGACTACCGATGAAGCCGAAGAGCGGGACCGGGTAGTTAGAGTTTATTCATCGTCCGAGATCTCACAATGTATTAGGATGATTATTAGTTTAAGGTGTAAATGGTGTTGTATACAGTCGGGAATATATAGTCGCTCACTTGTCGTTAAAGTTACTTTTGGTTTATAATGATGTATAGGTTAGTATCTCGTTATCACTGCGGTTATGTATGTATTACCAGTGTTATAACTTATCTAATTTATTTCTGCTTCTTTACTCGTATGGGCGAGTAATGGCATGTGACACCTGAGTGAGGTTTATTACTGTGTGACTTCCGCTGTGAGACGTTATTAAATTAATGCTTTGTGAGTGATTATTACTTGATTACAAGTGGGGTGTTACATTTGGGATTACATCAACCTAAGTACTGATATGATCACGCAATGCAACTTCAAGACTTGAACTTAACCAACAAATATGAATGTGCCGGATGTCCTGCCGGACACCAGATGCACGGCACATTCAAAGACTTTGAACGTGCCGGACACGAAACATCCGGCAGTGCACCCGACACGTTCATATTGTGAAAACCATTATCTTGCTTCGGATTTGATAACAAGAAACTCATCACCTATTATCGAATAAAGCAAATCATGCCACGAAACAAACAAGATAATGGGAGAAGATGGATTAATTCATAATCTTAAGTCTTGCTCCCTCTAAGGCACAAAAGACAATGTTAAAGACCACTAAGGTTTGTCTAACCTATTCTACTCTTGGACTTTATTTCCTTAAGTAAAATTTGCATAAAGAGAATGAGTGATCAACTAGTTCACTTGCAATAAGAACCAAAATCTTAATGAACACTTGAAATTGTATTAAAATAATCATATTGTTACAAGGAAGAGTTCATCCCTAACCAATAACTAGCAAGGATTCCTACTTCGCCATCCACTCAAAATAAAGAAGAAATACATAAGGGAGAAGGAGATTGGTCATATCCTTAACCCTGACAAAGATCTTCTCTTCTTCTTCGTGGATGGATCCGTAGAAATGCCTTGGACACCAACAATGGAATGAGGGCGGAATTTAAGTATGAATGGCGTGTTTGTGGTATGTTGAAGTGTAAGAATTGATACAGACTCTTGGCCTATTTATAAGCCTCAATCGTGCCTTTGCCGGGCGTCATGCCGGATTAGGAGTAGCCGGCTCATGTGAAAAACGTGTCAACTGTTAACGGTCGAACCGGCCGAATCTACGCGAAAAGGTACCTCTACCGGACAAGAGATGCCCGACACCATACCCGGCACCAGCCAAATTACCAACGGTCAATAACTGCCATCGTTTGGTCAACCGTGGCGACTCTTCACTTATGCCGGATGGAATGTACCCGGCGTCGTGTCCGGCAAAGCCTTTTTTCTGCTCTATGCTTGTGCCGTGCAGGAGTTACCCGGCCTCAAGTCTGGCATCTAGGTCAGAAATGATTTCCTTGTACGAAAAACACGTAAAAACATAAATTTGAACAAATAATAGACTTTATATGAAATATAACATAAATACTAACTATTTAACCTTATTCAGACTAAATTATCTATAAATCTAGTACATAAAATATGATAAGTCAGCGGCTTATCAAGGCCCTACACTTACCTTTTGCTAGTCCTCGAGCAAAACTATATTAGAAAGGAGCAAATACTTATGCACAAAACAGATAAACTCTAGAATGACAATTAGATAAACATTCCCAACTATCTGACTCTATTTCATAAGTATCACTTAATCTTCCTTATCTATCAAAAACATACTAATGGGTAAAAATAAAGAATTTCAAAACCGATCAAAAACTTTTGGGCTATTTTGCATAAGGGATTTTTGTAATCTCTCATTTTTCCGGTTTCCATCTTTCAGCTCTATTTTCCAAGAGTTTCTGAATGTGGCCAAGACACTCATCGATGGTTTTGATGGTTCAGCCCTATTTTGCAAGGGTTTCTGAATCAACCATGATTTTTGCATTGAAGAACCGGGAATTTAGGAGAAAAAACAAAAGGAAAACTCTCATTTCTTGCTTTTATTTTGAGGTAATTTTTTCAGCCTCAAGGAATATAATGCTTTTCCTTTGGAAGAAGATTTTTTCTGTTTTCTTCTTTTTTTTCTTCTTCTTTTGCACAAAAACCCTTTTTAAGATTTTCACCCAAAAGACTTTTTCACAGTTTGAAAAAGAAGAGAAAATATTACCCAGAAGCACATAAAGGAAAGAATTAGGAGATAAATCATATACTTATGTGAAATAAAAAGAATCAAGAAGTTAAAAACAGGAATCTAAAAGTCATTAGAAAGCTTACCTCTTGAGAGAACAAACATTTATTCATTCCTAATCTCATCTCAATCAAAAACATGCAAAAAGTTTAGTAAAACATTGATAAAACTCACAATTTTTGCATAATATTAAAAATACTAACCTATATTAATTTTTTAAGGGGGATCCCTACCCTACACTTGGCAGGAACACTGTCCCCAGTGTTCAAAATTGAAAAGAAATTTGCAAAAACTTTTTTTTTCTCTTTTTTTCTTAATGAAAAAAAAGTAGAAGAAACTTACCATGAAATCAATTAACAAATAAAACACATAAAAACAATAACGGAAAAGGGATTTAGGAAAAGAGAGGCTCCCCTGTGTGAAGAATATGAATGCGTGAGGAGGAACCGCCCTACACTTAGCCTTTTAGGCTACTTGGCATCATCCGAGATCTTTGAGAGGATGGTGACCGAATTTGCATGCTCCCTTGGATTGGTTTACGTTTGGGATGGGAGTTGACCTTGCTGTCGTGGTTGCGCTAGAAGTTGCTGTAATTGCAACTGCAACTGCAACGTTTTATGCTCTTTGCGAATGGTTGAGATCTCGTTGTGAGCGTCCTGGGTCTTGTTCATCAGAGCCGACATCATGTCTCGCAATTCAGCCATCTCGGCCTCTGATGAAGATGCAGGGTGGGATGGTCTGTATTGCCTCTGACCTCCCTGGTAGACAGCTGGACTTTGGAAGTTTTGAGGGGGTTGGTTCCCCTGATGCCATAGCTGTCTATACCCTTGGTTGCTCCCATAATTGACTTCCTTAGCATTCTGAAAGTCTGGAAATTCAGTGCCGTGAGCGTATGGTCATGCATTAACCACATTCGCTTGCTGAGGAAGGTTATTAATTGCTATTTGCTCCACCACCTTCTGTAGAGCACTAACCTTCGTAGACGTTTGAGCATTGCTCTCCAACAACTGCTCATGACTTTGCATCAGTTTTTCAAATTTAGCGTCCCCTCACCCACTTGATATAGTCCAGCAGGCGTACCACCCCTGGATCACCCTGTGGCCCAATCTCTGATCTCTTCGCAAAGATTCAATTCCACTAAGGAATTGATCCCAGGCTTCTTCAGTATGTCTGCACCAAGGGAGGATAGGATCATCGTCTTGCATTGGTTGACCAATCTTTATAGAACAACTGAGATAGTTATTCCTTGGTGAGGCCGTGTTGTGGACACGTGCGCAGCAACCCCTTGATTTGTCCTAAGTTTCACAATGTTCTCAAGCCAGGTTGTCTGAAGTTGTACATCTCGGCGATCATCTACATGGTGCGACATGGAGGCAGAACTTGTCATAGAACTTGGTTGCCATGTCCTCCCATGTGGAATAGTACTGGGGGTCAGACTAAGTACACTTGCTGGCGTTCCCTGAGACTATGGGAAAGAGGGACAGTCTGGCATATTGGAGCACATTATTTGGGGGTAGGCTGTTGGTGTTGCAAGAATTTGGTGATGTGGAGCAAGGCATCGCCGGATTGTACGTCGAACATACCCAACTCTTTGACACATTCAATCTTATGATATGGCTTAAGTTTTTGCCATTCATCGTATTCGTTTTTGTGCAAGGGGAGGAGGTCATTGCTGGTTTTTGGCCTTGTTGAAGGCATATTTATGTTCTGATGGTTTGGTGTAGCCATTTGTGTTAGGAGGTAGGTTTTGTAGGTTTCTCGTTGTGAAGGAGCGAAGAAGGGTCATCTCGATTTCTGGGTGAAAGTTGGCTAAATCTTCAGGAATACTCGTTGACCGAAGAAGCATTCACCTTTTATGAAACTCTAAGAGGAGCAAAACAAAATATTAATTTAACGAAGTATAGTATAAAAAGCAATAATATAAAAAAAATATTATGAAAATAAAAGAAAAATAAATCATATTGAACATGCCGGACAGAGTGTCGGGCGTCGTGTATCCAGCAGTGGACTTCCTCCACAAATGCTGGGTCTAATTTACCCGACATATTGCCCGGCTTGTTCAAGCCGCGAGAAATAAATCAAAGAAATACAACAAGAGGGAGGAGAAATCAAAGTGCATGACATAAAAAGTAAGAGATCATTTATATGTGTCTCTACTATTTATGAAACAAATTTGAAGAGTATAATTGAACGAGCTGGACAACGTGCCAGATATATCCTATCTGGCGTCGAATTTCCTCCGAGATGGCGGGTGTAAAATATCCGGCATAATGCACGGCACGTTCAACTCAAGAGAAAAATAATTGAATAAAGTATAAGAGAAGGGAGAAAATAAAAGCAATGACATGCAACTAAAAGCCAAATTATATATAACCCCAACTCTTAACGAAAAAAATGAAAACGACAATGTGGTTGAATATGCCGGATAGAATGCCGGCTGTTTGTTGTCCGGCATTGGACTTCCTCTGAAGCGCCGGATATATTGTATCCGGCATCATAACCGGCCTATTCAACTTAACAGAAATGACAACAATCGATGCAAAGAATAAAGAATAAAAGAATTAGAAAATAAGAAATATTGAATGTGCCGGGCACCGGATACCCGGCAATTATTCAACCGAATAACAAAAATGAACAAAGAATAAAAAAAATAACGAACAAAGAATATGACGTTTTACCGAATTTAGGACTTGGACTAATTCCAAGTCCCCGGCAACGGCGCCATTTTGCTATCAGGAAAATTGTAGGGAAAAACTATACACCAAATGAATACAATAATAAACTAATCCTACAACTATACTACGGGTAGCAAACAATTCCCGGTTGGAGTACAGCGTGAGCAAATTACGACCGAGAGTATCGAAACCCAAGAGACTTATAGAAACTAGTCCTAATCCCGGTAATTACCTATTCTAAACGAGGGGAAATGTAAATGACAATATTAACTAAAATCCTAACTAAATGCAAGGTTTGGGATATATCAACCTAAGTACCAATTGATCACGCAAATGCCACTTCAAGACTCGAACTTAACCAACCAATATGAATGAATGCGCCGGATGTCCTGCCGGACACCAGATGATGGCACATTCAAAAAGCCGGACACGAAATCCGGCCATGCAACCCGACACGTTCTGTAACACCCCAACTGCTATCTCATCATTACCTCTTAACTGTTACAATTTACATTAAGCTCGCAGCGGAATTCAAATACCCAGAGGGTGATACAACGCCGTTAGCACCCTCGTGGCTAACCAGCCTGACTCACATACAGTAACGGTCTGATGGACTGGAACAACCGAGTACTTCATACAAATACCATAATCATTTCACTTCTACTATACCGAGTCTACATTATACGATGCGATAACATACTCGGCGACTTACACCTTATTCAACGCATAAGTATTTACAATCTACTACCCATGCTCACAGCAGTCCCCGTCCTACTCTCTCGAACGTGGCCAGCTTCAAGTACCTGCACACTAAAACGTTCCCCCTAGGGGGTCAGCTTTCGCTGCGCATGAAATTCGCATATACCGCGTGCTAACCGCGGTACGCCGACTACTTTGGGTTGGATATACATGGAGTTCATTTTAATCAAACAACATGCATCATGGCAATACAAAATATATGTATATCACACAAGGAATCTACATCCAATCACGGAACACGATTCCTAACTAACATAACAATGTTGTTAGTGGTAACTGATTACTCTTAGGCATTGAGGGTTGTTCCTCACTATGCCTTGTTTACTTATTCGATACCTCACCCGCTCTCTCGGAGTTACTTATTCGTATACAACACCCATTCTCTTGGGCTACTCATTCTTACACTACCCTTCCTCTCAGGTTACACATTCATATACTCACCCCTTTCTCTCGGGTTATTTATACTCATTATCTCACCCGCACTCTTGGGTTATTCATACTCAAGCTCTTGTAGATTCTCGAGACACTACAGGTCTGCTACATCACGCTTGTTACTCTCTTTACATACTGAAGCCAAAACTCATGGCTCTCTAGCATAGTCTTACTTCCCCGGTTTCGACCCTACTCTGGGTCTAGCATGGTGGGAAGGTTCAACTAGCTCACGGAACCTCTCTTAGTTCCTATCTCTTTTACATAGTCCGACTACTCTCGGACTTCTCACATTCCCATATACTCCTCTCTCGGAGTTATAATTTATATCATGTATTTAGTCTAGAAGCATCACTCTCGATGTTTCTAATGACTTAGGGAACATTACTCGAGTTGGTTAATCTTAGGATTTAAGAGTTACCTTTACACTCATATGCTTATACATTCGGATATTTTCTTATACCGGGTATAATCCTCATATAAGAGTCGACGCGTATCTCAAGGGAGTCACATAGTCCCTTAGGTCTCTTTTACTTTCTTATATGTTTACATTATTGGACTAACTTCAATCCTCCTCGATGGAGGTCATTTATCTCTCCACTCATATTTATTTCGTGATTGTTTTCAATAAGGTTCTCTAACCGTTATCGGGTATATACTCAACCCGTACATCTCCTTGCATTTTAGGGAGTTCATATGTTTGTGTTATCGTTATACTTTAATCGATAGCTTGTGTGTGTTTGCATAATACCATTGGTTATGTGACTACCCTTCAACGGTTTCGTCAGTCAGTACTCACTAAGAGTCGGTCTATACACTAAGTTAGACCACACCGGCATACAAGTATGTTAGCTCATTCAACATACAACATGCATGCATAATCAAACAAGGGAATATTTCATGCTTAATCTTGATTAAGCCGGCACACAAACACACAAATCAGAGTAACTCGGTTAGCATACGGGGCATGAGAAATCATACCTTTCACCGGGTTTTTACTTTTACCGTGTCATCTCACCAAGCTCGGGTCACGCACGGTTTCTCTGATAATGTTTCAACATTATTATTAATACTAATATCATACGGAACATAATAAAATGTTACTCCCGTAATTACCCCCGTTATCTCGGTTTTACACTTGTTAATTTGAGTTCTCATTTCTCACTCTCTTTAACACTTTTCTTACATTTCTTAGGGCCGTTCATGTCACCAAGCAAGGCCTTAACATCTTATAACATCATTAGCATTCAAACCCCCATCATTAGCAACCTTTAAAAACTCTCTGTAGGCTTCTGGGGGTGGTCCGGGACTTGGTCCTTACCCTAAGTCCCGGACCAATCGCAAACAAAACTCTCGGGTGAAACAACACCTGGTCCGTCCTTGTCCTGGGGTATCGTCCCGGACCAAAGCAGGGGGTTGTTCTCGGATAGAAATAGGGGGTGTCCGGGTCCTTGTCCATGGACTAGGTCCCGGACCCTGCTACAACCTGAAAACAACATTATTTTCACCCCCATTTCAACCCTTAATCCACACTCAATCTTTCCCTAATCTTTCCACAAGATTTCCTACATGTTTAATCACCATTAATCATGCTCTAAAACTCTTCAAATCATAGACTCAAACCTTACTCAAACTCTTGCTCAAATTCACACATTTTTGCATTCTCCCTTTTGCACTAATGCACACTTGTGCATTTTCTAACCTTTCTTAACACTTGCATTATTGCTCTCTCTTCATTTAACCATTCCAAAAACTTCCAAGATAATGCACACCTCATACCAAGTTCCAAGACTCACTCTTAAACCTTAAATCATCTTCTTTATTTTCTACAATTCTTCAAGCATTTAACACCTCTTTTGCTACAGATTTTTGCACAAATCTCACCTCAACATCCTCTCATATTCTTGGGTGATCATTTACCCAATTCAAACTCCAACATCACCTAGCTAACCCTAGGTTATTCTCCACACAAAACATCACTTAAACCACTTAGGTTTCCACATAAATTTTGCCATAACTTGGCTACTTCTCCAACATATTCACCACACTAAACATGCTCACAAACACTTCTTCTCCTCTGTTTGGTTTACACATCAAAACCACCTCAAATTCCCCTTGTTCACACATATAACTAGCTTAGTTCACAAACTTATTTCTCACACTTAAACAACATTAAACATTCTCATTTAACTACCATCATTGTAGTATCACAACTACACCCATTCAAGCTCAAGGTTGTTTATACAACACCAACATAAGTTTTCCCCAAGCAAATAAAACCAACGCAAGGTAAGCCCATTACCTTGTTTATTCTCGGTTTTTACTCCTCTTCCTCTTCTTTCTCTTGTTCCCTCTTTCTCTTCTTGTTTTCACAACATACCAAGGAGCATAGATTGCCAACTACAATCATATCCCCACACACACATCAACAAGTAGTTTCAATATTTTCCACATAACCTAATATATTCCAAGGAGCTAGTTTTCAAGGTTTAGCTTAGGTTTTACCTTAGAATAACCAAATGGACAGCTTGGCAATCCATTGGAAGAGTTTTCCATCCCTCCACAAGAGCAAGATGCTCACGGCTAACATGGGGAAAAATTCAACGTGAGGGAATTTTTCCCAAATTACAAGAACAAGCTTGAAATGGCCAAAACTCTTACTTATTATTACCTTAAGACATTAAGGAGGTGGAGGAGAGTTAAAATCAGCTCTTAAAGCTTCAAAAGCTCCAACATCCATGGAAGTGAAGGTGGGGGAATCAAGATTTCGTTGGGTGGAGAACGAAGCTCTCGCCGATACGAATCTAGCGGTATAATTTTGTGTGATTTGGTGGAGAAATGAGTAAGTTAGAGGGGGAGCAAGATGGGGCTGTGTGCTGCTGGGTGAAATCGCCCATTACAGAGGCAAGGAAGGAGGAGCTCGATTTTGGAAGGAGGGAGATCGTGAGTGAGGAGAAAAGAAGAGGTGAGAGAGTAAGTAAATTCTTTTTACTATTCCCCTTTATTACTTTCACTTTTCTTTTCTTCCTTTCTTATTTATTTACTAGCCTAGAGTGTGTGTGAGTGGGTGACTCACTAAATAAAACCGGCCCCACTAATTAGTAAGTTGGAGCGTTTTTTCGTTTTCTTACAGAAAACGCTCGTTATTTTACCCGGTTTGGCACTATTCACTAACCGGGCCCGTTTTTCGGATTTTTCTCGTTTCTTTATTTTTTGGCTATTAAGCTTCCATTAATACTTAATTATAGTTATATAATCAACTATAATTTTTACGGGTCCATTTGACCACTTAAAGTCACGTTTCGGGTTTTCTCGAAAAACGTGCTTTAAACTCCGTTAGCGTTTTAATCCATTATTGGATCCGTTTTCTTCGGGAATCATTCCCGTATACTTATTAGGCCTAACTAAGCCTTAGGAATCCATCTCGGACCCTCTCGAGATCATATATCTCTTATACTCATTTAACGCGTATTTTAGCGTTTTTCGCTTTCAAGCGTTTTCTCTTTTCTTTTGGTTTTATTCTTTTTACCAATACTCTTTAGGCACCATTAGGCCTTTTATAATCATATTAGAGTAATTTAATCGCCATTCCTAGATCCGGGGTATTTCACGTTCATATTGTGAAAACCATTCTCTTGCTTCGGATATGATAACAAGAAACTCATCACCTATTATCGAATCGAGCAAATCATGCCATAAAATGAACAAGATAATGGGAGAAGATGGGTTAATTCGTAATCTTAAGTCTTACTCCCACTGAGGCGCAGAAGACAACGTTAAAGGCCACTAAGGTTTGTCTAACCTATTCTAATCTTGGACTTTTCTTCCTTAAGTAAAATTTGCATAAAGAGAATGAGTGATCAACTAATTCACTTGCAATAAGAACCAAAATCTTAATGAACGCTTGAAATTGTATTAAAATAATCATATTGTTACAAGGAAGAGTTCATCCCTAACCAATAACTAGCAAGGATTCCTACTTCACTATCCACTCAAAATAAAGAAGAAATACATAAGGGAGAAGGCGATTGGTCATAGCCTTAACCCTAACAAAGATCTTCTCTTCTTATTCGTGGATGGATCCGTAGAAATGCCTTGGACACCAACAATGGAATGAGGGCGGAATTTAAGTATGAATGGCGTGTTTGTGG
The DNA here is from genome assembly GCA_023374045.1 of Limonium bicolor. Lineage (NCBI taxonomy): Eukaryota > Viridiplantae > Streptophyta > Magnoliopsida > Caryophyllales > Plumbaginaceae > Limonium > Limonium bicolor. The sequence goes on from CM041781.1 coordinate 184,852,175, forward strand.
TATGTTGAAGTGTAAGAATTGATGCAGACTCTCGGCCTATTTATAAGCCTCAATCGTGCCTTTGTCGGGCGTCGTGCCGGATCAGGAGTAGCCGGCACATGTGAAAAACGTGTCAACTGTTAACGGTCGAAACCGCCGAATCTGCGTGAAAAGGTACCTCATGTGCCGGACAAGAGATGCCCGGCACCAGCCAAATTACCAACGGTCAATAACTGCCATCGTGTGGTCAACCGTGGCGACTCTTCACTTATGCCGGATGGAATGTACCTGGCATCGTGTCCGGCAAAGCCTCTTTTCTGCTCTATGCTTGTGCCGTGCAGGAGTTACCCGGCCTCAAGTCTGACATCTAGGTCAGATATGATTTCCTTGTACGAAAAACATGTAAAAACATAAATCTGAACAAATAATAGACTTTATATGAAATATAACATAAATACTAAATATTTAACCTTATTCAGACTAAATTATCTATAAATCTCGTACATAAAATATGATAAGTCTGCGGCTTATCATAGTGGTTTCAAAACTAATCATCACTCCCATCGGCTCACACACTAGCCTTACTTCCCAGGTCTCGACCCGATACCGGTGCCTAGCCATGGGAAGGTCCAACTAGCACCCGTGGGAGCGGTTTCCAAACCGGTCCTCATTCTCAAGTTTGAAGAAAAATCATTTTTGCCAAAATCAGTTGGAAATTCATTTTGAAAACTCAATACAACTCCAAATTCCAATTTATACTAATTGCACTTATTCTTAGTGTTGTTACTTGTGACCACTTATAGGGAGCTTCAAGAGTCATTCAACCCCGATGTGATCAGCATCGGTGTTGAACTATCCTTCCACCCCAATTTGTGTTCGGTTTCCCTTGATCGCTAGCAAATCAAGCTCCACCTCCCACTTCAATTCAAATAATCAAATAGTTAAACATTATTCCATTTTCTATCTTTTAATCTTTCTAATCATAATCATAGAGCAACACATTTTCAATTTCTAGAATTCCTTTCCTCACTTATTAATCATCTCATCAATTATTACCAAGTTTATCTCCAACTAGTTTACCTAGGAAATTCAATACTGAGTTCTCTAATAAATTTCTATCCACCAATCATTTACAAGTCAACTCAAATCAAGTCACCTGGGGAATTCAATTCCCAATAGGTTCAACATCGGGTAAATTAACGAGCATAATTGCGAAAAGACGAAACTACCTCTGTCTAAGTATATAGGGGGACGGTTTTAAAGAGAGGAAATCAGCTCTCTCACACACACTTAATTAGCTAGAATAAGAAAAGAGCAAAAAGTAAATAAATTGAAAAAGTACAAAAAGTAAAAGGTACCCTCTTTCCTCTCATTTCCCTCTTCTCTCTCCTATTCTTTCTTCTTCCACCGAGAGCTCCCTCCTTCCCTCCCCATCCTGGCGATTTTGAGCTTCCTCAAGAGCTCCCATGGCTTCCTCACCTTCTCCTCCTGCACAAGCTTCATTAAAGCTCCAAATGCAAAAATAAACACATATTCTTGCTCCCCTCACCAAGAGCTTCATTTCTATCTTTTCAAAATCTCAATTGGAGGAAGTTGACCTCCATGCGTGTTAGTCATTTGAAGAGAAAACTACATGTTATTGGAGCTAGACACCTCCTCTTTCATTTAAGGTAAACGATTCAAGAAAAACTCATGTTTTCTCCACTCTTTAATGTGCCGATTTTGAGCTTCTCATGAGTCTTGTTCTTCCCTTGTTTGAGCTTTGATTCAAACCCAAAAAATGGATGTTGGAAGCTCTCTTTGATTCATGATCAAAAACCCCTTCTAGGGTTCCAAAGGTAAAACCCTTAATCTTGTGCTTTAGGCACCTTCTTTGCATTGTCGATTAATTAATAAGCCTAAGAGTATTAATTAGTGCTAATCGTATTCCAATTAGAACATCTGAAATACCCCTAACTACTAAAACATGACTAAATAATCTAATAATGGTTTAATAAGAGTTAATATCATCTTAGAACCATTGATGAACAATCCAAAAGTTTATTAAACAAAAACATGCCATAAAATCACTTAAAGCCTAACATGTGCTTTAGGTTGGCCATATGATTGTATAACCTTAACTAGGATCTAAAGTGGATTCCTAAGCCGTATAATTAGGGGTATGAACAAAATAAAACAATTACCAAAGCAAACCAAGCTCTAGAAAGAGTTCTAACACAAAAAGGAGCACTAAAACTCCTTAAGACTCATTTTTGTCAAAGTGTTCAAAACTTGACTTTGGATGGCTAAATGGCCTTGTATACACCCTAATTAACATGTGTACTACTTAGTATCACATTAGTAACTCCCTAATCCAAAATATACAAAAAAAATCCAAGTTTGGCCCTAAAATGTGAATAATACTCAAATAGTGCCAATTTAAGTAAAGTTGACTAATCAAGTCAATGGTCACTTGGTGACTCACCTTGGACCAGTATGGCATGGCAGAAACAAGGGAGGAGGACATCACATTATGCTTTAATCAAAATATCTAGCCAATTTGGTGAATAACCCATTTACTATTTATTTCTTTACTTTTCCTTCCTTAAAACACAATTTTGGCTTTCTCTTTCATCTTGTCCTGTTCCAGCCGAGTTTGGCATTCTCTTAGAACCTCCCAAGACGTGTTATTGAGTTATCAAAGTGGGGATTCAACTTACTTCACCTAAGGTAATGGTTTAAGGCATTATTTAACTCATTTTCTTCCATTCTTCATTACCTACACATGGAGCTAACTATCTAGCACTTTCCATGGCTCCTTCTCAGTGTTTTCATCTTTGATTAAGTAATAATTCTCGGCTGAAACCACAACAAGGACCAAAGTTGGTCCAAATCTCATTTTAAGGTAAAAATCTACCTTAAGACATTTATGACTTCTTACGGTTTTCTTTGGATGATTTCAATGAGTTTATACACTCATTATCTCCTCATTATCATATTGTTTCAGTGTGTAAACCATATTGATCAAGGGTGACCAGTTTCAAGGGCAAAATCCATTCCTTAAGGCATTTTGCCTAGGTAAACCCTAATATCTTGTCACCTTGCTGTCATCTAGTGAATCCCCATGATTTTATGGTGATTCTAACACCCTTTGATGTTTTAAAATCAGGCCGAAGAGACCTTGTTTGTTCCTTACGATTTTAAGGTATAAATCACCTTAAATCTAGCATTAAATTTTTCCTTACGATTAACTCATGCTTGGAGTGTAATCATATCTTATATTGCTTCTAGAAACTATCTAAGAGGCTCTCCAATTTGTGCTCCCTTCTGTCGTGACCAAACAAGTGCATAAAATCAAGGTGTAACATTATATTACAATGTTTTTAATACCTTAAAAGCTTATACTAAGTTGTGCCATGAGTGGACTGCTATAATTGGTTGATTTTGACTTCATAAATGACTAGAAAATGTCATAGAAACTTTGGAATAATTAATTAACATAATTTTCAAATTTAAGACATTATGTGGAAGTTTTGTAAGTAATGAAGAATTTGGTGAGAGGGCCGAGAGTTGACAGCATTATTAAGACATTTAAAGTGTAATTTTATGTTATAATGTGAAGTTGCAATAAGGCTATGTTATTAGGCCATTTTAATTTAAGTTTAAAAGCTTATTTAATTTAATTTATGCATTTAGCCTTAAGTTTGGGGTCAAATGGTAATTACTGTAAAATTATAAAGTCGTGGGCTATTTTAGGTGAAATATGGGGTTTAAAATGAATTTAAATAAAAACTATAACATGTTATAACGTTTTGGGCCAAAATTGTAAATATTGAAAAGTTTGGGGTAAAGATTGTAATTACCGAGAATTTGAGAGTCAAAACTACTTAGAGGTCAAAGGTTGACTATCTAGGAGACTTTGACTAAATTTGGTTAAAAATGGAGTTAAATATCAACTTATATTAAACTATATTGTAAACTATAAAATTTACATCACATATTGGGTATATGTGTGATTACCGAAAATTCTGGATATAAAATGGTATTTTATACAACTATGGGTTATTAGGAATTTTTAGGAATTTATTTGGTTTAGTTTGGAGTTATAATGAACTATATATGTATAATATATAGTATTTATATCATTTTTTACATTTTGGATAAGTATTTGGGGTGGGAATGTAAATAACCGAAAGTATATGGTTAGGAATGATATTTATAACCTTTTGGTATAGTTTGGTAATTTTTAGAATAATATATGAGGTTTTAGGAAGATATGTGTATAATATATAGTTATAATGACATTGGAAACTATATGTTATAAAATGGGGTGATTTGGTAAATATAGAAAGTTGAGAGGTGGAAATTAATTTAGAACAGACCCTAGGGTTTGTTCGGCTATTTCGGAATATCATAACTATAGGTTATAATAATATAAAGGTTTAAAGGTTATAATATAAGGTATATGTTATAAGTGTAACAATGTAATAATATTTAGGGGTACCTTGTAATTTCTGAAAGTATTGGTGAACATAAATAAAAACCGACAGCATAGGTTCTGTTTGGTAATTTATAACTTATTATAACTATAGGTTATAAATGGGGAATGATAAAATCATAATATGTTTATTACTATAATGTAACATTATATAAATAATGTGGTGGTTTTGTAAATAAAAGAAGACATATAGTGTTGTTCGGTAATACGAATACTTTGTAATGAAATTTATAGTATGGTTTGTAATGTTATAAGAGTTATAACATTTATAATATAAGAAATATTCATTAAGGAAGAATGAATATATTATAAAGACTTACCATATAATAAGGATCCCATAATACATATATATAAATAAATACATGTTATAGAGTGAAAAATATGATATGGTTCAATAATTATATAATATCATGAGGGAGATGATATAAAATAAGGAGAAAAGAATTATAAACATTACCTAAGGAAATGCTAATGCTAAACATGATTGCATAGAATCATGGTGAGGTATATAATTCAAAGTATTTTAAATATGAATTATATAACATTTTACACTTGAATAAACTAACCTTAGAAAAATAGATACTAAGGTAAGGTGTGTAATATATGATCAAATTATACATGCAATATAGTGTCGAACTATATGATATACAAGTGTATAATAATATACATGCGATAATGAATGTATAAGTTTATTTATATAATAAACGACCATCTTTCCATGCATACAAGAGAACGTTTACGTAAAACTAATCCCGAGTTAAACCGAAAACCCGACAAACGTTGTTAGTAAATAACGGGGAATGAACCGGGAGGGATTAGCGACGGTACGGGGTACCGTAGAGTAATGTTGTTATATGAGATGCTAATCTGTAGTGTATACGTATTATTAGATTGTTAGAGGCATCCCGGGATCACCGGAGTTAGCTGATTCATACTCCACGGTTCTAAAATCCCGGTGCACGGTATGTTATTATGTGGCTTGATTGTCTCTGAGGATTTCCTCAGTTCAGACATTGTGCGAAAATCTGTGGTTAAGATTGAATGTCTGCTTGTGTGAATTAATATGAATGAGTTGTGTATTAATGCTGCTTTATTATTATTAGTATTGTGCAATAACAGTACTGTTCGTATATATGAACATATTATAAAACGAACTAGTGGCAATGGTGCTATCTTATACGTGTAATATAAGGAACGTAAGAAAGACGTTGTAGCATTAGGATAATAAGATATATATATATATATTATCTGAGACTTATATATGGAGCATTGACCCTTTTTAACGCCGCTCTCGTATCTAACACTGGATCCCGAGTCGATGTACTTAGGATTGGACTAACGACCTTAGTCTGCTGTGTTAGGAAAATGGTAATGTGATGGTATAGATGAACAATCCAAGAGGATGTGGCTATGGAGTGAGTTGTGATCAACTAACGATACTAGGATGCCGTGTGAGTATCTGTAAGTGTTGAAGACTTATGTTTTGCAGAAGATTGCCTCCTCAGTCAAAGTAGCAATGCAGAGAAACTAGGCGCGATACAGAAAGACGTTCCACTATCACAGTTCGAGTACCTCTACAGAAGCATCTGTCCACGAGTTCCTATATGCCAAGAAACGCGACGTTACTGAAGTAGTTACGGAAATCTCGCATAGTTGGAGCAATAGCAAAACGTGAGAACGTGACGCACAAGGAGGTCCACAACTCCGATACTTGCGGAACCAACCCAAGGAGTCGTTTTACTTGAAGACTTCACCGAAGATTTAGGAGATCGTTACCAAGTATATAAGCATGCGAATGTAATTAGTTAATTTGTGCATTCGAGATTATTCAGAGAGAAACTTCGCCCTTGAGAGAGAAAATATTCTTGAGAGATCTTAGTGAGATAGTGTCAATTAGCTTAGGTATTTATTACCTAGAGAGCACACATAGAACACTCCCCTTTACTCCTTGTGACGCATTGATCAAAGCCGAGAGTAGAGCGAGTGTTGGATGAGACAGAATACTTCTGTCGAATCCCAAGATAGGAAGCTAGGTTGTAATTCACATTGAGTTTCAATACAAGCAGAATCCTATCTTGTTAAGTTTAAACAAAAGCTTCCGCGTTATTTTGCACACCTTTATCTTCAAGCAGAGTTGGTCTGAGACTAACACCTCAGACCTACTCGGTCAGCACCCCGATCCCATCAAGTGGTATCAGAGCTGCGTTGGCTGACAAATCTCTCAAAATGGCGGAAATCTCAAACACCAACAACAACAACAGAATGCAAGTGGAGAATCCAAAGCTAACTTCCACAAACTACAACATGTGGAAAAACGAGATGGAGTCACACCTCCAGTCCTTGAATCAACAACTCTGGACGGTAGTGACGAAAGGCAACTTCCCAGTACCTGAAGGGAAAGATCCCAGCTCCTATACTGCTGAGGAGCGCAGATGCGTTGAGCTAAATGCCCAAGCCGTACGAGTATCTACACCAGTCTTTCTCCACCTGAAAGAAGAAGAGTGTATCACATCAAAGTAGCCAAAGACATCTGGGATCACCTTCGAGCTGTTCACGAAGGAAATACTGAGCTTCGAAAATCAAAAATACAAGAACTGAAGATGGACTACGAAAACTTCGTAGGAAAGCCTGGAGAATCCCTCAGCGACATGCTCGCTCGATTCACTGAACTCACTGCTACTATGGAAGAGCTGCAGATTGGAGAGTCAAATGAAAACATCAACAACAAATTTCTGGACAGTCTGGGTGAGGAATGGACCGAGAGCGTTATCTCCACGAAGGCGTCCAAAAGTCTAGAAAATGGACTTTGACTGACTTGGGATCCTATCTTCAGTCCATCAACAAATACAAGATGAATATCAAAAATAGAGGTAATAGTTCTCACTCAAACCATGCTGTTTCGTTTTCCAACGTGAATCAAGCTTTGCAGGTAAAGACTACACCCAGCCAGACAGCAGTTCACCAGAATGAATCATTCCACTATGACGCTACCTCTCCAAATCAGGATTTAATCCAGCAGCTTCGGGACACTCTGATTGACGGCATAATAGAAGAAGGATCAGCGAACACCTTCGAAGACATGGCCATGCTGGTCAAGAACTTTAAGAGATTCATGCGAGATCGATCAGAAAGGAACAGTCCAAACAGGTTCAGCAAAATCAAAACCGACAATATCAATCCTACAACCGTAATCAGCAAGGTACTACGGGAACTGGAGACCGAGTATGCTTCAAATGCCTGAAGCCGGGGCACTACGCCAACAACTGTCCTCTCAAGAAGAAAGATGATCGCGAGCAATCATCACTAATGGCAAATTCAGCATGGGGAGACTCTGACTCAGAAGAACCTGAGATGGAACGTCAAGCCTAATCTGCCTCATGGCTCACAAAAGTCAGGTGCAAGAGTCCCTCTTCAGAGGTAACTGAATATTTCTCAGATTCATGTGCTATTCCTCTTTAGATTTATCTACTACTACATCGACCCAAATCATCCTGAATTTGAATTAACTGAAGAACAAGACAGAATAGCCTCTCTTTATGAAGAAATCCATGTGCTAAAAGGTCATGTCAACAACGATCGTCTAAAATTGCAAAAATCTGAAGAAAAGGCCGAACAACTTGAAAAAGAGCTAAAAGATGCTCACAACCTCATCAACTCCTTACAAACTCAAGTCTCTTCCCTACAGAAAAATCGTTCCAAAATTCCACAAAAATTTTCAAACCAATCACCTTTGTTCGTGAGGTTGCTGCAATGCAAAAGCCAAAATTCTTTGAGAACGAACTCCGTGAGTCAAAAGAAAGACAAGTTCGACTTGAGAAAGAGGTCGATTCCCTGAACATCGCTCTTAAAAAGGCACGGATGGAATCGGTCTCATCATCTAATCCCCCTAGTTGGCTGAGAAATAAGGCAAAGTAAACCTACCAAAAATAGCCACAAAACCCAATGATCTTCAAAGAAGGAAACTCCAAAAAGAAAAATTTGAAAACAAATTCCGTTGGCAAAAGAAGTACGTTCATCTACCTTCTTTATTAATTTGTGGTTACTGTGGTACGACGGGCATATTCACTCCTCGTGTCATAAGCTTGGCAAAGATTTCTTTTAATATGCAACGTTTACATACTCTGTCTAAAGCACGACATGGTTATAGCTCTCTTTCAAAGAGGGAACCCAAGTTCGCCTGGGTTCCCAAGTCTAACTTTTGATTATCTTGTAGGGAGAGACCGTGGACAATGACTCTTGGTTTCTGGATAGTGGATGCTCACGACATATGACAGGAGACCCTGACAAGTTCACGACTCTCTCTCAACACAACGGGGGGAAGTCACTTTTGGCGACAATGCTCATGGTGAAATCATTGGTATTGGAACCGTCGGTAATCCCTCTCTCTTTAAAATAGAAAATGTTAATTTAGTAAATGGACTTGGACACAGCCTTCTAAGTATCTCTCAAATTGTGATCTCTCTAATGTTGTTCTTTTTCGGCCTCTGACTGCAAAATCTTTGACGAGCAAACAGGTCTTCTGAAAGCCACTGGTATAAGGGTGAACAATCTTTACAAGCTATCTCTTGAAAACCCTAACCTAGATGGTACTCTCTGTCTTAGTGTACAGGACAAGAATATCTCCTTATGGCACTTTCGCCTAGGTCATGCACACGGCAAACTACTAAACAAAATCAAAAACAGAAATCTTGTAGTGGGACTTCCTCAGACAAACTTCTTCCAGACCGACATCCTCTGTCCTGCATGCGTACAAGGGAAACATTCTAGAGCAAGCTTTCCAGGTAAAACAGATATGTCTACATCATCTCCACTGGACATGCTACACATGGATCTATGTGGACCAATGCGTGTTCAAAGCAAAAGTGGTAAGAAGTACGCTCTAGTCATCGTCGATGACTATTCGCGTGGACATGGGTACTCTTTCTTAAGAACAAGTCGGAAACATTTACTGAATTCGAAACCCTATTCAAACTGATTACTAACAAAATGTCCACCTCTGTCAAGACAATTCGATCTGACAACGGTACAGAATTTTGCAATATTCAGTTTTCAGAATTCTGCAGGAAAAGGGAATCATGCATCAAACATCTGCTGCTCGTACTCCACAACAAAATGGAGTTGTAGAACGAAAGAATCGCACGCTTGTAGAAATGGCAAGAACAATGCTCATCGATAGTAACCTTCCAGCCACATACTGGGCAGAAGCTATCAACACTGCAGCATACATCCTAAATCGAGCATCAATTCATCCATTCTCGGCAAAACCCCATATGAAATTATCAAAGGCCGTCCACCTTCAGTCACACATCTACGGCGCTTTGGATGCAAGTGTTTCATACACAACAATGGAAAAGAAATCTCGGCAAGTTTGCTTCTAAGAGTGATGAAGGAATCTTCCTTGGCTACTCATCACAAGTCGAGCTTACAGAGTATCAATAAACGTACAGCCTGTCTCGAAGAAAGTCCTCATATTCGTTTTGAAGAACTCTCTAACTCTAGCGACTGTGAACCACACAAAATGAACCACACGAAGATGCCGCAGATACTACCTTCATTGAAATACCAGTAGCTACTATCCCTGCACCACAAACACCTCTTGCAACAGACTCATCCTCTGACAGCGACGACGACCCTGATGACTCATTCAAATGCCTCACCCACTCCCACACAGGAACCACTACCTCCTCCACAAAACACAATGACACCCACACCTAACGATCACCCAACACCAGATCACTCCACTAGTCTTCCATCAACCTCCGCAAGAAAATTTCAACAAGCCTCCGCTCACCCATCTCTCAAATCCTGAGTGATCCATCCAAAGGCGTTCAAACACGTAGTGAGCTGCATCAGAATCTCTGTGCCTTCAATGCCTTTCTATCCAAAATCGAACCTAAGAATGTCAACCAAGCTCTACAGGATCATGACTGGATACTCGCCATGCAAGAAGAATTACATCTCTACAGACACTCTGTCTGGAGACTTGTTCCATGTCCAACCAATCATAAACCAATTGGTACAAAATGGGTGTTCGCAACAAGTTAGATGATCAAGGAAATATCTCTCGCAACAAAGCCAGACTGGTAGTTCAGGGATACGCTCAAGCTGAAGGAATTGATTACGATGAAACTTATGCTCCAGTAGCTCGAATTGAGGCAATTCGAATACTCGTGGCCTACGCAGCCATCGAGGTATAAAACTCTACCAAATGGATGTAAAAACTGCCTTTCTACATGGATACATCGACAGAGATGTATATGTTGCTCAACCACCGGGTTTCGAAGATCCACATCACCCGAGTATGTCTACAAGTTAGATAAAGCTTATATGGCCTGAAGCAGGCACCTCGGCATGGTATGAGCGTCTCTCATCTTACTTATTGTCCATGGATTCATTCGAGGTAAAGTTGACAAAACTCTTTTCACTCTCACCAAAGGTGAAGACATACTCATTGTGCAAATATACGTGGATGACATAATTTATGGATCCACTATTCCTGAACTATGTTCTTTCTTTTCTGATCTCATGAGTAAAGAATTTGAAATGAGTGCTCTTGGAGAATTGAAATTCTTTTAGGTCTACAAGTCACCCAACAGGAAAACGGGACTCAAATTCATCAACAGAAATACATTCACGAGCTGTTAATCAAATACAAGATGCAGGATTCAAAAGCCACACCCACTCCAATGACAACAACAGAGAAGCTACATCTGGATGAAAAAGGAATTGCGTTGATGCTACGCTATACAGAGGTATGATAGGTTCCCTTCTTTATTTAACAGCAAGTAGGCCTGACATTCTATATGTGTATGTCTCTGTGCAAGATTTCAGGCAAACCCAAAAGAATCACACCTACAAGGCGTAAGCGAATTTTTCGCTATCTGAAAAGTACCCAAGACTGTACCTCTGGTACCCAAGTACTCCTGATTTCACTCTAATGGGTTATAGTGATTCTGATTTTGCAAGCTCTTATTAGACAGGAAAAGCACGTCTGGTACTGCACAATTTTTAGGACTATGTCTTGTCGCCTGGAGTTCAAAGAAGCAAAACACAGTAGCACTGTCATCCGCTGAGGCCGAATATGTCTCCGCCGCTGCTTGCTGTGCACAGATTCTCTGGATACAACAACAACTACAGGACTATCTCATTCCTCCGACTTGTACTACAATTTTTGTGACAATAATAGTGCTATTGATTTATCTAAAAATCCTGTTCATCATTCCAGGACAAAGCACATTGAAATTCGTCACCATTTCTTAAGGGATTGCGTTGAAAAAGGACAGATACAACTAGAATATGTTCCTACTTCAGATCAACTTGCAGACATATTCACCAAACCATTGCAACGAGGTCCTTTTGAAGCACTACGTTCACAACTAGGTATGACCCGTATGACTTAGCTAAGGTCGTATCTCCTTCTCGTGTTTTGTAATATATGGGTGAAATGTATGAATATGTCTGATGACCTAGTCTGTCTGTTAAAGAAACAAAGCACCAGCGTAAAAACAAGAGTTTTTAGTTTCTGCTAACTCACCCGCGAAATTCTCGCCATACTATCCGCAACACCCCAGCTCAACCAATCAGCTCACATTACCCTGACACACGACGTCTACCTATATTCCGACGTCATAACTCTCACTCCCCACGTCCAATCGCACCAAACCGATTCTGTGCTTCTCTTCGTCTTCTACACTCGTTTGCCTACTACGATCAAACTCCGATCACCATGGCTTCCAACCCTAACCCTAACACCATGTTTTCCGACGCCGAACCTAATACCGACCCTCTACTCCTCCAAGCTCTAATCAACAAACTCACCAACCTCCAAGCCAAACAAACCCCTACCTCCACCTCTGACTCAACCGCCGTAGCCCCTGCAATGTCCGTCGACACTCACCCATCACACCCCACTACCCACCGTCACAACTGAACCCACCGCCATAGTCCACTACGGCATCCACAAAATCGGACGACACCCCATCCCCAACCAAACAAACATCACCTCCCACCACCCCGATCATACCCACCCCCGATACTATCACAAAATCTCCGACCAAACTTCAGTTCGGATCTCTTCCACCCGCTGATGAAGAAGCACAGAACCCACAACAACTCTCCTGCTAAAGAACCCACTGAGGTATTGACCTCGAAGCCCAGCCACCTGCTCCTGAATGTTCACCCCCCCAAGAAAACCGCCGTGCTAAATCCAACGTCCCCCGCCCTCCAGCTACTCGAACCCTTCGTTCTCGAGCCAAAATCCTCAGTCATCTTCAAAACCCAGTTCTGATGCTCCTGTTCCTGCACCATCCCTATCGTCACGGCACCAACTACTGAAGAAAAGCCGCGCAGTACCACCAACTCTTCAACCCAGGCAGACTCCGACACGGCAACGACTTCCACCAGAAAGCGACTCCGTCCTCGCTCCGAGTCTGTCCCACCTTCACCTGCTCACGACTAGGTCTGATCGACACCCACTCTGCCGTCTACTCCTTACCAGCCGACGATTCTGCTGAGTCCCGACACTTGGTAAAGGGAAAGCTACTCGACCTGGACTGGCTCCACTCGATGGCGTTCGATGTTCGAAGATGCTCCGCTTCAAAACTGGATCCATCTCTTCCACGGCATTCAGACCTACCATGAGGCAGAGGCGTATCAGTTCTACCAAAATTGCGTCATTCGCAAAGGGAAAATAATGACAGAGGTACACGGCAAACCTATCCTTCTCGATTCAAACTCAATAGCAACCCATCTAGCAATTCCAACTAGCGGACTAGAATTTTATGATAGGGCTGGTTTTCCTGATCTAGGGTTTATAAGTGCAAAAGAGGTCTATGACTTCTTCCTACCAAACAGCAGAGTCGGTCACTCTTTGGACCGACCAGCTCTGTCAAATACCCACAAATGCTTCACACCTTGGTGATCAAAAATTAGTCCCTAGAAAGGAAGGAAACCAGTTTGTCCGCCCTTGACTTGCTATTATGTACTGTCTGATCCACCACCAAAAATAAACCTCCCAAAGTTAATCCTCAACCACATAGCCTCAACCATCTCCTCACCCCGACACAGCCTGGGGTACGTATTCTGGCTCCCAAAATTACCCACTGTGATGTTGTCCTTGATCCCTCCAAAGCCAGTCGCATAATGGACACTGACATTCTTGGTCAGATCCTACAACAAAACCCCATCTTTCCAGATCAAATCGGTCTCCAAGACAAACCCTCCCTCCAAAAAGCTAGCTCCCCAAAACCCGCATCACCCCCTGACACAGCCCTTTATCTGAAAGGGTAGCAGCGGTAGAGAACAACCTCGCCACTCTATCCAAGAAGATAGACATGCTCATCGACGTCCTCAACAAAAACCACAAACAGACGATGAACATCATTGCAGGGGGAGTCGAGAAGCTGGCAGAGGAGTTCCGGGAAACATTTGCTGAAACTCTGGAAGCGGCTAAGCGATTGGATGGCGCTGGACTTCGGGGGAAGATGGAGCAAGGGATGAGGACACAGGAATGGATGGAGGAGATGACTAACTTTTTACCCCACCCCTTTTAACCCTTAGGAAGTACTGACTCATAAATACTTTTGTTTACGCTGGTGGTTTGTTTAACTGACTCTTTTAGATTATGGTTTTTTTTGGATATTTTTGTGCGTTTCCCCTGATGTTGGCAAACGGGGGAAGCGGTGTATCCCGCGGCTGGTGTCTGCGGGTAACTTGGGTGATGAGTGCCTCTGAAGGCCTCATTTGTTTTTTTGGTCATTTATTTCTACAACGTGGTATTTGAAGTAGTTTACGTACTATGGTTTTTTATCTGTTCTTATCAACTGCATTACCTTAAGGGGGAATATGTGTTTAAGGGGGAACAAACAGAAAGTTGTTCTCCCGAGATAGTTGCTCCGCCGTGTTGTCTGGTTTTTGCAGGTACATCCTATACAAAACCTCAAATCTACGCTGGATACACTGAGTTTGCCATCATCAGCAAAAAGGGGGAATTTGTTGAAGACTTAAGTTTTGCAGATGATTGCCTCCTCAGTCAAAGTAGCGATGCAGAGAAACTAGGCGCGATACAGAAAGACGTTCCACTATCACAGTTCGAGTACCTCTGTAGAAGCATTTGTCCACGAGTTCCTATATGCCAAGAAACGTGACGTTACTGAAGTAGTTGCGAAAATCTCGCATAGTTGGAGCAATAGCAAAACGTGAGAACGTGACGCACAAGGAGGTCCACAACTCTGATACTTGCGGAACCAACCCAAGGAGTCGTTTTACTTGAAGACTTCACCGAAGATTTAGGAGATCGTTACCAAGTATATAAGCATGCGAATGTAATTAGTTAATTTGTGCATTCGAGATTATTCAGAGAGAAACTTCGCCATTGAGAGAGAAAATATTCTTGAGAGATCTTAGTGAGATAGTGTCAATTAGCTTAGGTATTTATTACCTAGAGCACACACATAGAACACTCCCCTTTACTCCTTGTGACGCATTGATCAAAGCCGAGAGTAGAGCGAGTGTTGGATGAGACAGAATACTTCTGTCGAATCCCAAGATAGGAAGCCAGGTTGTAATTCACATTGAGTTTCAATACAAGCAGAATCCTATCTTGTTAAGTTTAAACAAAAGCTTCCGCGTTATTTTGCACACCTTTACTCTTCAAGCAGAGTTGGTCTGAGACTAACACCTCAGACCTACTCGGTCAGCACCCCGATCCCATCAGTAAGTATCAAGGGAAATTCCAACGGAATACAGATGGTTCGTCGGTCGGAGACTCTACCGCTGGAGTGGCTACTGTCGTGGGTGACCCGCCATAAGATAGGGGTAACTTAGAGACACGTCGTTTAACGAGACGTTGTCATTAGGTATGACTGAACAATTACGAATAGCTATATTAGCTCGTACATTAGGCGAACGTTATTTGGGCTTGTATGCCAAAGACGGGAATCTATACTTGTTTATAATCCTCGTTGTTTCGCTTTGTTGTTCATTGGTTATGCTATGTGGTTATGTGTCGTATATGAACTATTGTGAATTGGTTGAATTGAGTCGCTGTACTCGTATATGTGTGATTGTGGATTGGTCGAGTTGAGTCGCTGTACTCGCTTATGGATTATTGTGTGTTTGGTTGAGTTGAGTCGCTGTACTCGTGTGTGAATTATTGTGTATTTGGTTGAGTTGAGTCGCTGTACTCGAATGTGAATAATTATGTGTTTGTTTGAGTGGAGTCTCTGTACTCATATATGCGTCGTGACGCATTTCAGCTGTTTTATTATGGTGTGATATGTGAAGTCGGGGGCTTGTTGTTATTTGAGTTAATTGCAATATTATTATTGCTTTACAGTTTTACATTAAACGACATGCATGAAAATGAACTGCATGCTCTCGACCAATTAACTGAGGGTCTGAGGGGGCATGATAGTCATGTAGTAGCATACTCAGTAGGGGCTGATTCCATACCACAAAGAAACATTTTTCAGGTATGCAGCTTCCGGTGTCGATAAAGAGCGGGACGCGCTGGGTAGTTTAGTCACAGTTATTTAAATATGCACTGTTGTATTTCGATACGAACTTAGAAACGTGTATAGGACTGGAATACTTAGAATGCTCACTTGGGTTATATTTTATGTTGGAATGGAAACTTAAGTCTATCTCTTGTTGTCACTGTGGGAAATTGTTTCGTATTATGAATATTTCAATAAGTGCGTTATTACTCGTATGGGCGAGTGAGAATGGTGACACCAATAGTTCGATTGTTTTAGATTACCGCTGTGATTACTATGTTAAGTACGACTATTAGGAGCCGATTTGAGTAGGGGTGTTACAAAAGTGGTATCAGAGCGGAGTACCGCTCTGATGACAAGAGATAGTAGGATTTAGACAGTGAGCATAGGTTTTGGGAATACGGGAAACGTGGTGAGGATACGTGACCTTGCGAGGTCAATGCAATGCTGAACGCTTGTACATAATAGCCGTAGAGGCACTTCAATATTTAATGACCAAGACTGCGGTATGAGACCGAGTAAGGGTCTAACCCGTCCTCCTGACAGACCTCAGGGAGAGGTCCGGGTAAGAGTACTAGTGAAGGACGAGGCGCAGCGGAAGGTGGTAAAGGTCAAGCAACCCCAAGTAACACGAAGACGGTAGGAGCCGCTCGCACTTGATGGGAGAACATCCGGGGAATTAGCAATGGTACCCCACCCACCGCAGCCCGTACCTCGAGTACCGTCTAGAGAGGCAATGTAATGAGAAGCACCACGGAGAAGGATTATTCCTCCGAATCGGGAAGACCCGATGTGGTTGCTATGGGAGTTGTGGTAATTGTGAAAGATGAGAACCTGTGATGTGATGAATTGTTGAGGACCTGGGGTCCTGGTAATGACGTGATGTCTATGATACCAATTATGAGTTGAATATTAAACTAAAGTTAAGGAGATAATTCCCGTAGGACTAATGGGGTCAGCGTACAATGAGCGATGCAACCCTGTCCTACATCCAGGAAAAGCACTGATAAGTGCGCCTGGGGGAAGGAAAGTGGAAACGACGAGTGGAGATTAACCTATGAGATATGTAACGAGCAGAACTGATGGCCTTTTCGAAGTCTCACCTGAAGCGAGTGACTCTGAACCCATGCAACACTGAAGGTTCAAGATGGCCCGACGTGCATGTGGAGAGATTATGAGAGCTGTTGAAATAAGAACTCACTAAAACGCTACCATGCAACATCTCGGAAGAAAAGTAATACCTTACTACCACAGTAAACTTGTGGGAACGAGTGCGGGAATGAGACTGTATTATTATGAACAAGAACCTCCTCGACAGGAGTGGAAACCCGATTAGGGTATAGCACTGCAACTGACACGGACCGTACCGGTGGCTCAGTCTGCATGGCGTACTTGCCACAACAAGTGCTATACTAACCACTGTATTAAATTTCAACCTGTCCTGCGTACTTGCTACAGCAAGTGCTGCCACTGTAACTATCCCCAAAGGACAGAGTAGTCCGGGTGGTTACCAATAAATGCTAAACTTCTGTGTGAGTCCGTAATGCAATGAAGTAAGGACATAGCCTTTCTAAAAGTAGGGTTACGAAACCCTTGGGTTGGAGGTCGATAAAACCTCGGGATGACCTAGCCGGTCTGACCATTAAACTTGAAAAGAATACACCATTTAGCAGAGTGAAGGGGAGTTAATGAAAACAACGGTAATTAGTTCCTATGAGCCTAACCCCAGTGTCGGTACGGACAATAGACGTCAAGTAATACCGGTGGGGAGTTTCAAGTCTTCAGGACCAACACAACCATACTTAGGGAGTGCGCGGCACTTGTGGTTAAACCACTACCATTTAATATTGCGGAAGAGCAAGGAGTGGGCTATACAAGCCAAGATGTAAATTGTAACCCATCCAACTGAGTGAATGAGGAGTATAATCAAGTGCCGTTATGCCAAACTATTTTTGAGTCGTAAGAGAAGGATAGTCAGATGTGAACGTTCAATGAAGGGGCCAACAATATGCCCGCAAAGCACACACCGGGAGTGTTGTGAATCCAGTAGGCTGCTAGACTCCGGAACAGAGCGTAGTGGATATCAACTGAACAAAAATTACCTGAGGTCGGAAATACCGTGAAATACCCCAAATCTAGATATGGTGTTTAGATGATAAACTAAGGTATAAGAAGGCCAAATAATGCCTTAGAAACTTTAGGAAGCAATTTAAACCAAGGAAACACCATAAGAGCAATTTAAGCAAAAATGTGCTCTAAGCTTGGAGTAACTTGGGTTAGCACCCAAATATCATTCTTAGACCTTAGTAATATCCTAATGGTCATGTTAAATCAATTACCAAAGAAAACCAAGCTTAAAAACAAGTTAAAACACAAATTGTGATTTAAGGACTCTTAAAGCACATTTTTGAAAAATTGTCTTAGAAAGGGGCTTTATGTGGCTAAATGCCCATGATTACACCTTAATCAACTTGTGTACTACTTAGTATCACATTAGGAAGTCTAAATCAATGGGAATTCAAAAATTTCACAAATATGTACACTAGTTTGTGAATAGTAACCAAATAGTGCCTAGTTTAGTCTTTAGTCAACTAAGTTTAATTAAATGGTCAAACAAGACCATGACTAGCCTTAATTAAATAAGGGGACCAGTTTTCTAAGGGGATGAGTCACCACATGAGAAAGCTAGTTTGTAAAAAAAGAGGGAAAAGTAGAAAAGTTACTATTTGCTTTTTAAGGAACAAATATCTTCTTATACTTACCTCTCTCCTCCTTTCTTCATTCTTTCTTCTTCCCACCGATTTCTCCTGCTCTCTTTCTTCTTCATTCACGTAAGAAGAAACTCCATGCTAGCTCCTTCTTCACTTTCTTGCCAAACATTCATCTTAGCCCCAAAATCAAAACTAAGTGCATATTTCTCTTAGTTAGCTCAAGCTCTTCCTTTCTATCCTTTCAAATCTCCAAGAGCTTCAATTTGGTGCCAAGGCAAACCGCCATTAGAGGAGGAAAAAAAGCTTGAGGAGTCCATTAGCTTCTCCATTCTCTTAAGGTAAAGAATATGCAAGAAAAATCAAGTTTCCATCACTTCTTCACATGTCCGAAAATTACCACTCATGGGGCTTCATTTTTATGCCTTGTTCTAGCTTGTTTTCTATTCTCCAAGGGCTAGAGGAGGTCCTTCTTGATTCATATCCAAGCTTGTCTTGAGACTCCAAGGTAAAACATTCAATTCAATACCTTAAAACACATTTTCAACCTAGGTTTTATTCCTTAAGGTTAGTGTATTGTTTAGCACTCATTGGAGTCATTGGATATTGATTAGAACATTGGAAAGGGAAGTTTAAGTGGTGACCGAGATTGTTCAAGGAAAAAGGCTAAGGAGAAAAGTTGGTGAAGCTTGTAAAAGAACAAGGTAAATGTCTTACCTTAAGGTGTTTTAATGCATTAAGGGATGGGATTTGGATAGATGATAGGTTTAGCTTAGAGTTTACAATGAGAAAGGGGTATAAAACTTAGGAGAAAGAACATTATTATAGTGAGAACTTGTGACTAAGGAGCAAATGAGAAAGGAGATAGTTAAACAATATTAAGGTGAATTATAGAACATTTATATTCAGTGGGGCTGTTGTATGCTATTTGCAGGTCAAAGGCAATATATATTGTGGAAATTCAGTGTAAAGATTTATGCATTTAAGGGCCTAAGATCCAAGTCATTTAAAGGCCTGAGTGCCAAGCAATTTAAGATTATGCACTATACTGTGATGTAGTGTAGTTTGGGTGTATATTGTGTGTTAAGATGGTGTAATGAGAATTTGAGTGTTTAAAGTTGTTAATGGTGAAAACCTAAATGCTTGGGTGTGGTAGTAATATACTAGGGAAGCCATGTCAAATTTGGTTAGAGAAACCATGAGTTTAAGATTTCTAAGAGATTTTATGACTAAGGAAGTGCTAGGGAACTTTAGGAGTTGTTTTGGTAAAAAAGGGTGAGTTTAAGGTGTCCTTGTGAATTAGGATGACTTAGGTATGTCTAGGAGGAACTAAGGGTTACAATGGTGAATTTTAGGAACCAAAACCATGAGAAGAGAAGTTAGGAAACTTGTTCAAAGTTTGAAGGAAATAAGGTGTAAAGTCTTGAAATGATTTAGGTAAGAACTAAAGTGTACGTCCTTGTGGAAGTGTTGGTAAATGCAATAAGGGGTTAAAAATGATGCTTGTGAAGTGGTCAAGTTGCTAAGGAGGGAACAGTTGGGTTAGTTGGAGTTCTAGGTAATTTACATGTTGTAAATGCAAGGAATTGAATGTTAAGTGTTAGGAATTTTGGTAAAAATTGAGTAAACGTTTTAGAAGATCTTTGGTGGGTGAACTAATGAGTTTGGTGGATGTTTTAAGGTGAGTTGAAGTGCCCAAATGAGGTTGGAACATACTAGGATATGTAAGGTGAAGTTTGGAGTCAAATGTGCATTTTTAAACAAAGGTCTGGAGCAGACCGACCTTGGGGACCGGACCTGCAAGGTTGGTTGAGCCCAGTTTAACCAGCCAGAAAATGTTCTGGAATAGACCGACCTTGGGGACTGGACTTGCAAGGATGGTCGGGCTTGAATTTTTGTACGGGAAATTGTTTCCGGAATCGACCGATCTTGGGACCGAGCTTGCCAAGGTCGGTCGGGCCTAAATTACAAAGGGGAAAAACTTTCTGGAATGGACCGACCTTGGGGACCAGACTTGCAAGGTCGGTCGGGGTAGAATTTTCAGACAGTAATGTGTTCTGGAATGGACCGACCTTGGGACCGAACTTAGCAAGGTCGGTCGCAGTGTAAAATTTTCACCCGGATGTCACTGGAATGGACCGACCTTGGGTAAGCTCGGTTGGTAAGGTCGGTCGACCCAAAATTTGTAAAAAAAAAACAAAGAAACTTTAAAAATGTTAAGTGGTATTGATGGTGTACCATTAAGAGGGCAATGATGATTAAAAAGATAAGAACCTAAGGGATTAAGTTAAGTTAGCTTAAATGTTTAAGGTTAAGTTTGTAAGATTAAGTTGCACGAACTTAAGGGGTGTTAGATGGGGATAATTGAGGGTTAAGCAAGTTAAATCAGCTAAGTAATGTGTAAGTAATTAATAATCTAAGTTGGATGAATATTTTAGGGTTTGAAAGTTTGGAACCGGAGGAGAATTAAACGACCGGGACAACTGACGGTGAACGGTACAATCTTTCTTGTGACCTGCTTGCTAACGAGGTGTCCCTCGGCTTGTGTGCTATCTGTTTATTTTCTATGACTAAGACAAAATAAATCATGCAACCGGTTTTTTTTGCTCTCGTTGTGTGTTTGTTTTCTTTACACTAACCCACGAGACTTGAGACTAGCTACTAACTAAGCTTAGTATTTGTTGAATTGAAAAGAGGAACTATATTTCGGTGACTGTTGGTTAATACCTGTTAAGGTTTAACTAACACTTGAATTGTAAGACTTTCACTAACTGGAACTTAAGAGGGGTGAGGAATCCGGGACTGACTCCGGTCATGCATGTTAAGGGAAGGGGGTCGGTATATGAATCAGATCCGACTTCCGCTTGCGAACTTGTCTTCGGACTCGTCGCCTAGGGTCGAATGTCGGCTCAGCTACATTGGGTTTCCAGTCCAAGGTAGGAGGCATTAAGATGTTGTGGTGGGATCTACCTCAATCCCAACTAATTTGAGAATTATTGTTCATTCAACCAATGCAGTTCTCGGCCGTTGGCTAGGGTCACTTTTGACCCGAAACAATGAACAATGGACTTTGTGCAACCGAATCTGATTAAGAACGGTTAACTTGTTTGAGTTATGATTGTTCACTTAAGTGTGGTCAGGTGTTTCACTAGTAGAAAAAATGTTTTTAATGACGGCGTTTAAACCACGGTTAAATGGAAACTGTGGTTTAAAGTTTATAAACCACGGTTTTAATAGAAACCGTCGTTTAAGGTGCATACCAGAGCGCATATACCACGGTTTTTCCGGAACCGTCGTATATAGGTTAGTTATATACCACGGTTTGCAGGGGAACCGTGGTATATAGTACATGCCGGAGTGAATATACCACGGTTCTTCAAGAACCGTCGTATATAGGGTACCTATATACCACGGTTCCTAGGCAACCGTCATTTATATTGCACATGTTGCTATATTAAACCACGGTTTTTTGATCAACCGTGGTATATAATCGAGGCGGGAATTTTAATTTTCGGCCGAAATTTAACGCGGCGCTTTCTCTCTATTCTCATATATGTCGACTTCTTTCTTCTCTTCTCTCAATGTCACGGTAATTTTGGAACCCAAACCGACGAGCTTTGCAACTTTTCTTCATTCTCTTCAACCTCACGATAATTTTGGAACCCAAACCGACGAACATGCTCTACAACTATTCTTCATTCTCTTCAACTAGCTCACGGTAATTTTTGCAATCCTAAATCGCGAACAAGGAGCATGCTCTTCCTCACTCATTCTCTTGTTTTTCGGTAATTTTTGCAGCTTACACTTGCGAACAAGGAACATGCTCGTCCTCACTCACTCATTCTCACTGTAATTTTCGCAACATAACCGGCGAACAAGGTACATGACCTACGCCTCCGTTCTTCATTCTCTTCAACTTCACGGTAATTTTGCAACCCCCGCGAACAAGGAACATACTACGCCATTCTTCACTCATTATTTTGCAACCATAAATCGCAAACAAGGAACACACATGTTCTAGCCTCTTCATTCTCTTCTGTGCTGTGTTTGATATCTGTGAAGCGGCGCTTCTAAATCGCCGGCGATTTTGAAAAAATTTCATAGACTATAAACCACGGTTATATGTATAACCGTGGTTTATTTGTTGATTTTATAGATAATAAACCACGGTTTTGACCTTTAACCGTCATATAAAAGGACTTTATACCACGGTTCTCTCCTTAACCGTGGTTTAAAATCATTGAGGACCGCGTCCAAAAACGGTCTTAAATGACGGTCTTAGCAAACCGTGGTATATAGTATACTTTTATACCACGGTTATCAACCGTGGTATATAGACAATTTTCTATATGCGACGGGAGCATAAAACACGGTTCCTAACCGTGGTATATAAGCAAAATAACCGTGGTTTAAAACATTTTTTCCACTAGTGTTTATTGCACTTCTTATTTATGTTGTGTATCTAATCAATCTCTATGCTATCGACAATAAGTCGTCGTAGCCCCGTTAGCTTGGGGGCCACGAGAGGATCGTACCAGCATTCTTGCTGACCCCCTTTGGGGGCTGTTTTTATTTTGCAGGTAAGCGTCCCATGAAGAGTCACCCTGAGAGTAGGGGCTGTTAGACTTAGGTGGGGCTTTTATTTTGGGTACGGGTTGCGCCTGTGCACCCGTCTGTTGATATTAAGACTTGTGGAAGTTATGTTGTTGCTTGAGATACTATGAACTCGGTTGGTGGGTGTTTTGGTTGATATGTATTTTTGGTTAGCGTTGTAAATATTTAAAGTTCGGTATATTCTGTTGTTCAGACCGTGGCAAGGTTCTGGTGTTAGTTTATTCCGCTACGACGTATGTGAGTAAGTTGTTAAGTTTGAGATAACCACGATTGGCTTAGGACGGGGTGTTACAAAAAGTGGTATCAGAGCGTAGTTACGCTCTGATCAAGAAATACCGGACATAGGTAACCACCGAGTTAGGATATGAGTTCAGATATAAGTAATGGGCTAAGGGTGTGAGAAGTTAGAGTGAGTAGAGTCAGATGACCACTGTTAAGTGTGGATCATCTTTACCGTCTATGGACGTTATAAATTCATGAACCAAAACCGTTGCGGATATGAACCTAATGTGAGTTGTGCTTATTCAGATGTCAGGAAGGAGAGGAGGCCGAGGCTGTGGCCGGGGCGAAGATGCCACAGATATACCGGGAGGGCAGACGATCGCAGAGATCGTGGCTGCCGCGTGTGGGCACATGGGCTATCAGCCTGGTGCACCCCCACCTCCACCGCCACAGCCCCGGGAACCAAACTGGGTGAAGAGCCTAGCGGACCTTCGACCAACGTCATTTCAGGGGGAGACTAATCCCGCCAAGCTTCAGGCGTACATCTCCGAGCTGGAGACCGCCTTCGAGACCCTTGATGTCCCTACTGGGATCAAGGTTCGTCTGGCTGCGTTCTACCTGAAAGGGGCAGCAGGCGATTGGTGGAAGCTGGTGAGAGCCGAGCATGTGGCCAATCCAGAGTTCGGCAGGGAGCAGTACACCGCACTACTACGAGCCAAGTACTATCGCGCCCATATCCAGACGAAGAAGCGCTTACAGTTGGATGCGCTAAAGTAGACAAACAAGATAATGGTGGACGAGTATTACTCAGAGTTCACCGCCTTGCTTCGTCTTCTGCCGGGTCTTGGATATTCAGACCAGATTCTGGTGGACCGCTTCTATGGCGGGCTTAGCCATCGACTCCGCTACAGCATGGGGCCGACGAGTTATACTACCTTGCAGGTAATGAGAATGATTGAGATATAAGTAAGTGAATAAGATTTAGACTTAGAGAAATAAGAGAAACTAATACTTTGGAAAGCAGGAGTGCTATCATGCCGCTGCTAAGGTTGAGATAACCGTCCAGCTGAAGGACGAGGACAATGCCAGGAGAGAGAATGCCGGGAAGAGTACTGATCACCAAGGGCAAGGTGGGTACAAGAAACAGAAGTACCAGCTTCAGGCCCAGAAAAGTCAGAAGAATAAGATGGAGACGGAGAAGGCTACTGAAGAGCCACTGAAGTTGACTTATGCATACGCTGCTAAGCCCCTGCGCTCAAAGGCGCCAAAGGGTAAGGAAATGAATATTGAGTGAATTGAGCACCATTTAGCAACTGTTAAGATACAAATACTAATATTAGGAATGATCAGGATCTGAATCTGAGAAGGGATCGGGTGGAACTTACCAGCGCCATTACCACTGCCGCTACTATGGCAAGGACCATCCCGGAGTTGATTGCAAGGGTAAGAAGGTGCAATGTCACTTTTGTGAGGGTTGGGGACACCGATCGTTTGAGTGTTTCCGGAACCCCGAGAGCAGAGCCTTTAGGCCCGAGATGAAGGGCAAGGGCAAGACCTGAAATACCCCAAACTTAGATATGGTGTTTAAATGATAAACTAAGTTATAAGGAGGCTAAATAATGCCTTAGAAACATTAAGAAACATTTCTAATCAAAGAAAACATAAGGAAACACCAAAAGAGCAGTTTAAGCAAAAACGTGCTCTAAGCTTGGAGAGACTTGGGTGAGTACCCAAATATTGTTCTAAGACCTTAGTAATATCCTAATGGTCATTTAAATCAATTAACAAAGAAAACCAAGCTTGGAAACAAGTTAAAACACAAAATGTGCTTTAAGGAGTCTTAAAGCACATTTTTGAAACTTTGTAAATGGGTTTTGAATGGCTAAATGTCCATCATTACTCTTTAATTAACATGTGTACTAATTAGTATCACATTAGGAAGTCTAAATCAATGGGAAATAAAAAATTTCACAAATATGTGCCTTGGTTAGTGAATAGTAACTAAATAGTGCTAGTTTAAGACATTAGTCAAAGTAAGTCAATTTAGTTTATTTAGTTGGTCAAACAAGACCATGACTAGCTTAATTAAAAGGGGGTGGCCGGTTTTTAAGGTGATGATTCACCACATGAGCAAATAAGAAAGGAAATTATAAGATAAAGTAAAAACTACTATTTACTTTATACATAAATATCTCACTTTACTTACCTCTCTCCTCACCTCTTCATTCTCTCTTGTTCCCACCGGTTTTGAGTTGCTCTCTCCCTTCTCCATTGACGTGAAGAACAACCCCATGCTAGCTCCACCTTCCTTTGTACACTACTTACTCATTTTAGCTCCAAAACCAAAACAAACTACATATTCTTCTTAGTTAGCTCAAGCTCTCTCTTTCTATCTTTCCAAAACTTCAAGAGCTTTGATTTGGTGCCAAGCAAAACCACCATTAGAGGAGGAAACTCAAGATTGGAGACTCCATTGGCTTCTCCATTCTCTTAAGGTAAAGAAAGTGTAAGAAAATCTAGGTTTCCATCACTTTTCTTCATGACCGAAAATACATGCTCATGAGGCTTCATTTTAATGCCTTGTTCTAGCTTGTTTTCTACTCTTCAAAGGATAGAGGAGGTCCTTCTTGCTTCATATCCAAGCTTGTCTTGAGAAACCAAGGTAAAACAATCACCTTAATACCTTAAAGCACATTTTGACCTAGGGTTTGTTCCTTATGGTTAATGTATTATCTAGTACTCATTGGAGTCATTGGATATTGGTTAGAACATTGGCAAGGAGAGTTTAAGTGGTGACCGAGATTGAGCAAGGAAAAACCTAAGGAGGAAAGTTTGTGAGCTTGTGAAAGAATAAGGTAAATTACTTACCTTAAGGTGTTTTATTGTTTAAGGGAATGGGATTTAGATATGTGATGAGTTTAGTGTAGAGTTTACATTAGAAAAGGGCTATATATAACCTAGGAGAAACAATGACTATGTTTGAGAACTTGTGACTAAGGAGCCAATGAGAAAAGAGATAGTCAAACAATGTTGGGATGAATTACAAGAAGCATTTTAATTCAATGGGAGCCTTGTTGTGTGTATTCACAGGTTAAATGCAAATATATGTGGAAATTCAGTGGTTAAGATTATTGTCATTTAAGGGCCTAAGTGCCAAGCATTTAAGTTTATACACTATATGATGATGTGGTGTAGTTTTAGTGTAAATTGTGTGTTAAGGTGTTGTGATGAGAATTTAAGTGATCCTGGTTGTTTGATGGTGAAAAACCAAGTGTTTGGATGTAACTCTATACTAGAGAACCCATGGCAAAATTTAGAGGAGAACCTAAGTGTTTGAGATGTTCTAAGGAGATTTCATCACTAAGGAAGTACTAGGAAGTTCTAAAGGTTGTCTTGATGAAAAAGGGTGAGATTAAGGTGTTTAAATGACTTATAATGACTTAGGCATCACTATAAAGGATCTAGGAATCAAAAGAATGTACTTGGGTATTTAGGACTTAGGTAAATGTTGATAAAAGAAGCCAAGAAACTTGGGTGAGTTTGATGTAAATGAGTGTAAAACTTTTAGATGGTTAAGGAAGAAACTAGAGTTTAGAATTTAAGGAAGGCTTGGATAATGTAATAGGGGTGGAAGTGGTGTATATGGTGTGGTCAAGTTCTTAAGGAGGGAACTTTTGGCTAGTAGAAGTTCTAGGTGAAAGGGATGTTGAAATGTAGGAAAGAAATAAGTGTTAAGTGTTGGTAGTTGTTATAAGAATTGAGTAAAGGGTTGGAATGATCTTTGGAGGTTGTTTTAATGAGTTTGGAGGATGGTCTAAGATGGGTTTAAGGGTCTAAATGATGTTAGAACACATTGGAAGGCTTGAGGAAAAGTTTAGTGAAGATTTGACAATGTTTGGGCATGTTCTGGTGGCGTCCAACCCAGGGGTCCAACCCAAGTTTGGGTCGGACGGCATCTGTTAGACGCCAGTGAATGGTTCTGGAACGGTCCGACCCAGAGGATTTGGGTCGGACATGGGTCGGACGGGTGTGTTTTAAAGGACGGTTAAATTTCTGGAGTGGTCCGACCCAGTTTGTTGGGTCGGACAGATGAGGTTTAGAAGACAGAAAATTCCTGGAATGGTCCGACCCAGTTGGTTGGGTCGGACGTGGGTCGGACAAGTGGAGTTTTTGCAACCCAAAAGTTACTGGAAGGGTCCGACCCAGTTGGTGGGTCGGACGGTGGGTCGGACGACCCTTAACACTTAAAAAAAAAAGAAATTTTGAATTCTAAGGATGATAATTGGTAATAAGGTATGCCATTGGTAGGGTAGTAATGATTAGGACCCTAAGAACCTAAGGGATTAAGTTAAGTTAAGTAAAAATCTTAATGTATAAAGTTAAGTTTATAAGGTTAAGTGGCAAGGATTTAAGAGGGTATCGAATGGGAATCTTTAGGGACTAAGTGAGTTAAGTAAGGTGCAAATAACTAATGGCCTAAAAACGAATCAATGTTTTAGGTTTGTGAATTGGGACCCCGGAGAAGGTTAACGAACGACAGACGACGGTGAACGGTACAATCTTTCTTGTGACCTGCTTGCTAACGAGGTGTCCCTCGGCTTGTGTGCTATCTGTTTAATTGCTATGACTAAGACAAGATAAAGCATGCAACCGGTTATATTTGTTCTCGTTGTGTATGTGTTTTCTTTGCACTAACCCACGAGATTTGAGATTGTTACTAACCGAGTTTAGTACTTACTGAGTTAAGGATAAGAATTAAGTATTGGTGATTGTTGGTTAATACCCGTTAAGGTTTAACTAACCCATGGTGTTTAAGATTTCTACTAATTGGAACTTGAGTGAGGATGTAACACCCCTCTCCATAATCACGATATAATCCCTCACGTAGCAATAAATAAAAACGTCTAGCAGCGGAAAATAACTAACAATTACAAAACTCACTCGGGTGTCACCGGCCATTACTCGCCCATGCGAGCAATGTAGCCAAACTACATCCAACTTCCAAAATAAACAAACTGCTAACCGCAGTGATAACGAGAAACTCCTATACATCATACTAAGTCATAACCATAAACATCGACAAGTGAGCGTCTACCCAATCCTGAAAAATACATAACCTTACCATAAGACCATACACCATCTTCATTACTATACCACATCTCCAGTTACCCTGTTCCTGCTCTTCGGCTCTGACAATGATCAACAACCTGAAATGGTGTAGTATCAGCGATAGACGCTGAGTATGCCGGGCCTGGACCCTAATGGTCACTTGTCATTTTAACCATCTTGTTATTAGATTGGTTTCATGCTTCACCATTTTACTGTTATAATCAGAACTGAAGCATAAATGTATAATATACATAGTCAATCATCCAAATATCCATAAACATTTAATCATCCATCCAATCCAAACAGTTATAGAATATCTCAAACAACATTTGTATATCGAACGTATCGAGTATCAACAATATATTGTACAATGTACAACCGCCGTAGCGTACAGTTTCCATATTCGATTTACCTTAGCCTTGTAGGCTCCATCCAACCATCAACACACAATAAAATAACCACAAGTATAACCAATGAACAACAAAGCGAAACAACGAGAATAAGAAACTAGTATTAAGTCTCGTCCATGGTATTGTTCGCCACTGTATAAGTCTCAATTGTTTTAGTTGTTCAGTTATACCTAGTGACAATGTCTCGTTAAAACGACACGTCTCTTACCCATATATTATGGCGGGTCACCCACGGCAGTAGCCACTCCAACGGTAGAGTCTCCGACCAACGAGCCATTCTAGCTCACGGGAAATTTTCTTGATACTTACGGACCCGTACGCGGACATCCTGGTATCGTTTTTGTGATCACAGCGCGCGCACCAAGAGCCACATCCTCTTGGCTTTACTTCCATTCCATTACTTAATTAATTATACCATCGCATCGCATTACCAAATTTTCTAACACAGCAGACTAAGGTCATTAGTCCAATCCGGAGTCTGTAAACTCGGGATCCAGTGTTAGATACGAGAGCGGCGTATAGAAAAGCCAATGCTCCGTATAAAAGTCTCAGATAATATGTATATCTTATTATCTTAGTGCTACAACATTTTTCTGACGTTCCTTATGTTTCATATTAGATAGCACCATAGCCGCTAGTTCATTTTATATATAGGTTCATATATACGAACCAATACTGTTAACTCCACAACAGTAAATAATAAGCAGCTATAAATATACAATTCATGCATATTAATTGTCACATTCAGACAAACAATCTTATCACAGATCACACAGAAGTCTGAACTGAGGAAGCCCTCAGAGACAATCCGAGACACATAACAACATACAAGTTATATCAACCAAATCCGAGCCCAAGGAGCAACCTTAGGACAACTCGGATCAAACCCCTTTACATACCGTTCACCCTGATTGTATTACGGTGGAGTATGAATCAGCAAGATCCTATGCTCCGTGTAGTCCGCTAGCTCGTCGAGCGTCTTGTCAGAAGTACAATCTAAACGGTAATAAACTATAAGTCAGTCTCCATGACTAACTACATCCGGTACTTCCGAATAATAAGTAACCCCGACAGTTCACCCCTGTTTTCTACAGTTGTTCGTTACGGGTTTCTCTAAAACAGTCGGTTTTGTTACTTAAACGCGTACGTCATAATATTTCAATTGTTAAGTTTAATTCGTTGTATTTCTTTTAATCTTGTCCACCATCTAGCTTAGGTACATATCCTATAGTTGCATGTATTCATGCATGATTGTAGTACATTATTATTTTTTTGTATTGTATCCAAAACACATAACTTATAGTTCATAATTATATATATATTATTTTTTTTTAAAATAACCACCACCATTAAATCATATGGTTTCCAACCAATATATATCCACCTTATTACATTTCTCTTGTGTATGTATATATTTACCACGTAGGTAATTCCCATGAGTTTAATAAACTCTTATATCATATGTTACATTTTATCATCTTATGTTAGATGATTATTCCCATTAGTTGTATTGTATTGTACAACTTATATTAAGATTGTTATCCTAATATTATGTAACATTTTATGTTGTACATTTACAACTCCTAAGGTTATTCCATAAGTACCTTAGTTTATAAATCCCATTCATTTATAGCTTGTCACATTATTTTATGTGAGTACCCTTCCTTATATTAATTCCATCTAAACCATATAATTGTTATAACATTATAACATTATAGACCTTAGTCTAAAATTCATTTTCCAACTCTTATTAACTCGGTATAGCCCTTAACTTTATTTAAATTCCGTTTGGACCACATAACATTATGTAATGTTACCATATTCTAATATCATTTGATATGATATTTTTATTTCCCTTAACTTATAACCTATAGTTTTTATACAAAACTATTTATTATTGTCTCTTAGGCACCATAAGAAAATCTTATTCTTTTCCATAAACCATAGTTTCCTTAATTTACAAAATCACTCCTTAAATCATACCATGTTATATATTCCATTTAATATAACATTTCTAACTTATAAAAGCATAACCTATGGTTATTTTTGTAAATTCCGAACAGCCCTTGTGCTGTTTTATAATTGCCATTTGGCCCTATTTTAACATATAGTTTTATAATATCATTAAACCATATATATACGCATATCTTATAATACTCTTATACAATTCTAAAAGTCTCCAAATTCCACCAAAGGGTTTTAAATATCCTTATTAACCCATATACTCTTGGTATTTTCCATTCCACCATCTATATTTCTCGAAGGTCATAATGACATAATAACTATATTATACATATATAGTTCATTTTAATTCCAAAATCCACCAAATAAATTCCTAAAAAAAATTCCTAATAGCCCATGGGTGTTTAAAATACCATTTTACACCCTTTATTTTCGGTAATAACATATTTACCACATATGTTATGAAAACATTACCTCAAGATACTTATCTTATTATAACACCTCAAATAAGTTATTTAACTTATCTAGTTTGGTCAAAACCTATCATATGGTCAAGGTTGACCACCTTAATATTTCCTTGACCATTAATTTCCTTTATTCACGGTTTGTACCCATACTTTTCAAAAATTACCATTTAACCCCAAAACTTTATAAAATCTTATAAACTTTATTTTAACTCCTTTTTAACTCTAATTTTCGGCCTTATTATTCTAAAGCCCCCAAATTTAATTTAATTACATCTAAGACCCATCTTTTCGGTAAATAGAAGATCACCTAAACTTAAATAAAAACTTGTAAATGCATAAATAAAATGGCCTAAAATACATGGCCTTATTACAATCATTGGCTTGCAAAATAAATTACACATAAATGTCCCAAAATACATATAAATTTTCGGCCTCGCCATATAATTTTCATTTATTTACCAAACTTCCACATAATGTCTTAAATTTGACATTTATGCTTGTTTAATTAGTTATAAAATTTATTAAACCATTCCTTAAACATTTTAAGGTCAAACAAGACCTTATTTCACCTCTTCACTCACGGCAATAGTATTAGAATTAGCTTAGAACATTTTTAACTTAGCAAAGTTAATGTTTAAGTGATTTATACCTTGATTTAGCTTAGGTAATCCTTGTTTGGTTCGGCCAACTTAAGTAGAAATTCTCCACAGCTTGTTTTACATGTTTTCAAACAGAAAACAAGGCCTAGTTAGTCTCCAAGCAAGATCTAACCATAAGAAGTAATTTAATGTAAGATTTAAGGCAAAAATTACCTTAAGAGTGCAAGGAGAGTTCAAGATGGTTTCGACCTGAATCAAACACACCACAAGGTGTTAGATCCACCATATTGACATAGGAAATAGCTAGATCTCAACAAGCTACCTTGTTATTAGGTTTTACCTTGGAAAAATGCCTTAAAAGAGGGTATTTCCTTTGGATCTCGGCCACCCTTGCTCCAAATGGCTAACCAACAGATTCCACATGAAAAGGAGAAGAAGATGAGGCTATGAACAAAGTTTCACAGCCGAACTTGAAGGGAATCAAAAGTTATGAGCTTAAAGCACATTTTTACCTTAAATGGTCAAGACTTGAACTTTCCTCCTTAGATCTGGTTAGGAACGAGATTGAACCTTCCTTTAACCTCCAAATCACTCTACATAGATGTATAGAAAAGGTTGGAGTGTAGATCAATCGAAAAAGGAAAGAAAGATTGTAACACCCCAACCCGAAATTCAATAACCTGAACGGCGATCACTCCCAAATAAAATACAACTGCAGCGGAAATAAATACAACAACCGGGCGGTATTACAATGCCGTTGGCCACCCTTGTGACCAACAAGGCTAAATCCAAATACAATCTCCAAAAGTCACGGTCTGAATACGAATACAATCCGAGATACTAGGAATCAAACTCTAATGTAAAATACTTAAGTAAAAACAATAACTATAAGAAGACTCCCATAGCTTGAATCTACCCCACCTACACTCGGTGTGGTAATCTTCTCAACTTCAGGTACCTGAAAAATGGGGGTGCCCCCAAAGGGGCTCAGCAAACAATGCTGGTATGGAAAACGTGCAGCCCATCGTCTACCGGGCCACACCAACTACTTTGTCGAACACATGCAGTTCATTTTTATAAAGCTGTAAACAAGCATAGTCTGATAATAACAAGTATCCATACAAGGACAATAATGTCACATAGAACAAGACTTCAGAAGGTCAAGTTAGCTGAGCTGAATCATTTGATAGCTGTCGGGTCCACACAGTGGGACTGACAGATGTATAAAAGTATATCAATATAGTGGAGGTATAGTGACCCCGTTATAGAGAAAGGTTGGGCAGTTAGTCCCCAGGAGATAACGTAGTTAAACCCTGTACTAGAGCTGATGGGAAATAGAACCCACGAGAGGAATGAAGTCTTCCTCTCCACTGAACTGATGGGCATTAGAAACCCGAGAGGAATAGAGTCTTCCTCTCCACTGAAATGTTCCGTCGCGACGTATAACTGAATAGGAGACGACCTGAGACAGGTACAACTCCTGTAGCATGCATGGCCAGATCCAACTGGGCTCCTCGTTCTCGTAGTATAGATTGTTAAGTGTCATATAAAGACGTTAAACAAGAACACAATGTGTATTGTCAATTATCACGTTTAGGATAATGACGTTTGTTATAAGTGAAGTTAGTGAGAGACTTGAGTACAAGTCCTCGGTATACTGAAGCGCAGGTATTTAATCCACTGGTATAGTAGTGTTTGTATGCGTGGGACATACACGTTGTAGTCAGCATCATTCACGCACATAAAATAATACAACAGTGCACAAGAGTAAAACAACATTTACATTAATTATCTTGGTCGTTATTTCAAACAACAGATAGCACACAAGCCGGTGTAATCCGGTAGAAAACAGGTTGCAAGAATCCCATACCGTTCACCGTAGGTTGCAGTTGATTATACCCTGGTCAACGTCTGGTCAAACAAAGTCCTAGAATAGGATTAACTGAGAGGGTTAATTTATGTTACCCTTATATAATAATTCTATTGGATCTTTCAACAATTCGTATTTGTTATTTCATGTGAGGTTTATTTCTTTTAATTACCTCATGATTTATGTAACTTATTTGTTATTCCTTTTTATTATTTATAAATCCTTTAATGTACATATATGTATTTATATTCATGTACTATATTTGTTGTTTATTTTAATTGTCTAGTGACATAACAACTTATAATTCTTAACTATTTTAAATGTCTTACAATGACATAATATTCTTATAATCTCATTATTCCCTTTTAGTCATAAATAATATTATTGTTTTCCTTTAACTTCCTTATAACTATAAGCCATAGTTCTAATTCCATAATTCCTTTAATTAAAATTCTTTCTTCTAATCCTCCAAATATCCATATAGGACCTATATTATTTAAATCTAAATTATTACCCTTATATTTCGGTTATTTAAAATCAACCATATTAATTCATAAACTTTACATTTAAATTCTAATCTCTTTATATATCATAGTTTTAATTCCTTATTATTAAATCACAAAACTACTATTAATATTTTGGTATATACTTTTAAATATTGTAACTTTTGAAAATTACAACTTAGCCCCTCTAATCTCGGCCTATATATATATATATTCCTTATAATTGCAATTTAGCCACAAAATCTTATAATCTTTACATAATGCCTTATAAACTATAGTTTTAATTTTAATTCTCCATAAATGCCGAATATATATATATAAATTCTTAAATTACCAAACTAACCCCAAAAATTCGGCTTTGTCATTTATTCTTCCTTAATTACATTTTCATCCCAAAACTTTATAATAGTTTCTTAATAACTTATAAACTATAGTCTAAATATTTAATTCCTAAAATTTCGAAGGTGAACCTATAAATCTCTTAATTATGAATTCGCCCACTAATAAGTTCCAAACTTTCATAACAACTTTTATAAATTACATAATAGCCCAAAACTTTATAAATGTTACTTAACACTTGTTTAAATTATCTAAAATTCATAAACTTAATTCCTAACCTTATATTATATCATAATACACCAAACACCCTTAACTCTCGGTTTTAAACACACTAAACTTTGTAAAAATTACATTTAAGCCACATAACTTAATTAATTAGCCATTTAAGCACTAATAAAATTTTTAACTCACAAACTTTATGATATAAGTTTATATACTAAGTAGCTCATTAAAATCTATTTAACACTTAGAGCATTCGGCCATAATTTATTAAGGACCATATAGTATATAAAAGTGGATTTATATGTTAAAATAACTATACATAAATTCATATGAGTCATATAACTTATGTAAAAATTATTGTAATGTCTTATATTGATTCTTAGCTCAAAATAAGCATTTTTGCCCTTGACATTTCGGCCTTAATTTATTTGTAACTTAAATAAATTTTGTGACACAAAAATGTGTCTTAAGGTAAATATTTTCTATATATGTTATAGATTATATTTTTGGCATATAAACCATATAGTTTCGGTTTTAATTAACCTAGGAGATGTACATAATTTTTGTATAATTTTTAGAAGCTTAACAAAGCTTATAACATAAAGATTTACTTAGTAAACTTACTTCTTAACAAAGGTGGTTAG
The DNA here is from genome assembly GCA_023374045.1 of Limonium bicolor. Lineage (NCBI taxonomy): Eukaryota > Viridiplantae > Streptophyta > Magnoliopsida > Caryophyllales > Plumbaginaceae > Limonium > Limonium bicolor. The sequence goes on from CM041781.1 coordinate 184,887,795, forward strand.
TGCTTGAACTCTTCTTGAATCTCCAAGCTTTCTCCAAGGTAATATTGATGCTCCACTTCGGTTATATGCAAGTGGTGAAGGTGTTTAGGAGTTAGATCTTCAATAAAGATCTTAAGTAGATTTGTAAGTAGTTTTACAAGAATTTACCTTAGACTTTTTCTCCTTATAAATTCGGCACTCCTAAGGTAGATGAAGAACAAAGTTTCCTTCATGAAAATGAAGAAGAAAGAAACCTTAGAAGAAGTAGAACTTGGTTACACATAAAAATGTGCTTTAAGGATTTTCAAGCATTAAAACTACCTTAAGATAACCTTGAAATGCTCCTTGGATTAATGTTGGTTTGGACAACCTCCTTGGAGAACTAATTGATGCCGAATGCTTATTGATGTGCTAGGAAGAGTTTTGCTTCAAGGCTTGACAAGAAATGCTAGGAAATTACCTTAAAGATGAAGATAGAAGTTAAAACTCCATTAATGGACTTAAGAGCTTCAAAGGAAGAAGATGAAGCAAGAAGAGAGAGGAGGGAGCCTTACCAATTCGTTGATGAAGAGTGCAAGGAGGGAAATGAGACTAAACTCACGTATAAGGTAAGAGAATGCAATTTGGAATTGATTTTTGTTTTGTCAATTTTTAATGTCAAATGACTATTCTTTTCTTTAGTTTATTCCATGGGTTATTGGCTCAATAAATGCCCATGTTATCTGCATAATTTCGGACATGTGGGGTGACAAGGCAAGATGGAGAAAATAATGTGAGCTAGAAGACAAGGTAAGTTAGGTAAGGTATATTCTTTTGATTTTTCTATGTTTTGTGCTTGTCTTCTTCTCCTCTTGTAGATGAACGAATTCAAGGGGTCAAATGAGGTGTCTCAATCGACATTGAAGAGCCAAGGAAGAGCAAAGGAAGGTCACATGGAGAAAAGAAATCAAAAGGTGGAATCTAGATCTACTTTTTACCTTTTTGCATTTTGTTTTCTTCCTAGCTCACATGGCCTTATTCCAATGCATAATTTCGACAGCTTGGTGGTCAAATGAGACCTACATACTTTGACATTAAGTAATAACATGGGAAGGTGAGTCACCATGTTCTATGCCTTTTATAAACTTTAAATGCAAATTTTATACTAGTTTTTGGGCATAACTTCGGCCCCTATAGAGAGCCTTGTTGACTAGCTCTCCAACTGATTTAGAAGGTCATTTTAACCCTATTTAAGATTACCAATTCGTGGCATGTCAAAAACTACAAGGCAATTGCGTAAAACGCGTTTTCGTGACACCCGAAGGTGTGTTTTTGTGCTCTAAGGAAATCTTTGGGAACCAAATTGTTTTTATGAGTTCCAAGTGTTTGTAAACACTTATTATAGTAAATAAACATATATTAAGATGTTACATTGAGTTATATGGGGTTATATCAACCCATGACATAATTTACGGGCCATCGGGACACACCCGGGCAAAAAGGAGCGCTAAGAAATCCTCCTGTGGTTTTTGCTGAATTTTGAGAAACCACTTCGTGGGTTCTCTTTATAATGGTTAATAATGATGTTAGGAACTCAAGGAATTAATTTTATAGGAGTTCGTGCCACCTCGGCACTCCTCCACTTTTCGTGCTTTAAGGGGCGTGCGTGAGCACTCCCGACGTTTTGCGTTTTTGACTGAATATAGCTTAGGGAATATGTTTATATATTCATATAAAATTGTATGACCATTTGGTTTGAATATTAGAGGGTCATACAAGGTCATGTTTGACCATATGCTTCTAAGGCGTTTTAGCGTTTATGAAGAAACGACTGTTTTTACGTAACGTTCTCATGCATGGGTTTGCATGCGTACGTGAAATGATTTATAATAGGATTATTTTCCATTAAATAATGGTTTTAATATTTATTAGATTTGGGGTATTTCAATCTACCCCCCTTAAAAAGGACTTCGCCCCGAAGTCTCATATCTAAATTCTAAGGTTGTGGGGAATCAAGTTCCACTAAGCATCCACAACTCAATCTAGTTTTTAGGGATCAAGTCCCAAGTCTCCATATACCTAAGTTCATAGTGTATATCAAGTATAACAGGAATACTTGGAATGTCATAACATATACTTGCAATGCAAGCAAGGTAGTAAACACAATCACGTTTCATTTCAAATAGTGCAACGTAGTGCACATAATATTTCCATTGTAGTGTAATGAAGTACACACAGTCAAGTAGAAGTACAAAGTACATTCAAATACAGTGTTACACAAGAACACAGACAATACATTCAAATACAGTGTTACACAAGAACACAGCAACAAGTGTCACTGAAATGCACCAAAGTGCGACCACAATGCATCGAACTCACAAACGAAAAGGCTCATACCCCCCAAAAAAAGAGGGGTACGCCCATGTACCCTAGACTAAAGTGTCTAGTCGGTAAATAATGAGGGAAACTTTGCTCGCATATCGCTTCTAGATTCCCATGTGGCCTCTTCCACATCGTGGTTGACCAAAGAACTTTTACTAGGCACAATTTGTTTCGATATCTCGTGTCTTTTCTGTCTAAGATTCGTTGCGGTGTTTCCACATACCGCATTGTTGGTTCTAATGAGAGTGTCTCTGGTTGTAGAACATGAGAAGGGATGAGGCATGTATTCTTAAGCTCAGACACGTGAAAAATTGTGTACTTTGCCCAACTCTGCTGGCAAATCAAGTCGATATGCCACAAGGCCCCCCGCTCTATGATAGCGTAGGGTCCTACAAATTTCGGGCTTAGCTTGCCCTTTTGCCCAAATCTGAATACACCCTTCATGGGTGATACTCGTAGAAATACCTGGTCGCCAACACGAACTCAAGGTCTCGTCGCCTCTCATCAGCATATGATTTCTGTCTGTCTTGTGCTGCTTTCATGTTACTTCTGATTTGTTGTACTTCTGCCTGGACTTGCTCTAAGTACTCAGGCCCATGATGACGGTCTCACTAGACTCGTCCCAGCACAATGGTGTACGACATGGTCGCCATATAAGGCTTGAAAGGTGACATCTGTATAGAGGCGTGATAGCTGTTATTGTATGCAAACTCGATGAGATGTAATCTATCTATCCAGCTGCCCTGGAAATCCAGGCACTGCTCGTAGCATGTCCTCTAAGGTCTGAATAGTCCTCTCTGACTGACCATCTGTCTGAGGATGAAATGCTGTGCTAAGCTTCAATTCAGTGCCAAGTGCTTCGCGAGTAGCTCGCCAATATCGTGAGAGAATCTAGTATCTCGATCTGAAACAATAGTTTTTGGTACTCCATGATGTCTGATAAATCTCTTCTCAAATTTCTGCTAACTTTGGCACTTTCCAAGTGTCTTTCATCGGAATAACCTAGCAACTTTAGTCAGTCGGTCAACAACAACCCAAATCATGTTTAGTCCTCCTCTCGTAGGTGGTAGTCCCACCACGAAGTCCATAGATATATCATAAAACTTCCACTCTGGAACTGGCATAGACTGTACCATACCTCCTGGTCGTCTATGTTTCGAATTTCACTTTTTGACAAGTGAGACATCGAATCACATATTCTGTCACGTCCCTTCATACCACTCCACCAGAAATACCTCTTTAGATCTTTGTACATCTTAGAAGCTCCTGGATGGACGATGTGGAAGAAGTGTGGGACTCTCGAAGATATGCTCCTTTATATCTGTGCTGTCTCTGGGAATACACAATCTTCCCTTCAATCTGATTAGTCCATCATCATGTAGCTGAAACTCATATTTTCCACCCTCAAATGTACCGTCAGACAACTTCTGACTGATCTCCATCATTCGCTGATCACTCTGCTGTGCTTTACGTATGTCGTCCATAAGACTCGAGCTAGCCACAATGGCATTTAGGGAATGTGCTCGTCGACTCAGTGCGTCTGCTACAAATTAGCTTTCCCTTCTTTGTACTGCAAATCAATGTCATAGTCCTTAAGAAATTCAACCCATCTTCTTTGTCTCATGTTTAACTCCTTCTGGGTGAATACATACTTCAAACTCTTGTGATCCGAATATACGGTCATCTGGACACCATACAGGTAGTGGCGCCAGATCTTCAATGCAAAACAATAGCTCCAAGCTCCAAGTCATGTGTGGGATAGTTTTCCTCATGTTTCTTCAACTGTCGGGAAGCGTAGGCGACTACCTTCCCATCTCTACATGAGTACACCCTAATCCTCTGCCTGATGCATCACAGTAAACTTCATAACCCCCTGTGCCTTCAGGTATAGTCAAAACTGGTGCTGATGTCAAAGCATTCTTCAAAAGCTCGAATGAGGTCTCACATTCAGTAGTCCATGTGAAAGGTGCGTCCTTCTTCATTAAGCTGGTCATAGGTTTGGCTATTTGGAGAAGTCTCTGACAAACCTTCTGTAGTCAACCTGCTAAACCAAGGAAACTCCTGATGTCAGTCACTGTCTTTGGCCTGGGCCAGGTGCGGACTGCTTCTATCTTTGCTGGATCCACTGCGATCCCAGCATCTGAGATAACATGTCCTAGAAAGGAAACTCTGTCTAACCAGAACTCACATTTGGAGAACTTAGCATAAAGCTGGTTCTCCCTTAAGATCTCAAGTACATGTCGGAGGTGACTCTCATGCTCTTCCTTAGACTTTGAATAAATTAGGATGTCATCGATGAAAACAACCACGGTCTTGTCCAGCTGCTCTCTGAATAATCTGTTCATTAGATCCATGAAGACTGCTGGTGCATTTGACAAGCCAAAAGGCATAACTATAAACTCGTAGTGGCCGTATCGTGTTCTGAACGCTGTCTTTTCTATGTCTTGCTCCCTGATAGGTATCTGATGGTATCCTGATCTCAATCGATCTTTGAAAACACCTTTGCTCCTCTTAACTGATCAAACAAATCGTCAATTCGTGGTAGTGGATATTTGTTCTTCACCGATACTGCATTAAGCTCCCTGTAATCAATGCACAACCGAAGGCTTCCATCCTTCTTTTTCACAAAAAGCACTGGTGCTCCCCAAGGAGATACGCTAGGTCGTATGTATCCCTTGTATAATAAATCTTTCAGCTGCTCCTTCAACTCAGCCATCTCTGCTGGTGCCATACGGTACGATGCCTTAGCTATGGGACCGGTACCTGGTAGTAATTCGATGGAGAACTCTACCTCTCTGGATGGCGGTAAGCCTGGAAGTTCCTTTGGAAAAATATCTGGAAATTCCGACACCACTGGCATAGCTGGATCAAAATCAGGGTCGTGCTCTACATCGAACATAGCATAGTATACTTCCTTCTGCTTCCTGACGTGCTTGTACATAGGACATAGCAGATATAACTTTTATCGACGGTGCTCTAGGGCTCTGACGGTAAGATACTGTCACTCCTGATGGGCTCTTGAGTAACAGTCTGCGCTCTGCACAAAGAATGTGGCCACTGTGCCGCCCCCACCCAGTCCATCCCGACTATAACGTCGAATCCTAGACCTCTGAACTCAATAAGGTCAATGGGAAAATCCTCCTCCTTAAGCTGATAGTGGCTCCTCTATAAAGACGAGTGCAACTGATCTTCTCCTTAGACGGGAGTGCCACCTTAAAATCAGGTAACTCTACAGCGTCTAGCCCCAACTTCCCCGCAAGCGAAGGCGAAACGAAAGTATGTGAGGCTCCGGAGTCAAACAGTAGTGCATCCACTCCATTAACAGGAAAGGTACCAGTGAGATCGCGCCGCCCTTGCTGGCCTCCTCCTCAGTAAGAATACTTAAGGCACCTTCCGTCTCCTTAGTACAACCTAATAACAGAATCTGAGTAAGTACTTTGATATATGATGGGGTCTAAAGACATTCACTTTCATAACAATAATGCTTCATTGATGAGATGATCTCCTTTCAGATGTCCAAACAATTACAATACTAGTACTTTCTAAAAGTCAAACTTAATCTTCCTGGTTTCATGTGAGTGGTGTTTCACTGTCGAAGGTGCTGTGTTTAGTTTGATCCTCTTAATTCCATGGTATAGCAACCTTGACTTTCCACCCATTACTAAAACATCTCCTGAACTCAATATGATTTCCTTTGCAAGGTCCACATGCTTCTGCTCGCCATAAAGGAACTCTGCGTCATCTCCAATTGACAAAGATAATACTGGTATCCCCTGTTCAAGGGACCCTTTTGTTTCATCATTGTTCTGGTGTAGTCCTAAACGGCCTCCTTCTTCATAGAAGTTGATGATACATAGATCAGCCCTTAGATTGGGAACTGGATCTTCTTCTAGCTGTTGAGCTGTATTAACTGCTTGTTCCACAATTGGTAAAAATTCTTCTGGGATCTTTGGTACTTGTGCTCCATCTCCATTTCTTGTATCTTGGTAGGTTTTTGTGTAAGGATTCCAATCCTTTCCTAAGCACATCATTTTCAGCTTCATCTTTGATCCTCCTGGAAATTCTGGAGTGTAAACCCTCCTGGTCCTGCTCCCAATTCTAGACATTTTCTGATGATTGTAATTTGTGTCTCCGGTGTTAGGTATCCTTTGAGTAATATCAAACCTGGTTGGATAACCTTACATTGTTCGTTCCCTGGTTCTTGTATTTTGATAATGTTTTCTCCAGGGAGGCGCGGTGAGGGGATAGGAAAGCATATCTTATAGCTTCCTACGTGGTTTAAATTTTACTAGTGAGTCTTACTAATTCTCCCTACTCAATTAGGCAATCAAGGCATGCAAGCACTCATTCACATCATCCATTGCTCAATAATAGGTTCACATGGTTTAGAAATACCTGGGTTGGTAGAAGGACCAGCCTCATCTGAGCGGTCCATGACATGCAGGGCGGGTCCCGATGCTGGGCCTTTGCCCTTATACCCCTGAGCCTGGTTTGTTGGCGGAGGGCGAGTATCGCTAGCTCCATTCTTAGGGCCGGTGTTTGCCTTTGCTCCCGGGCGGTAGTTCTTGCTCTCCGGGTTTCGGATACACTCGAAGGCCCGATGTCCAAGTATTTGACAGTGGCGACACTGAACTTTCTCCCCTTGGCAGTCCACGCCTGGGTGATCTTTTCCACACTATCTACAGTTGAAAACGACGGACATACTTCTGGCCCGTGTTTGAGCCAGATCCAGAACCCTTTGGTGGGTAGGTTTTCTGTGATGTTGCCGCTCCGTGGGTTCCTGACTGGGGGTACCCAGTAGTTTGGTTCCCCTTCCCTTGGTAGGACCCCTGGCCTTTCTGATAAGGTTTGTTCCTTTTGTTGGAGTTCCCTTGCTTAGCATCTTCGCCGCCAGGTCCGTCCTTCCTCTTTTGGGAGGTCAAAGCATCCCTTCTCTTACATGTAATCTCCACCACGGAGGCAGCATGATAACATTCCTGTAAACTGGTAGGGATGATTGGTCCCATCCCAAACTGGAGTCGAGGCTCAGTCCCCCGTAGAATCGGTTCGACCACTTGGTCCCTATATCCTATACCGATCACCTAGGTATAGTTCTTAGTCGAAGTGAACTTCGCATGTCTCCATCCACTGACATCTTTCCTCTCGCGTCTGCTCCAGGGCATCCACCCTCTCGTCTTCACCATCCTGGTTAGGCCGGGTAGTATTTGCCCCTAATAGTGCAGGTAGTGTCCCCAAGTAATGCTGGGTCATCCAGGTGGTCGGCTTTCACCATGTTCCCACAATCCCTCTGCTGCAATCTTCAAGATAAGGCAGCAAGCCTTACCTTTTCCCTACTGGACTGCAGCGTCTCGAACGCTGCTCCATCTCCATGATGTATGTCTCCAGTGAGCAGGGTCAGTCTGCCCCTTGAATGCAGTTGGCCTCAGATCAGCCAAACTCTTCACCCAATCTCTCTCCCTGGGTGGTGGTGGTGGAGGTAGCTGCTGCTGCTGTCCAACCCCCCCTGTGCAAATGCCTGAGCGATTAAAGTAGCAATGTCTGCCAGCCTGATGTTTGGCTCCTCATCGGCCTGTCCACGGCGTCCTCCTCTTCCTGACATCTGCAGGATGTTGAGGTATATTAGATACTGTGGTCGCAATCTCGGTCTTGGATAGTAGTCTAAGTAAAACTAACTTAAATTCCTTTCAATACTATCACTCAACCCATAACCTAAGCTTTTAGAAATCCTAATCTCGGTGTATCCTTGTATCCAGAGCGTAACTACGCTCTGATACCACTTTTTGTAACACCCCACCCAACCCGAAATCCAATAACCTGAACGGCGATCACTCCCAAATAAAATACAACTGCAGCGCGAAATAAATACAACAACCGGGCGGTATTACAATGTCGTTGGCCTTGTGACCAACAAGGCTAAATCCAAATACAATCTCCAAAGTCCGGTCTGAATACGAATACAATCCGAGATACTAGGAATCAAACTCTAATGTAAAATACTTAAGTAAAAAGTAACTATAAGAGACTCCCATAGCTTGAATCTACCCCACCTACACTCGGTGTGGTAATCTTCTCAACTTCAGGTACCTGAAAAATGGGGGTGCCCCCAAAGGGGCTCAGCAACAATGCTGGTATGGAAAACGTGCAGCCCATCGTCTACCGGGCCACACCAACTACTTTGTCGAACACATGCAGTTCATTTTTATAAAGCTGTAAACAAGCATAGTCTGATAATAACAAGTATCCATACAAGGACAATAATGTCACATAGAACAAGACTTCAGAAGGTCAAGTTAGCTGAGCTGAATCATTTGATAGCTGTCGGGTCCACACAGTGGGACTGACAGATGTATAAAAGTATATCAATATAGTGGAGGTATAGTGACCCCGTTATAGAGAAAGGTTGGGCAGTTAGTCCCCAGGAGATAACGTAGTTAAACCTTGTACTAAGAGCTGATGGGAAATAGAACCCACGAGAGGAATGAAGTCTTCCTCTCCACTGAACTGGTGGCATTAGAAACCCGAGAGGAATAGAGTCTTCCTCTCCACTGAAATGTTCCGTCGCGACGTATAACTGAATAGGAGATGACCTGAGACAGGTACAACTCCTGTAGCATGCATGGCCAGATCCAACTGGGCTCCTCGTTCTCGTAGTATAAAATTGTTAAGTGTCATATAAAGACGTTAAACAAGAACACAATGTGTATTGTCAATTATCACGTTTAGGATAATGACGTTTGTTATGAAGTGAAGTTAGTGAGAGACTTGAGTACAAGTCCTCGGTATACTGAAGCGCAGGTATTTAATCCACTGGTATAGTAGTGTTTGTATGCGTGGGACATACACGTTGTAGTCAGCATCATTCACGCACATAAAATAATACAACAGTGCACAAGAGTAAAACAACAGTTTACATTAATTATCTTGGTCGATATTTCAAACAACAGATAGCACACAAGCCGGTGTAATCCGGTAGAAAACAGGTTGCAAGAATCCCATACCGTTCACCGTAGGTTGCAGTTGATTATACCCTGGTCAACGTCTGGTCAAACAAAGTCCTAGAATAGGATTAACTGAGAGGGTTAATTTATGTTACCCTTATATAATAATTCTAGTGGATCTTTCAACAGATTTAGTATTTGTTATTTCATGTGAGGTTTATTTCTTTTAGTTACCTCATGATTTCATGTACAACTTATTTGTTACTCCTTTTTATCTATTTATAAATCCTTTATTGTACATATATGTATTCATATATTCATGCACTATATTTGTTGTTTATTTTTAATTGTCTAAGTGACATAACAACTTATAATTTTCTTAACTATTTTTAAATGTCTTACAATGACATAATATTCTTATAATCTCATTATTCACCTTTTAGTCATAAATAATATCTATTGTTTTCCTTTAACTTCCTTATAACTATATAGGCCATAGTTCTAATTCCATAATTCCTTTAATTAAAATTCTTTCTTATAATCCCTCCAAATATCCATATAGGACCTATACTTATTTAAATCTAAATTATTACCCTTATATTTCGGTTATTTATAAATCAACCATATTAATTCATAAACTTTACATTTAAATTCTAATTTCTTTATATATCATAGTTTTAATTCCTTATTTAATTAAATCACAAAACTACTATTAATATTTTGGTATATACTTTTAAATATTGTAACTTTTGAAAACTACAACTTAGCCCCTCTTAAGTCTCGGCCTATATATATATATTCCTTATAATTGCAATTTAGCCACACAATCTTATAATCTTTACATAATGCCTTATAAACTATAGTTTTAATTTTAATTCTTCATAAATGCCGAATATATATATATAAATTCTTAAATTACCAAACTAACCCCAAAGAATTTCGGCTTTGTCATTTATTCTTCCTTAATTACATTTTCATCCCAAAACTTTATAATAATTTCTTAATAACTTATAAACTATAGTCTAAATATTTAATTCCTAAAAATTTCGAAGGTGAACCTATTAAATCTCTTAATTATGAATCCGCCCACTAATAAGTTCCAAACTTTCATAACAACTTTTATAAATTACATAATAGCCCAAAACTTTATAAAATGTTACCTTAACACTTGTTTAAATTATCTAAAATTCATAAACTTAATTCCTAACCTTATATTATATTATAATAACACCAAACAGCCCCTTAAATCTCGGCTTTTATAAAAACACACTAAACTTTGTAAAAATTACCCTTAAGCCACATAACTTAATTAATTAGTCATTTAAGCACTAATAGAATATTTTTAACTCACCAAACTTTATGATATAAATTTATATACTTAAGTAGCTCATTAAAATCTATTTAACACTTAGAGCATTCGGCCATAATTTATTAAGGACCATATAGTATATAAAAGTGGATTTATATGTCAAAATAACTATACATAAATTCATATGAGTCATATAACTTATGTAAAAATTATTGTAATGTCTTATATTGATTCTTAGCTTAAAAATAAGCATTTTTGCCCTTGACATTTCGGCCTTAATTTATTTGTAACTTAAATAAATTTTATGACACAAAAATGTGTCTTAAGGTAAATATTTTCTATATATGTTATAGATTATATTTTTGGCATATAAAACCATATAGTTTCGGTTTTAATTAACCTAGGAGATGTACATAATTTTTGTATAATTTTTAGAAGCTTAACAAAGCTTATAACATAAAGATTTACTTAGTAAACTTACTTCTTAACAAAGGTGGTTTAGTGCTTGAACTCTTCTTGAATCTCCAAGCTTTCTTCAAGGTAATATTGATGCTCCACTTCGGTTATATGCAAGTGGTGAAGGTGTTTAGGAGTTAGATCTTCAATAAAGATCTTAAGTAGATTTGTAAGTAGTTTTACAAGAATTTACCTTAGACTTTTTCTCCTTATAAATTCGGCACTCCTAAGGTAGATGAAGAACAAAGTTTCCTTCATGAAAATGAAGAAGAAAGAAACCTTAGAAGAAGTAGAACTTGGTTACACATAAAAATGTGCTTTAAGGATTTTCAAGCATTAAAACTACCTTAAGATAACCTTGAAATGCTCCTTGGATTAATGTTGGTTTGGACAACCTCCTTGGAGAACTAATTGATGCCGAATGCTTATTGATGTGCTAGGAAGAGTTTTGCTTCAAGGCTTGACAAGAAATACTAGGAAATTACCTTAAAGATGAAGATAGAAGTTAAAACTCCATTAATGGACTTAAGAGCTTCAAAGGAAGAAGATGAAGCAAGAAGAGAGAGGAGGGAGCCTTACCAATTCGTTGATGAAGAGTGCAAGGAGGGAAATGAGACTAAACTCACGTATAAGGTAAGAGAATGCAATTTGGAATTGATTTTTGTTTTGTCAATTTTTAATGTCAAATGACTATTCTTTTCTTTAGTTTATTCCATGGGTTATTGGCTCAATAAATGCCCATGTTATCTGCATAATTTCGGACATGTGGGGTGACAAGGCAAGATGGAGAAAATAATGTGACCTAGAAGACAAGGTAAGTTAGGTAAGGTATATTCTTTTGATTTTTCTATGTTTTGTGCTTGTCTTCTTCTACTCTTGTAGATGAACGAATTCAAGAGGTCAAATGAGGTGTCTCAATCGACATTGAAGAGCCAAGGAAGAGCAAAGGAAGGTCACATGGAGAAAAGAAATCAAAAGGTGGAATCTAGATCTACTTTTTACCTTTTTGCATTTTGTTTTCTTCCTAGCTCACATGGCCTTATTCCAATGCATAATTTCGACATCTTGGTGGTCAAATGAGACCTACATACTTTGACATTAAGTAATATAACACATGGGAAGGTGAGTCACCATGTTCTATGCCTTTTATAAACTTTAAATGCAAATTTTATACTAGTTTTTGGGCATAACTTCGGCCCCTATAGAGAGCCTTGTTGACTAGTCTCTCCAACTTATTTAGAAGGTCATTTTAACCCTATTTAAGATTACCAATTAGTGGCATGTCAAAAACTACAAGGAAATTGCGTAAAACGCGTTTTCGTGACACCCGAAGGTGTGTTTTTGTGCTCTAAGGAAATCTTTGGGAACCAAATTTTTTTTATGAGTTCCAAGTGTTTTTAAACACTTATTATAGTAAATAAACATATATTAAGATGTTACATTGAGTTATATGGGGTTATATCAACCCATGACATAATTTACGGGCCATCGGGACACACCCGGGTAAAAAGGAGCGCTAAGAAATCCTCTTGTGGTTTTTGCTGAATTTTGATAAACCACTTCGTGGGTTCTCTTTATAATGGTTAATAATGATGTTAGGAACTCAAGGAATTAATTTTATAGGAGTTAGTGCCACCTCGGCACTCCTCTGGACTTTTCGTGCTTTAAGGGGCGTGCGTGAGCACTCCCGAGCGTTTTGCGTTTTTGAATGAATATATCTTAGGGAATATGTTTATATATTCATATAATAATTGTATGACCATTTGGTTTGAATATTAGAGGGTCATACAAGGTCATGTTTGACCATACGCTTCTAAGGCGTTTTAGCGTTTATGAAGAAACGACTGTTTTTACGTAACGTTCTCATGCATGGGTTTGCATGCGTACGTGAAATGATTTATAATAGGATTATTTTCCATTAAATAATGGTTTTATAATGTTATTTAGATTTGGGGTATTTCAAAGATGAAGAAAATGGGCATTTTTATGCCTTAAGAGCTTACCTAGAGCTTGAGATCTCATCAATGGTGCTTGGGAACCTTACCTATGGTGGAGGGGAGCCAGAGAGAGCTCAAGGAGTGAGCCATCTCGGCTGAAGAGAGGAAATGAAGGAGGAAGACCTATTATTGCCTTAAAGTCATTTTTTTGAATATTTTATGACATTATTGAATTGGTGACTCATCAATGCTTGATTGATGCTGATAATTGAAGAGGAATTTGGTGGAGACAAGAAGAGGGGCCAGGCGTGTATGATTGGAGAAGGTAGGGCTTGATTGGAGCAAATTTGAATCAAAAATGAGATAAATAATGTTACTTTAGTTCAATTATTGTAAGGTGACTAAGCACTCTTGCTTTTCTTGTTTGGAGCACCGAATTACAAGGGAAAAGAGGAGCAAATGGAGGCTCCAAATCGGCTGGCTCTCACATGGGGTAAGGTAAGTGGAACCCACCTTTTTGTTTTATAAGGTAAAGTATGTCCTTTTGTTATTTTATGTAAAAGTAAGAGCATATATTTAATTGTCACATGTCTCTTGTCTCTTGGTCAGTTAAGAGACTTAATTATCTGATTTTATGTAGTCCATTTCGTGGTCAATGGTCAACATTGACCAACTTAGTCAATGTTGACCCAAACGGGCCCCACTTTAGGGTTTTATAATATTTTAATATTAAATTTGTAAAAATTCGTAAATTTCTGGAATTAAATTCCTAATATCATATAATATGATATTTTATTATATTTAAAGGTATCTATAACCTTTTAGCTCATTTAAAACCAATTTAGAAGGCAATTACACAAAAACGTGCTTTAAGGAGTTTTAGTGCACATTTTGTGTCGCCAGGTGTTTCTGAGCTTGGTTTTCTTTGACAACGGTGTTGTTGTGTCTCTTACATGATATTTAATCATGGTATCAAATTTTAGGTCATTTAGAGGTCATTAGATTTTTAAGGTTTCTTAGAGCACCTTTTTGCTCTATTTGACCTTGAAGCATGAAAGTGCTTGTTCTTTGTGTTGGAGTGTTGTCCAACAATTATAATATATTTAATATTATGTTAATAGACTTAGGACAAATTTTTAGGTCCTAAGAAGTTCGTTTGGGTATTTATTTACCCTTAACAGTCAAAGGGTGCAACATCTTGTTTTATGTTGACCACTGTTGTTCTCAGTTGACTTATAAGGCATGTTCAGGCCTTAATTAATGTGATTAAATATTTAATCCATGTTTAATAAGTTTGGGGTATTTCAGTCTACCCCCTTAAAAAGACTTCGTCCCGAAGTCTCTCAATTAAATAGGTAAATATATAAATGTATAACTACCCATTATTCCCATAATGTATATCTATGTGATATATCATTTACACACATCGTGTTGTGCCTATACAACACATAGCCATCACTTTGTGGCGTTAGTTCATTCATATATGGATATAGGTGATCCATCAGCACCATCATTTCCTATCAGTTCTACCAACCCTGACAACCTCTCTGAGGTGTCCATAACATTCCATTGTTCCATATTCCATATCTAATGATTCATTTCGTATCTAGGCGATACCATATGTAATCATTCTATAAAGCAGTATGAATACATATCACAAATAGCATAAGAAAAGTGTTACACACCTGGTGTAAACACAATAGTCATACAGGTATCTCGTAAGATACATACATACAAGTGCACATCACACACAAACAAACCAAACAACGCACGCCCCGCGTACCAACCATAACCATCAAAACCAGTTCACTGTATGCTATGCATACTAAATAATTCACATACTAACCAAACAAACCTCGTATGCCCCGCACACCACCAATTCTCTCTTTTTTTGTATGCAATGCATATCAAACAGCCAAAACTTAGTGCACACATGTGCACAACCAAGAGGCTCTACCCCCCTTAAAAAGGGTTACGCCCCCGTACCCCACAAGTATACCACAGCCGCTCAACAAGGAGCGCTGGATACTTGGCTCTCAAAGAGTTCACCAATTCGTGGGTTATCCTCATATCAGAGAGAGGGGTATGACTCTAGCCCTTCTGGGCTCCGCAATATATAAAGGGTGAGGCACTAACTATTTGTGCTCTCTCTAAGTTCGTTCTTATGGGCCCACTCGCTCCGTATGAGGTGCATACCCATGAATCATAGGCTCAATTTGCCTCTTTTTTTTTCATTGCTGTGAATCCACTTGTTTGGATCACTAGCATACATGCGTGTGTCTTTTCTCACTGATATTCAGTTTGAGATGTAATATGACATTGGCTACTGTTAGTACTTAGTGCTTTTGCACTTGTCTTTGTAATACTAAGACGTACCAGCCTAAATGTCCACAAAGATGATGTTTGTCATCCATGTCTCCTGGTGGTTTTGCTCCGGAGTAACACACTGTTATAGTTCTTTTTTTTCTTTACACTCTCGTGTTGATATCCACTTTATCTTTCTGCATTCCTACTAGATTAATAACTGCACGAGTGCAATACCAAAACACTCAGTCATACAGAGTGCAGAGGCGTAAACGCTCAACAGCTAATATCTCATGAGTCAAACAGATAAGATGTGCGAATTATCCTATGAGTGGTACATTCCAAATCCATTGTCCTTTGCTTAAGGTATCTGCTATCATATAGCTTTATCTTTTCTCCTTGCGTAGTCACGCGTTTATATCCATATCATCTGGTAGATTTCCTCTGGATTGCAAGCATTTGCTTGATCCTTATGAGGCTTCTACATATTATTCGTCCATTATGGGTTTTCCTGTTTCTTTTTTTTTTACGTCCTTGAAAGGTTTCTCTGTCTTCTCTGTATACTGTCCACTGTTCTCTGTTGAAGGTTCTTGATTTCTTTAGCCCGTTGGTTTAACTGTGGCTCTTCTCGTCCATCTTTGAGGTAATCCGTCTTACTGTCCGTAGAATGGAGTTGACTACTTATCGTGTTCCTAACACTACTTGTCTACTTGCATGGGGTACCGTACTGGTACATTACTACTTACCCGACTAACTCATAAATAAGTCTGTCAGGCCCACATGCTCCTAACGGAGTGCGGTCGTCCCATGACTCGTTTAGTAAACTGGTAATGTCCGTCACACGGTTGTTGTGAAGTATTCTTTTGTCAATCTCCTTTTGATGGATATCCCTTTTTTTTTCTTCTTCTTCTTCCTTCTTCCTTTTTTTTTGCTTGCTTTTCTTTTTTTTGTGTAATAGTTCCTGTTATCAGTTATATTGTAATAAGTGCTATTGCCTTTGTGGCAACCGTGGTAACTTGTATCATAGACTGGTATTATTCAACTCGGTGTAAGTAAAATCCGTGCTATATTAGCAAACTTGTTTCTCCCTTTTTTTTCCTGATCTCATTGAGTACAACACATTTTCTTTTTTTTCTGTTTTTTTTTATCGTATCTCATCCATAATTCATATTCGTCCCCTCATCCATGTAATTGGATGCATTGCAGATTGCATAATAGCTTGAGCAACTTGGCTCTTCACTTCCCAACCATCCTCACTGACGGTGGTGCATCTACAAAGGGTATGCTTGTCCATAAGGACTAAACATGTATCACTAGTAGTGATTAGCATTAAATGCAAGTATACTCTGATGGTATTTGGCTAATAGCCCTGTCTGAAACTTCCTCGAACGTTTAAATTGGTGTGTTTCTCTTTTTTTTTTACAGTCATAGTGGCTGTATAATGTGTCCAGTTGCAGTGGTTGGACTATCGGTCCTTCCAAAATTGCATAGGTTTCTAATCTCCAGGTTTGAACGAAAAAGTTTGAAAAACAGTTTTTTTTTAAAAGGTTAAAAAGTAGTAGTTGTTACTGTTGCATTTGCAGTAGCTGTTACTGTTGCTGTCGCTGCACTTGCTGTAGCAAGTGCGCAAGGCAGATGGAAATTTCAGTGGTTTTCTTGTCATAGCACTTGCAATAGCAAGTGCGCCATGCAGGTGGAAATTCTGGTTCAGTAATTTCCGGTCTCATTGACTCTGTATCGTTGAGTATGGGCTACATGGTAGTGTAAGCATTAACATCCTGTTCATATATATATCCGTCAAGGTTTAAAGCTTTTGGTACTGAGTTCACCCAACTAATCCCAAAGTCTTACACAAAAGGCGAGTGGTCAATGACACACTCCCACATACTGTCTAACATCCAAGGTGAATACATAGAAAGTAAGCACACAACATAGTAAGTAAAAATCTTCCACAGCGGTCTTATGGAGTTAGGGTATTCATGCCCTATCTACTCCCTTGCCTTTATAGGCTCCAGCATCAGTAGATGTCTGGCCATCCTGACCGCCTCGTGGTACTCCAGATCCTCCAGCTGAGGTCTTCTGAGTATCTTTGGTGGCCTGTAATTACGGCTCTCTGGGTTCATCCAGCATTCAAATTCCCTATGGCCTTCTTTGTGGCAGCACCGACAGACAACTTTGCGGCCTTCGCAATCGACCCCAGGATGGTCTTTCCCACAACACTTACAGTAAAAATGGCACTGGGGCTGTCTGGTGCCTAATGGTAGTAATTAAGTTTAAGTTACAATCTGATGATTTAAAGGTTAAGGTCACAATTCAATTTAAGAGGTAGGTGTTCTCACCCTTAGAAGGTGCAGATCTCAGAGGTTTAGCATCAATAGCTGGGCCGGTCAACTAAAGGACGGGCTCTTTCCCTTTCTTTCCCTTGTGACCCTGTTGCCCTTTCTTTTGGGAAAACTTCCTGTTTAAATGTTTCGGGTCAGTATTTATAAGGTATTTAGTATGGTAAACAATTTAGAGTGGGATAAGTCCTTACTTTCCCTTTCTCTGGCCTCCTCCTGGAGATGCTCCTCCACCCTCAGACTCTCCCTCAGGGTTCTTCCTTTTCTTTGCCCCTAGAGTCTCTTCCCGAGTCTGGGCATTAGCTCCGTCCTCGAGGCAGCCTCATAACACTCCTGGAATCTCCTTGGTAAGTTCTCACAAAGTTAATTGGTAATGTAGTAAGTAAAGAATCTTATGGCTTTCTTGTTGGTACCTGGATGGTAGTGTAGAGGGTAGCACCCATCGCCATCTGAATGCGAAATAATAGTCCTCCCCGGAACTTCTCGACCTTCACGGTCTCAGAGTAATCCACACCGGGAATGAAGTCCAGCTGACCAATGAATCGAGCGTAATACTCATTCACGGTCAGACCTCCTTTGGTCAGTGTCTCGGACTCCTGGCGCTTCTTCTGTTTGAGATGTGCTGGGTAGTACTTCCCTCTCAGTAACTCGACAAAGGCAGCCCACGAAAAGTCGGGCGTAGCCAGGTGGTGGTCCTTGACCAACCTCCACCAAGTGCTGGCTGCATCCTTCAGATGGAAAGCAGCAATGGCGATCTTCTTGTCGTCTGGTACCTATAAAGCTTCATACGCTTTCTCATGTTCAACGATGTAACGCTCCAAAGCCACGGGGTCGGGTTCCCCAGAATATGTAGGTGGTCGGGTCTCTGTAACTGACTTCAGCCAGTTCATTTCCCTGGCTGTGGCTGTGGCTGGTGCTGCTCCTCCTATCTGAGTACCCAGTTGTGCAAGAACGGCTGCAACCGTTTCAGCAACTCCTGGAATGCCGGGGTCACCGACTCCACCTCTTCCAGTACCACGCCCTCTAGTTCCACTAGACATCTGTAGTACAGTATGTCACATAATTACTCGGTAAAATTACCGTACACAACCAATAGATATTAAGTTGCCTTAAGGCTACTATGTCACGCAGTTTGCGTTACTAGACACAATATCTTTCTCAGACGAATCGTCTCGTTCCTCCCAAATGTTTCCCGTAATTTCCCAAGTCCTAAGCTCACTGTCTTAACCTATTATCTCGTCATCAGAGCGGTACTCCGCTCTGATACCACTTTTGTAACACCCCTCTCCATAATCACGATATAATCCCTCACGTAGCAATAAATAAAAAACGTCTCGCAGCGGAAAATAACTAACAATTACAAAACTCACTCGGGTGTCACCGGCCATTACTCGCCCATGCGAGCAATGTAGCCAAACTACATCCAACTTCCAATAAACAAACTGCTAACCGCAGTGATAACGAGAAACTCCTATACATACTAAGTCATAACCATAAACATCGACAAGTGAGCGTCTACCCAATCCTGAAAAATACATAACCTTACCATAAGACCATACACTATCTTCATTACTATACACATCTCCAGTTACCCTGTTCCTGCTCTTCGCTCCGACAATGATCAACAACCTGAAATGGTGTAGTATCAGCGATAGACGCTGAGTATGCCGGGCCTGGACCCTAATGGTCACTTGTCATTTTAACCATCTTGTTATTAGATTGGTTTCATGCTTCACCATTTTACTGTTATAATCAGAACTGAAGCATAAATGTATATATACATAGTCAATCATCCAAATATCCATAAACATTTAATCATCCATCCAATCCAAACAGTCATAGAATATCTCAAACATTTGTATATCGAACGTATCGAGTATCAACAATATATGTACAATGTACAACGCCGTAGTGTACAGTTTCCATATTCGATTTACCTTAGCCTTGTAGGCTCCATCCAACCATCAACACACAATAAAATAACCACAAGTATAACCAATGAACAACAAAGCGAAACAACGAGAATAATAAACAAGTATTAAGTCTCGTCCATGGTATTGTTCGCCACTGTATAAGTCTCAATTGTTTTAGTTGTTCAGTTATACCTAGTAACAATGTCTCGTTAAAACGACACGTCTCTAGTTACCCATATATTATGGCGGGTCACCCACGGCAGTAGCCACTCCAACGGTAGAGTCTCCGACCAACGAGCCATTCTAGCTCACGGGAAATTTTCTTGATACTTACGGACCCGTACGCGGACATCCTGGTATCGTTTTTGTGATCACAGCGCGCACCAAGAGCCACATCCTCTTGGCTTTACTTCCATTCCATTACTTAATTAATTATACCATCGCATCGCATTACCAAATTTTCTAACACAGCAGACTAAGGTCATTAGTCCAATCCGGAGTCTGTAAACTCGGGATCCAGTGTTAGATACGAGAGCGGCGTATAGAAAAGCCAATGCTCCGTATAAAAGTCTCAGATAATATGTATATCTTATTATCTTAGTGCTACAACGTTTTTCTGACGTTCCTTATGTTTCATATAAGATAGCACCATAGCCGCTAGTTCGTTTTATATATAGGTTCATATATACAAACCAATACTGTTAACTCCACAACAGTAAATAATAAGCAGCTATAAATATACAATTCATGCATATTAATTGTCACATTCAGATAAACAATCTTATCACAGATCACACAGAAGTCTGAACTGAGGAAGCCCTCAGAGACAATCCGAGACACATAACAACATACAAGTTATATCAACCAAATCCGAGCCCAAGGAGCAACCTTAGGACAACTCGGATCAAACCCCATTACATACCGTTCACCCTGATTGTATTACGGTGGAGTATGAATCAGCAAGATCCTATGCTCCGTGTAGTCCGCTAGCTCGTCGAGCGTCTTGTCAGAAGTACAATCTAAACGGTAATAAACTATAAGTCAGTCTCCATGACTAACTACATCTGGTACTTCCGAATAATAAGTAACCCCGACAGTTCACCCCTGTTTTCTACAGTTGTTCGTTACGGGTTTCTCTAAAACAGTCGGTTTTGTTACTTAAACGCGTACGTCATAATATTTCAATTGTTAAGTTTAATTCGTTGTATTTCTTTTTAATCTTGTCCACCATCTAGCTTAGGTACATATCCTATAGTTGCATGTATTCATGCATGATTGTTACATTATTATTTTTTGTATTGTATCCAAAACTCATAACTTATAGTTCATAATTATATATATATAATTTTTTTTTAAAATAACCACCACCATTAAATCATATGGTTTCCAACCAATATATATATCCACCTTATATACATTATCCTTGTGTATGTATATATTTACCACGTAGGTTTCCCATGAGTTTAATAAACTCTATATCATTGTTACATTTTATCATCTTATGTTAGATGATTATTCCCATTGTTGTATTGTATTGTACAACTTATATTAAGATTGTTATCCTAATATTATGTACATTTTATGTTGTACATTTACAACTCCTAAGGTTTATTCCATAAGTACCTTAGTTTATAAATCCCATTCATTTATAGCTTGTCACATTATTTTATGTGAGTACCCTTCCTTATATTAATTCCATCTAAACCATATAATTGTTATAACATTTATAACATTATAGACCTTAGTCTAAAATTCATTTTCCAACTCTTATTAACTCGGTATATCCCTTAACTTTATTTAAATTCCGTTTGACCACATAACATTATGTAATGTTATACCATATTCTAATATCATTTGATATGATTTTTTATTTCCCTTAACTTATAACCTATAGTTTTTATACAAAAAATATTTATTATTGTCTCTTAGGCACCATAAGAAAATCTTATTCTTTTCCATAAAACCATAGTTTCCTTAATTTATAAAATCACTCCTTAAATCATACCATGTTATATATTCCATTTAATATAACATTTCTAACTTATAAAAGAGCATAACCTATGGTTATTTTTTTGTAATTCCGAACAGCCCTTGTGCTGTTTTATAATTGCCATTTGGCCCTATTTATAACATATAGTTTTATATATCATTAAACCATATATTATACGCATATCTTATTAAATACTCTTATACAATTCTAAAAGTCTCCAAATTCCACCAAAGGGTTATAATATCCTTATTAACCCATATACTCTTGGTATTTTCCATTCCACCATCTATATTTCTCGAAGTTGTCATAATGACATAATAACTATATTATACATATAGTTCATTTTAATTCCAAAATCCCCAAATAAATTCCTAAAAAAAATTCCTAATAGCCCAGGGTGTTTAAAATACCATTTTACACCCTTTATTTTCAGTAATAACATATTTACCACATATGTTATAAAACATTACCTCAAGATACTTATCTTATTATAACACCTCAAATAAGTTATTTAATTATCTAGTTTGGTCAAAACCTATCATAGGTCAAGGTTGACCACCTTAATATTTCCTTGACCATTAATTTCCTTTATTCACGGTTTGTACTCATACTTTTCAAAAATTACCATTTAACCCCAAACTTTATAAAATCTTATAAACTTTATTTTAACTCATTTTTAACTCTAATTTTCGGCCATATTATTCTAAAGCCCCCAAATTTAATTTAATTACATCTAAGACCCACTTCTTTTCGGTAATATAGAATATCACCTAAACTTAAATAAAAACTTGTAAATGCATAAATAAAATGGCCTAAAATACATGGCCTTATTACAATCATTGGCTTGCAAAATAAATTACACATAAATGTCCCAAAATACATATAAATTTTCAGCCTCACCATATAATTTTCATTTATTTACCAAACTTCCACATAATGTCTTAAATTTGACATTTATGCTTGTTTAATTAGTTATAAAATTTATTAAACCATTCCTTAAACATTTTAAGGTCAAACAAGACCTTATTTCACCTCTTCACTCAGGGAAATAGTATTAGAATTAGCTTAGAACATTTTTAACTTAGCAAAGTTAATGTTTAAGTGATTTATACCTTGATTTAGCTTAGGTAATCCTTGTTTGGTTCGGCCACCTTAAGTAGAAATTCTCCACAGCTTGTTTTACATGTTTTCAAACAGAAAACAAGGCCTAGTTAGTCTCCAAGCAAGATCTAACCATAAGAAGTAATTTAATGTAAGATTTAAGGCAAAAATTACCTTAAGAGTGCAAGGAGAGTTCAAGATGGTTTCAACCTGAATCAAACACACCACAAGGTGTTAGATCCACCATATTGACATAGGAAATATCTAGATCTCAACAAGCTACCTTGTTATTAGGTTTTACCTTGGAAAAATGCCTTAAAAGAGGGTATTTCCTTGGATCTCGGCCACCCTTGCTCCAAATGGCTAACCAACAGATTCCACATGAAAAGGAGAAGAAGATGAGGCTATGACCAAAGTTTCACAGCCGAACTTGAAGGGAATCAAAAGTTATGAGCTTAAAGCACATTTTTACCTTAAATGGTAAAGACTTGAACTTTCCTCCTTAGATCTGGTTAGGAACGAGATTGAACCTTCCTTTAACCTCCAAATCACTCTACATAGATGTATAGAAAAGGTTGGAGTGTAGATCAATCGAAAAAGGAAAGAAAGATGAAGAAAATGGGTATTTTTATGCCTTAAGAGCTTACCTAGAGCTTGAGATCTCATCAATTGAAATACCCCAAACCTAAGTATGCTAAGTGAACATCAAATTATGATGTAGTAAGGCTAGAATATGCCTTAGAAAGATTGGTAGACAATTAAACCAAGGAAAACACAAGAAAGTGCCTTAAAGGCAATCAGGGCAAAAACGTGCTCTAAGCTTGGAGAGAATTGGGTGAGTACCCAAATATCATGATAAGACCTTAGTAATATCCTAATGGTCATTTTAAATCAATTAGCAAAGAAAACCAAGCTTGAAAACAAGTTAAAACACAAAATGTGCTTTAAGAATTCTTAAAGCACATTTTTGAGAAATTGTCTTAGAATTGAGTTTTGAGTGGCTAAATGTCCATCATTACTCTTTAATCAACATGTGTACTAATTAGTATCACATTAGGAGGTCTAAATCAATGGGAAATCAAAAATTTCCCGATTATGTGCCTTGGTTAGTGAATAGTAACTATTTAGTGACTAGTTTAAGTTTTAATCAATATAAGTCAATTAATTGGTCAACAAAGACCATGTTAGCCTTATATTAAGAGGGTGGCCGGTTTTTATGTGGGGAGTCACCATATGAGTCATCAAATGAGAAAGGAAAAGAAGAGATAAGTAAAGAAGTTACTATTTGCTTTATTAAAGCAAAATATCTTATATTAGCTCACTTTTCTCTCTTCCTTCATTTCTTCTTCTTCACCCACGGTTTCTTCTTCTTCTCTCTGTTCCAAAACCGAGAGTTGCTTCTCCATGGTTCTCCATCTTCAATCACTTGCCAAATACAACTCCAAGCTCCAAATCCAAAACAAATTGCATATTTGTCTTAGTTAGGTCAAGACCTATCTTTCTATCTTTTCAAATCTTTCAAAGCTCCATTTTGGTGCCATGAGAAAACTCCATTGATGGGGGAAAATCAAGTTTGAAGAGCTCATTAGCTTCTCCATTCTCTTAAGGTAAAGAAAATGTAAGAAAAACCATGTTTCCACCATTTCTACACATTACCGAAAATTACTACTCATGGGGATTCATTTTTATCCATTGTTCTAGCTTGATTCTATTCTCCAAGGGCTAGAGGAGGTCCTACTTAATTCATATCCAAGCTTGCTTTGAGAATCCAAGGTAAAACATTCAGTTTAATACCTTAGAACACATTTTTAACCTAGGGTTTACTCCTTAAGGTTAGTGTATTGTTTAGTACTCATATGTTTAGTACTCATATGAGTTGAATTGATTAGAACATTGGCAAGGGAATTTAAGTGGTGGCCGAGATCTATGCAAGAAGAAGGCCTAAGGAGGAGATTAAGATAAGCTTGAGAAAACAAGGTAAAATGCTTACCTAATGGTGGTTTAAGATTAAGGAATGAGTTTTAG
Organism: Limonium bicolor; assembly: GCA_023374045.1. Taxonomy (NCBI): domain Eukaryota; kingdom Viridiplantae; phylum Streptophyta; class Magnoliopsida; order Caryophyllales; family Plumbaginaceae; genus Limonium; species Limonium bicolor. The sequence goes on from CM041781.1 coordinate 184,912,447, forward strand.
ATAAATACCAATGTGGCTTAGAGCTTACATTGTGTATTGGGTTATATAACCTAAGAAAAAGAACTTAAACAAGCTTATGAACTTGTGATTAAGGAGCTAATGAGAATGAGTTAGTAATATAAGGTTAAGGTGGATTTTAAGAGCATTATAACTACTATGAGATTGATGAGTGTATTTGCAGGTTGAAAGCTTATATATGTGGGAAATTCAGTGTTTAAGTTTAAGTCATTTAAGGGCCTAAGAGCCATGTCATTTAAGAGCCTTAGTGCTATGCAATTTAAGATTATTGCAATATATTGAGTTTGTTGTGAATGAGTTGATTTGGGTGAGAAACAAGATGAGAAAGGACTTGATGTGTGTGAGAGTTGAATGAGGAAAACAATGCATTTGGGCATGATAAATATGGGAAGCTATGGCAAAATTTGAGTAGAAAACAAAGTGTTTAAGTGGTAGTGGTGAGCTAGTATGCCCTAGGGTTTACTAGGGAGCATGAAAAGAAAATTGAGTGGAAATGAGCTAACTAAGGAGTTCTTGAGGTTTAGAATGACCTAGAGATGTCTAGGAGGAATTAGAGGATTGGTGAGTGTATTAAACACACCAAAATCATGATATGAGGAATGTAAGACTTGTGCATAAGTTTTAAGGAAATGATGTATAATGTTTTGAGAGGAATTAGTTATGAACTAGAGAGTAAAACAATAAGAGTTTTGGGAAGTTTGTGTAAGAGGTGGTGATGCTAGTAGTGGACTAATAAGGTTTTAGTTAGATGAATGAGTGGACTTGGAGAGGGAAGAGAAAAGTGTAAGAGAATGTTGTAAGTTGTCAAGGAAAAGACTAGGAATGTATAAGAGGGTATGATTATGAGAATGTGTGTAAGTTGAGAAAAAGAGGTGTAGATGTCTAAGAGGGACTAGGGGATCCAACTGGTTAATTTAAGCACCAAAACCATAGTGAAGGAATCTAGGAAACTTGTACAAACTTTGAAGGAAAATAAGGTATAATGACTTGTAGGCATGTGCTAGAGTACATATAGCTTTGAGAAGTGTGAGTAAAGCAAATGGGTTGTGCATGATGATGCTTGAGGAGTACTTGAGATAGTTGTGAAGAAACACTTTGGATAGTTGAAGTTTTAGACAAAGTTTACATGTTGGAAATGTAAGGAATTAAGTTATAAGTGTTAAGAGTTTAGTAAGAACTTGAATAATGATCAAGGAATTTAGAGGTGAGTTGATCCATGAGTTAGGAGGATTTTAAGTGCTAAAATGGTGTTGGAACATGTGTTAATACATGGGGAAAGATTAGAAGAAGTTTGGACAAAAGAACAAGTGTGGAAAGAGGTTCAAAACTGTAAAATTTGACAGTTTAAGATGTGGTCCGGGACTTAGTCCTTGGATAAAGTCCCGGACCAGCACTAAAATCAGGTCGAGAATGTACCCAGGGGTTGGTCCGGGACCTTGGGTAAGTACCAAGACCCGACCATAGCTAAAATAAGGCCGAGACTGAGGACAGACATTGGTCCGGGACCTTAGGTCCGGACCATGTCCCGGACCAGGCAAAAATACAAAGAAAGTGTGCTTTTCAAGAGGTAAATGAAGGGGGCTTGTTGGGGAATGTTATTATAAGGTTGTTAAGAGTTGTTTGGTGGAGTTTCAAGGATATTGGAGGTGTGAACAAGTGTGAGGTAAAATGAGAAGTAAGTAACATAAGAGGTTAAGCTTAAACTACAATGACTTAGAGGTACTTAGTTGGAAATCATTAGTGAGTAAGTAAGCTAGGTTAATTAAAAGTAATTAACCACCCAATTTGGTGAATGTTTTAGGGTTTGAGAATTTGGACCCCGGAGGAGAGTAAGCAACCGAAACGACCAACGGTGAACGGTACAGTTGTTTCTTCTTGTGACCTGCTTGCTAACGAGGTGTCCCTCGGCTTGTGTGCTATTTGTTTTGTGTGCTCACTAAACAAGATAAAGCATGCAACCGGAACATATTATATATATATTGTATTGTTGTGTGATGTTTGAAAACTAACACAACATACCGTGAGAACTTACTAACCAATGTTTAGTAAGGAATTGAGTGAGACTAAGGAACGCCCCCTAATAAGGGACGATATAAACCGAAAGAGGTTAACCAACAAACATGGTCTTGAGATAACTACTAACTGGTACTTGAGTGAGGAAACCCGGGACCGATCTCCGGTCATGCATGCTAAGAAAAGGGGGTCGGTATCTATAGCAGATTCGACTTCCGATTAAGGACTAGTCCTCGGACTAGTAGCCTTGGGTCGGTTGGCCGGCCCGGCTACATTGGACATCCAGTCCAAGGTAGGTGGCTTTAAGATGGCGTGGGGGGATCAAGCCTACATCCCCAACGATTAAGAATGTTGTTTATTGCTGGTAAGTGTCCTGCTGCTGGCTAGGGTTAACCAAGCCCTACAAAAATAAACAACGAACTAAGGGCTAACCTGTTCCCAATGAGAGAACGGTCGGCATACTTAAGTTAAGATTAAGATAAGTTACAATCATTCCTTTTAAAGGATGATTTGTATTATTAAGATTAAGATTAAGGAGAGGTTAAAATAAGTTACAACCATTCCTTTTTAAAGGATGGTTTGTGATATTAAATTAAGATAAGTTACTACCATTCCTTTTTAAAGGATGGTTTGTATATTAAGATTAAGATAAGCTACATCCACTCCTCATTAAAGGATGGTGTTTCTAAGATTAAGTAAGAATCAGATTGAGGTAAGATAAGGATGGACCAAATTAAGAGGAAACATTACTTAAGGAGTTAAATAACTAACTCTCTAATTAAGGGAACGCATTTAAGTCGTTCATTGTGTGTGAACTTTGATTGTTCTATCTGAGTTGTTGTTTACTGCACTTTCTATTATGTTGTGCATCTAATCAACCTCCATGCTATCGACAATTAGTCGTCGTAGCCACGTTAGCTTGGGGGCCATGAGAGGATCGTACCAGCATTCGTGCTGACCCCCTCGGGGGCTTCTTTTTACTACACAAGTGAACATCAGGAGGCGGCCGTCGCGAGAGTAAGAAGGATGCAAGTGTTAAGGATTAAGTATGACCTACGAGTTGTGCTGTACACTCGTACGGCAATTGAGTTAGTAAGATGTATAGGTTGTGAGAGGATTGGGGTATGTAAAGGTTATGTAATGGTTAAGGTTGTTAGACTAATGTTCGGTATATTCTGTAGTCAGACCGTGGCAAGGTCCTGGATTGTAAAGAATTCCGCTGTGACATGTTTATATATATACTGTTAAGTTGCGAGACCACATCTGGATTGAGTTGGGGTGTTACAAAAAGTGGTATCAGAGCGTAGTTACGCTCTGAAGACAAGAAATACCGAACTTAGGAGAATGATGAGGTTGAGATTGAGTTGTGGGTTAAGGGTTGAGAGATAGAGTGTGAGGTGCGTTAGCCAGGACTCCCCGGTGTTTACCGGATAATAGTACCTAGGCCCGCCCTCCACATCCCTAACCCTAAATATGTGGAACAAACGCCAGAGAGAAGAAAGCCTTCTCTTACTCGGGGAAACCCGATCTGGCAGTTAGCTAACAGTAAGCAATACGAGAAACAATTTGTTGTACAAAAGTTATGGAGAACTTGGAGGTTTTTAATGGAGCGCAACAGAGAAACAGGCGCTACCTATGGAATGCTATCAGAAAGGGAACGGTAATTACCGGCAACATGGGTCGACATGCTACGCAGTCGAAATAACCCGCCCTACCAATGATAAGGAAAGCACTACAGGTGCAATAGAAAAAAAAAGAGAAGTGACATGAGTACCGGACAGTGGTCCGAAGGAGAATAACAGTGAGATAATACAGAGCATGAGGATTAAGATTACTGGAAGGTCCAGTTAAGAAACGGGAACACATATAAATGGTTTACCGAAATAGGACTATGATGTAGTGCCTAAAGGACAAACATTACTTAGTAACCACAACAAGATGTGTGGAGACAAGGGCGAGGATTAAGACATAAGGAAATATTAAGGGGTTCCCTCAGAAAGAGGAACGCTCTGGTAAATGACAGTACTGTCAAACAACAAGGAAACTGCCGGATGGACGGTTATCCAAAATAAGAGATTATCGAAGGAGTCCCGAGGACTACCAATTACATGGAAATTAGAAGGAAGTGTCACTACCGATGTACCTTGTACCAATAACCCATCCTGCATGGCGCACTTGCCATAGCAAGTGCTACCACGGTTAAGCCACACGAAAAGCCATCAAGGCGAAATGGGAGAACGCTACAGTTGAAACGCATATTAATACCGGATTGTAAATCCATAAGAACAGAAAAATAAGACCTTGGAAAGGCCCGACGGCCTGACCAAAATGAGATAAGGTGACACGCCAGCAGCCAGGAGTGGAACTTGGACAATACTAAACCATATAAGTATTAGCAACGGTATAACCCACTACAACAACAATCGACAGTACGGTAAGAACGCAATCCCGAACTCCAAGGGGAAAACCTAAGAGATCGCTCGGTAATGCGACCAAAAACACTATAAGCAATGATATACAAGGGATGTGTTGTAAGATGCCATTGAGACCGTTAAAACTTGAAGATAACAACATTCTTCAATGAAGATGTTGGAAAACCCAGAAACAAGGATAAAAGAAATAAACGTAAGCTATAACCTACTAAGGATTAAAGTCGTACAACCCTGGAAAAGGAAAGCTCAGAGGACTACCCCCACAGAGCGGGCATAGTCGAGCCGAACAAACTGATGAATGACAGCTAGTACTGTTCGTCTAACTCATTAACACCCAAGTATGATTGATCATCAAGGGTGGCGTATCAACAGAGTTGAACGAAGCGTTGAGATGGAGTATAAGACGACAGGATGATATCCAACTTGGACACGTAAGGCAAACGCCTAATACGCCTAACCTTGACTATTAAAAGACATAAGTCTAGTAAAATGACAGCATTGTCAAAGACATTAAGTAACCTCAGATCACCTGAACAACTTCCCTAGCAGGAAGCAGGATGCAGCAACTTATCATGTAACCCGATACTACATTTAGTATGTAATTAACGGTGGATAGTGCTCAAGACCAGAAGTTAGGGATGACCTGCAGATGAGTAAGAGTACAAATGATGAACTGAGACATTAAGCATTAAGAGCCTACGAGCCAAGGATGTTAACCACATCAGAGCCCGAGGCGCAGTAAGTTATAAGAGAGCTTGTTTAAGCCATGAGGGACTACAATTTGTAGATATGAACGGTTACCAAACCTATAATTTAGATTGGGAAAAACAATACCAAGAAAGGTACCAATGAGAATATTGAAATAATGCTAAGGACGGGAGCGGAGAACGAACCACGCCTTTTAGGGTGGGGATACCTCTCCTTGTTGTGAGGCCAGAGTGGGAATGAACCCCTCAAGGGCTTTCACTTTTTAGAGATGAAGTAACTTTATTTAGAAAATGGAAACTATGAACCTTGAGATTACCTTAGAACACCAGATACACTTGAGTAATAAGGAAGGTTATATCCAACACCCAGGATGTAAGAATTAGTAATGGGCAGAGATAAACATTGTGACTACACATTATGGCACGTCAGTTAATCAATGCTCGGAAGAGCTTGTGATTCAGTGGATGACTTCTTCAGTAACCAGTTAAACTGCATGGTAGATAACATCACTAAGGATGAAAGAAAGCGAAAGAAATTAGCCTACTTACGAATCTGAGATTTGAGCAGAACATCTTTACATCAAGAGTCAACTATTTTACAACACGGTACGGCAACCGCCATACACCGGAATGAGAGAACTCCCAGTGTGTTTACACCAAGAGGGGATTGAGTATAAGGTAAGGCAGTAGAACAAGTGAATAAGAGGTTGCACCACTAATGGGCAACACGGTAAGGGCCAACTACCATGATAGTAGTGGTCGTGAGTACAATAGTTAGATAAGTGGATTAAGTCATGGTGCGCGGTAAAGCGACCGTTATGTATAAGCCGTCAAATAATGACACAGAGGCAATGAGATTTATGAGTTAAAACCGATATAAGTAAGAAAATAAGATGGTAGACGAACTGAGCGTTGATGCCAGCAGTCTGGACCTGGTTAGGTAAGATTTCGCAGGAAGCACACTACCCATTCCTTAAGGAACTGGAAGTGCTTTCCTAATAGAATGAAAATGAGAAAGAAGATAAGAGGCTCTATGGAAAGAGACCTAAGCTACTAAGAAATAGAATCAATACGGAATACAGAAAGGAGCTGGAGCATACCATACCCAAGAACACAGTAAATGGACTTCCCTTGATTAACTTCAAGGAGAACAATAAAAGTTATTATGGAACGATGAAAGAGGAGATCGACAACAGAATACTTCATAATTAGCAATAGCTAAACGTGTGACGGACACCATGAGTTTACTAAAACGAGACGTGGGACGACTGCACCCCACAGGGGCTTGCAGGCCTGACACGCTCATTTATGAGTAAGTTAGGTAAGTAGTAATGTACCAGTAAGGTACCCCATGCATGTGAACGAGTGGTGTAAGGAACACGGGAAGTAGTCGACTCCGTACCACGGACAACGACGCAAGATCAGACAAGAGCAGCTATTACCACAAACAGTCGAAGAGAAGAATTCAGTTGAACCAGCAACACAGAGGAACCAGAGAACAGATAATTAAGGACTATGAAGTGCGAAAAGCACGGATTATTAAGTACAGACATTGGATATGTCTTAAGATGTAAGGGATTAAGACTGTAAAACGCATTATGCACTAAACGGTAGTTTCAGGATAAGAATCCCTCAGACCAAAGGTCGGTTGGGGAGAACAATTTAGACATTCGAGAAAACACTAAGAGTATGAGCGTAAGATCTTCAAGAAGAATGGATAGACGAGTTACAACTCATTAAGGCCGTGTATATATAAAGATAACACGTGTCCATTGAGACAATTAAGCCTAAGATTATCAGAGTGTGCAGCGGAAGCTAGCAGATCACTACCTTTGAGATTAGACCAAACTAAGTTAAGGAAACGGTATAAGTACCATAAGAATCCTCGATACAGAGACTAAGTCATTCCTGATCGAATTATAAGCAAGATAGATGACATGGAAGCTAGAATGCTTGGTAAGAATTAGACATCTTGAACTTATGTTCAAGGATGATGTAATGTTGATTACGTGGGCGTAATCCACTTTAAGGGGGGTAGAGCGAAAACCGCTTAGCGTATGTTTGTGTACTGAGTACATAAACTACGGTGTGCATAGCACAAAATAATTTGAGAATATGTTTTACATAAACATTTTGAGGTAAATCATGGTTATTGCACACAGAAGATGTGAATACCATACATATTAAGTACCTATCTTGTTAACTCCGATGTGAGTACAAGTTAAGAGAATTAAGGAAGCGGATTAAGGAGACTTAAGAAATAAGAATATATGAGGTATAAGTCGATATGAGACTATGTGTGAGATAAGAATAAGATAACACTATGAGATATTATATGATATGAGCATGAGTTAGGATATAGTAATGCTATGTGGTATGAGACTGATATAGAATTTAGTAGGAATTTAAGTCTGGAGGTAGTTACTAAGAGATGAATTGAGAATGTTTGATGGACTTAGTCCACACTTTGGAGATGTATTGATTATGATTAGAAGAACTAAAAAGATAGAAAATTGGACATTAGTGAATTATCTGATGTTTGAAAATGACGTGGGAGGTGGAACTTGATTTTCTAGGGATCAAGGGAAACCGAACACAAATTGAAGTGGAAGGATAGCTCGACACTGATGCTGATCACATCAGGGTTGGATGATTCCTGAAACTCCCTACCAGTGGTCACAATTAAATCACACTAAGAATAGAGGCCTTAGGATAAAATGAAATTGGAGTTGCTTGTATTTTATTAGAGGAATTATTCCTCACATGACCTCGTAAAAAGGATTACCTTTTTACTGAGTCTCGCCCATGGAGTCGAGGACGCACGAGCCTTTGTCTTCGGACCGGTGACATGGGGAGAGCAGCGTGTTTTGTATTCTAGCCCATGGTGACGAGGACGAATGAGCCATTGTCTACGGACCGGTGACATGGGAGAATACGTTGGAAGTTATGTGAAGGTTTTAATCATCGATAGAAACAAAAAGAATTTTGAGTGCTATACATGCTTAAGCATGTTGTGTGATATTTGAGTATAAGAATATGGCGGATCTAATGACCCATTGAGATTAAGTACACATAAGTATGATCTATATGATCTAAGGAATGAGGTAAGACATGCATTCTAATAAGAAAAGATGCATGGGAACTTTGGGGACAAAGTTCTTTTAAGGGGGGTAGATTGAAATACCCCAAACCTAAGTATGCTAAGTGAACATCAAATTATGATGTAGTAAGGCTAGAATATGCCTTAGAAAGATTGGTAGACAATTAAACCAAGGAAAACACAAGAAAGTGCCTTAAAGGCAATCAGGGCAAAAACGTGCTCTAAGCTTGGAGAGAATTGGGTGAGTACCCAAATATCATGATAAGACCTTAGTAATATCCTAATGGTCATTTTAAATCAATTAGCAAAGAAAACCAAGCTTGAAAACAAGTTAAAACACAAAATGTGCTTTAAGAATTCTTAAAGCACATTTTTGAGAAATTGTCTTAGAATTGAGTTTTGAGTGGCTAAATGTCCATCATTACTCTTTAATCAACATGTGTACTAATTAGTATCACATTAGGAGGTCTAAATCAATGGGAAATCAAAAATTTCCCGATTATGTGCCTTGGTTAGTGAATAGTAACTATTTAGTGACTAGTTTAAGTTTTAATCAATATAAGTCAATTAATTGGTCAACAAAGACCATGTTAGCCTTATATTAAGAGGGTGGCCGGTTTTTATGTGGGGAGTCACCATATGAGTCATCAAATGAGAAAGGAAAAGAAGAGATAAGTAAAGAAGTTACTATTTGCTTTATTAAAGCAAAATATCTTATATTAGCTCACTTTTCTCCTCTTTCCTTCTTTCATTTCTTCTTCTTCACACCACGTTTCTTCTTCTTCTTCTCTGTTCCAAAACCGAGAGTGTTGCTTCTCCATGGTTCTCCATCTTCAATCACTTGCCAAATACAACTCCAAGCTCCAAATCCAAAACAAATTGCATATTTGTCTTAGTTAGGTCAAGACCTATCTTTCTATCTTTTCAAATCTTTCAAAGCTCCATTTTGGTGCCATGAGAAAACTCCATTGATGGGGGAAAATCAAGTTTGAAGAGCTCATTGGCTTCCCATTCTCTTAAGGTAAAGAAAATGTAAGAAAAACCATGTTTCCACCATTTCTACACATTACCGAAAATTACTACTCATGGGATTCATTTTTATCCATTGTTCTAGCTTGATTCTATTCTCCAAGGGCTAGAGGAGGTCCTACTTAATTCATATCCAAGCTTGCTTTGAGAATCCAAGGTAAAACATTCAGTTTAATACCTTAGAACACATTTTTAACCTAGGGTTTACTCCTTAAGGTTAGTGTATTGTTTAGTACTCATATTTGTTTAGAACATTGGCAAGGGAATTTAAGTGGTGGCCGAGATCTATGCAAGAAGAAGGCCTAAGGAGGAGATTAAGATAAGCTTGAGAAAACAAGGTAAAATGCTTACCTAATGGTGGTTTAAGATTAAGGAATGAGTTTTAGATAAATACCAATGTGGCTTAGAGCTTACATTGTGTATTGGGTTATATAACCTAAGGAAAAAGAACTTAAACAAGCTTATGAACTTGTGATTAAGGAGCTAATGAGAATGAGTTAGTAATATAAGGTTTAAGGTGGATTTTAAGGGCATTATAACTACTATGAGATTGATGAGTGTATTTGCAGGTTGAAAGCTTATATATGTGGGAAATTCAGTGTTTAAGTTTAAGTCATTTAAGGGCCTAAGAGCCATGTCATTTAAGAGCCTTAGTGCTATGCAATCTAAGATTATTGCAATATATTGAGTTTGTTGTGAATGAGTTGATTTGGGTGAGAAACAAGATGAGAAAGGACTTGATGTGTGTGAGTTAGTGAATGAGGAAAACAATGCATTTGGGCATGATAATACTAGGAAGCTATGGCGAAATTTGAGTAGAAAACAAAGTGTTTAAGTGGTAGTGGTGAGCTAGTATGCCCTAGGGTTTACTAGGGAGCATGAAAAGAAAATTGAGTGGAAATGAGCTAACTAAGGAGTTCTTGAGGTTTAGAATGACCTAGAGATGTCTAGGAGGAATTAGAGGATTGGTGAGTGTATTAAACACACCAAAATCATGATATGAGGAATGTAAGACTTGTGCATAAGTTTTAAGGAAATGATGTATAATGTTTTGAGAGGAATTAGTTATGAACTAGAGAGTAAAACAATAAGAGTTTTGGGAAGTTTGTGTAAGTGGTGGTGATGCTAGTAGTGGACTAATAAGGTTTTAGTTAGATGACTATGAGTGGACTTGGAGATGGAAGAGAAAAGTGTAAGAGAATGTTGTAAGTTGTCAAGGAAAAGACTAGGAATGTATAAGAGTGTATGATTATGAGAATGGTGTGTAAGTTGAGTAAAAGAGGTGTAGATGTCTAAGAGGGACTAGGGGATCCAACTGGTTAATTTAAAGCACCAAAACCATAGTGAAGGAATCTAGGAAACTTGTACAAACTTTGAAGGAAAATAAGGTATAATGACTTGTAGGCATGCTAGAGTACATATAGCTTTGAGAAGTGTGAGTAAAGCAAATGGGTTGTGCATGATGATGCTTGAGGAGTACTTGAGATAGTTGTGAAGAAACACTTTGGATAGTTGAAGTTTTAGACAAAGTTTACATGTTGGAAATGTAAGGAATTAAGTATAAGTGTTAAGAGTTTAGTAAGAACTTGAATAATGATCAAGGAATTTAGAGGTGAGTTGATCCATGAGTTAGGAGGATTTTAAGTGCTAAAATGGTGTTGGAACATGTGTTAATACATGGGAAAGATTAGAAGAAGTTTGGACAAAAGAACAAGTGTGGAAAGAGGTTCAAAACTGTAAAATTTGACAGTTTAAGATGTGGTCCGGGACTTAGTCCTTGGATAAAGTCCCGGACCAGCACTAAAATCAGGTCGAGAATGTACCCAGGGGTTGGTCCGGGACCTTGGGTAAGTACCAAGACCCGTACCATAGCTAAAATAAGGCCGAGACTGAGGACAGACATTGGTCCGGGACCTTAGGTCCGGACCATGTCCCGGACCAGGCAAAAATGCAAAGAAAGTGTGCTTTTCAAGAGGTAAATGAAGGGGGCTTGTTGGGGAATGTTATTATAAGGTTGTTAAGAGTTGTTGGTGGAGTTTTAAGGATATTGGAGGTGTGAACAAGTGTGAGGTAAAATGAGAAGTAAGTAACATAAGAGGTTAAGCTTAAACTACAATGACTTAGAGGTACTTAGTTGGAAATCATTAGTGAGTAAGTAAGCTAGGTTAATTAAAAGTAATTAACCACCCAATTTGGTGAATGTTTTAGGGTTTGAGAATTTGGACCCCGGAGGAGAGTAAGCAACCGAAACGACCAACGGTGAACGGTACAGTTGTTTCTTCTTGTGACCTGCTTGCTAACGAGGTGTCCCTCGGCTTGTGTGCTATTTGTTTTGTGTGCTCACTAAACAAGATAAAGCATGCAACCGGAACATATTATATATATATATTGTATTGTTGTGTGATGTTTGAAAACTAACACAACATACCGTGAGAACTTACTAACCAATGTTTAGTAAGGAATTGAGTGAGACTAAGGAACGCCCCCTAATAAGGGACGATATAAACCGAAAGAGGTTAACCAACAAACATGGTCTTGAGATAACTACTAACTGGTACTTGAGTGAGGAAACCCGGGACCGATCTCCGGTCATGCATGCTAAGAAAAGGGGGTCGGTATCTATAGCAGATTCGACTTCCGATTAAGGACTAGTCCTCGGACTAGTAGCCTTGGGTCGGTTGGCCGGCCCGGCTACATTGGACATCCAGTCCAAGGTAGGTGGCTTTAAGATGGCGTGGGGGGATCAAGCCTACATCCCCAACGAATTAAGAATGTTGTTTATTGCTGGTAAGTGTCCTGCTGCTGGCTAGGGTAAACCAAGCCCTACAAAAAAAACAACGAACTAAGGGCTAACCTGTTCCCAATGAGAGAACGGTCGGCATACTTAAGTTAAGATTAAGATAAGTTACAATCATTCCTTTTAAAGGATGATTTGTATTATTAAGATTAAGATTAAGGAGAGGTTAAAATAAGTTACAACCATTCCTTTTTAAAGGATGGTTTGTGATATTAAAATTAAGATAAGTTACTACCATTCCTTTTTAAAGGATGGTTTGTATTATTAAGATTAAGATAAGCTACTTCCACTCCTTATTAAAGGATGGTCGTTTCTAAGATTAAGGTAAGAATCAGATTGAGGTAAGATAAGGATGGACTAAAATTAAGAGGGAACATTACTTAAGGAGTTAAATAACTAACTCTCTAATTAAGGGAACGCATTTAAGTCGTTCATTGTGTGTGAACTTTGATTGTTCATATCTGAGTTGTTGTTTACTGCACTTTCTATTATGTTGTGCATCTAATCAACCTCCATGCTATCGACAATTAGTCGTCGTAGCCACGTTAGCTTGGGGGCCATGAGAGGATCGTACCAGCATTCGTGCTGACCCCCTCGGGGGCTTCTTTTTACTACACAGGTGAACATCAGGAGGCGGCCGTCGCGAGAGTAAGAAGGAGTGCAAGTGTTAAGGATTAAGTATGACCTACGAGTTGTGCCTGTACACTCGTACGGCAATTGAGTTAGTAAGATGTATAGGTTGTGAGAGGATTGCAAGAAGGTTATGTAAATGGTTAAGGTTGTTAGACTAATGTTCGGTATATTCTGTAGTCAGACCGTGGCAAGGTCCTGGATTGTAAAGAATTCCGCGTGACATGTTTATATATATACTGTTAAGTTGCGAGACCACATCTGGATTGAGTTGGGGTGTTACATCAATGGTGCTTGGGAACCTTACCTACGGTGGAGGGGAGCCAGAGAGAGCTCAAGGAGTGAGCCATCTCGGCTGAAGAGAGGAAATGAAGGAGGAAGACCTATTATTGCCTTAAAGTCATTTTTTGAATATTTTATGGCATTATTGAATTGGTGACTCATCAATGCTTGATTGATGCTGATAATTGAAGTGGAATTCGGTGGAGACAAGAAGAGGGGGCAGGCATGTATGATTGGAGAAGGTAGGGCTTGATTGGAGCAAATTTGAATCAAAAATGAGATAAATAATGTTACTTTAGTTCAATTATTGTAAGGTGACTAAGCACTCTTGCTTTTCTTGTATGGAGCACCGAATTACAAGGGAAAGAGGAGCAAAATGAGGCTCCAATCGGCTGGCTCTCACATGGGGTAAGGTAAGTGGAACCCCCTTTTTGTTTTATAAGGTAAAGTATGTCCTTTGTTATTTAATGTAAAAGTAAGAGCATTATTTAATTGTCACATGTCTCTTGTCTCTTGGTCTGTTAAGAGACTTACTTATCTGATTTTATGTAGTCCATTTCGTGGTCAATGGTCAACATTGACCACATAGTCAATGTTGACCCAAACGGGCCCCACTTTAGGGTTTTATTAATATTTTAATATTAAATTTGTAAAAATCGTAAATTTCTGGAATTAAATTTCTAATATCATATAATATGATATTTTATTATTTTAAAGGTATCTATAACCTTTTAGCTCATTTAAAGCCAATTTAGAAGGCAATTACACAAAAACGTGCTTTAAGGAGTTTTAGTGCACATTTTGTGTCGCCAGGTGTTTCTGAGCTTGGTTTTCTTTGACAACGGTTTTGTTGTGTCCCTTACATGATATTTAATCATGGTATCCAATTTTAGGTCATTAGAGAGTCATTAGATTTTTAAGGTTTCTTAGAGCACCTTTTTGCTCTATTTGACCTTGAAGCATGAAAGTGCTTGTTCTTTGTGTTGGAGTGTTTTCCAACAATTATAATATATTTAATATTATGTTAATAGACTTAGGACAATTTTTTAGGTCCTAAGAAGTTCGTTTGGGTATTTATTTACCCTTAACAGTCAAAGGGTGCAACATCTTGTTTTATGTTGACCACTGTTGTTCTCAGTTGACTTATAAGGCATGTTCAGGCCTTAATTAATGTGATTAAATATTTAATCCATGTTTAATAAGTTTGGGGTATTTCAGAGGAAACCCGGGACTGACTCCGGTCATGCATGCTAAGGAAAGGGGGACGGTATCTGAATCAGATCCGCCCTCCGCTTAAGGACTTGTCTTCGGACTTGTTGCCTAGGGCCGGATGCCGGCTCAGCTACACTAGACTCCCGTCCAAGGTAGGTGGCATTATGATGGTGCGGTGGGATCACCTAAATCCCAGGTTTGAAATTAAGCTACAACCAATCCCTTCCAGGAACAGTTTGTATACTAAGAATAAGTTAAGGTTAAGATTAAGGTTAGTTAAGGAACTGAGGTTAAGGAAGTCAGGACTAAGGAGGGGGTTACTAACCCACTTGATAAGGGAACGCTTGTGTCGTTCATTGTTTGTGAACTATGTATGTTCATCTGTGGATTGTTGTTTATTGCACTTCATATCATGCTTGTGTACTTAATCAATTACCATGCTATCGACAATTAGTCGTCGTAGCCCCGTTAGCTTGGGGGCCGTGAGAGGGAGTACCAGCATTCGTGCTGACCCCCTTTGGGGGCTGGTTTTACACTTGCATGTAAGAGGCCCAAGAAGTCACACCACGAGAGTAGGAGCGGTTAGACTTAGGGTGGGTTGTTTATTTTGAGTACGGGTTGCGCTTGTGCTCCCCCTGTTTATATTGAAACTGATGTAAGTTTGTAAATATGACTTAGATACTTAAACCCGGTTGGTTGGTGGTATCTTGGATGGTGATGTTTTGGTCGGTTGTTTATTTTGGATAAGTGTTGTAATTGACAAGGCCGGTATATTCTAACGATCAGACCGTGGCAAGGTCCAGGTGTTTGTTATTTCCGCTGCGACGAATTCGATTAAGTGTTCAGTTTTGCGATAACCACGATTGGCTTTGGATGGGGTGTTACAAAAAGTGGTATCAGAGCGTAGTTACGCTCTGATCAAGAAATACCGAACATAAGAAACCACCGAGTTAGGATATAAGTTAAGGAATAAGTGATGGGTGAAGGGTGTGAGAAGTTAGAGTGAGTAGAGTCAGATGACCACTAATAAGTGTGGATCGTCTTTACCGTCTACAGACGTTATAAATTCGTTAACCGAAACAGTGGTGGATGCGAATCTAATGTGAGTTATGCTTGTTCAGATGGCAGGACGTCCTAGAGGAGGCCGAGGTCGTGGCCAGGGCGATGATGCTTCAGGGATACCGGGAGGGCAGACGATCGTCGAGATCGTGGCTGCCGCATTAGGGCACATGGGCTATCAGCCTGGTGTGGGTGCACCACCTCCACCGCCACAACCCGGGGAACCAAATTTGGTGAAGAGTCTTGCAGACCTTCGACCCGCACACTTTAAGGGGGAGACCGATCCCGCCAAGCTTGAGGCGTACATCTCCGAGCTGGAGACCGCCTTTGAGACCCTTGATGTCCCTGCTGGGATCAAGGTGCGTCTGGCTGCTTTCTATCTGAAGGGGGCGGCAGGCGATTGGTGGAAGCTGGTGAGGGCCGAGCATGTGGCCAATCCAGAGTTCGGCTGGGAGCAATACACCGCCTTGCTACGAGCGAAGTACTACCCCGCCCATGTCCAGACGAAGAAGCGCTTGCAGTTGGATGCGCTTAAGCAGACCGACAAGATGACGGTGGACGAGTATTACTCAGAGTTCACCGCCTTGCTCCGTCTTCTACTAGGTCTTGGATATTCAGACCAGATCCTGGTGGACCGCTTCTATGGCGGGCTTAGCCATCGACTCCGCTACGACATGGGGCCGACGAGTTACACTACCTTGCAGGTAATGAGAATAATTGAGATTCGAGTAAGTAAATGAGTAAGATATAGATTATGAGAAATAAGAGTGACTAATACTGTGGAAAGCAGGAGTGCTATCATGCCGCTGCTAAGGTTGAGATAACCGTCCAGCTGAGGTATGAGGAGAATGCTAAGAGGAAGAGTGCTGGTAAGAGCACGGAGAGCCAAGGGCAAGGTGGGTACAAGAAACAGAAGTACCAGCCTCAGGCCTAGAAAAATCAGAACCCAAAAGGGAAGGAGGAAAAGGAGAAGGCTCCGGAAGAGCCATTGAAGTTGACGTATGCTTACGCAGCTACACCCCTGCGCTCTAGGGCGCCAAAGGGTAAGGGATTGGTATTGAGTGAGTTAAGAAACAATTAGTAACCGTTTGAGATATGAGTATTGATATTATAAATGATCAGGATCTGAGACTGAGAAGGGAGCCGGTGGTGGCTACCAGCGACGCTACATCTGTAGGTGGTGTCACAAGGACCACCCCGGGCTCGATTGCAAGGGGAATAAGGTGGAGTGCAACTATTGTGGGGTATACGGACACCGAGCATATGAGTGCTTCCGGAACCCCGCTAGCAGAGCCTATAGGCCCGATACTAGGGGCAAGGGCAAGACCGATCAGGGAGCAGGATCTGACGGTCAGAGGAAGGTGCAGCAAGCTGCAGACAAGAACCCACGGGTGACCCAGAAGTCGGGACCCACACTACACTTGGTGGACCGGGACGATGAGCCTGAACCCTCATCGAGGCCAGGTACCGCTATAACCACTTAGTAATAAAACTACCCTCTTACCACATTATCATGCATGTTTGGTGAATAATTGAGTTAAGTAAGAATGAGATGAGATTAGGACTTAAGTAAGATATAACCTACTACCACTTTAGGAAGCTTCAACATCTGCTATCCAATACCGTTTACACCTAACCCGGAGTACACCGACATCGAAACCACAGACTTTCCAACCGAACAATGTCAGGTTATCCGCCCAGGTATGATTTTATTAAGGGGATACCTGACACCCGAAGCACAAATAGCCATCATCAGAAGATGCAATCAACTAGGAATGGGACCGGGAGGTTTTTACACACCGGAGTACCCAGGGGGAGCAAGGATGAAATTAAAAATGATGAGCTTAGGCAAGGATTGGAATCCGTATGCCAAGAACTACCAAACCATGAGGATGCAAGATGGAGTCTCACCACCGGGAATACCCGAAGAGTTCCATCCAGTTATTACACAAGTCGTGGAAATCGCTCAGTAGTTGGAAGCTGAACCGATTCCAGACATTCAAGCAGACATTTGCATTGTGAACTTCTACGAGAAGGATGGGCGACTTGGTCTACACCAGGATAAGGACGAGACAACAGAGTCTCTCAAAAGAGGGATACCCGTAGTGTCTTGGTCCATTGGGGATGATGCAGAGTTTTTATACGGCGAGCAGAAGCGTGCGAACCGTGCGAATAAGTTGGTACTTAAGTCTGGAGATGTATTAGTTATGAGAGGAGAATCAAGGATGTTATACCATGGGATTAAGAGAATCAAGTTGAATACAGCCCGACAGCAGTAATCAATGCGACGCATATGAGACCTGGGAGATTAAACCTAACCTTTAAACAATATTAGTCATGTAATGTTAGAATGAGATGAGGAATGAGATGTAAGATTGAAGCACATGTTGTAAACAGGATGGTTATGAATAAAATAACAGTGTTGTTCATATAAATTGTTACGACTCTTGTTATACCATCAATACTCATGAAGCTTGTGAACACAATTAGGTTATGGACTCGGTACGGAAGGTGCGTTAAGCATACTTATAGAGGCACAAGCCGACGCCAGCGGTACTATCCTCACTGGCACCTTTCCGATTAATGGGATTGAGGCATCAGTTCTCTTCGACTCAGGGGCCTCGCACACCTTTGTCTCGGCATCTTTCGCGAGCAGGTTGGGGCTAGACGCTGATGAGCTACCCGACTTCACGGTTACGCTCCCGTCTAAGGAGAAGGTTCGTTGCACTCATTACTACCGAGGAGCCACTGTCAGAATTAAGAGAGAAGACTTTCCAGTCAGTTTTATTGAGTTCAGTGAGCTAGGATTTGATGTTATCTTCGGGATGAACTGGTTGGAGCGGCACAAGGGACGTATCCTCTGCGCCGAGCATAGATTGCTTCTCAAGAGTCCGTCTGGGGTAACAATATCATACCGCCAGAGGCCCAGAGAGCCTTCGACTAAGATCATCACCGCCATGGCAATGTATAAGAAATTAAGGAGAAAGGAAGAAGTGTACCTCTGCTATGTACAAGACATAGCGAGAGACCCCGAGTTCAACCCCGACTTACCGGTAGTGTCGGAGTTCCCCGACCTATTTCCACGGGAACTGCCCGGCATGCCACCCACTCAGGAGGTAGAGTTCACCATCGAGCTGCTACCTGGTACCGGACCGATAGCCAAGGCGCCATACCGCATGGCTCCGGCAGAAATGGCTGAGTTAAAGGAACAACTGAAGGACTTGTTAGATAAGGGATTTTTAAGACCAAGTGTGTCACCATGGGGAGCGCCAGTCCTCTTCGTGAAGAAGAAGGATGGTAGTCTCCACCTCTGCATCGACTACAGAGAGCTGAATGCAGTAATAGTGAAGAATAAGTACCCACTACCCCGCATTGACGATCTGTTCGATCAGTTGAAGGGAGCATCTGTGTTCTCCAAGATTGATCTCAGATCGGGGAATCATCAGATAGCCATTAAGGAGGGAGACATTGAGAAGACGGCATTCCGGACACGATACAGCCACTATGAGTTTACAGTGATGCCGTTCGGTTTGTCGAACGCACCGGCGAAGTTTATGGATCTGATGAACCGCTTGTTCCGGGAGCAGCTGGACAAGTCGGTTGTGGTGTTTATTTATGACATTTTGATATACTCGAAATCTAAGGTTGAACATGAGGAACATCTGAGGAGAGTATTGGAAATATTGAGGGAGAACCAGCTATATGCTATGTTCTCCAAATGTGAGTTCTGGCTTGACCAGGTCTCTTTCCTAGGTCATGTCATCTCAGATGCTGGGATCTCAGTGGATCCAGCAAAGATTGATGCCGTACGTACTTGGCCAAGGCCGAAGACTGTTACCGACATCCGGAGCTTTCTCGGTCTGGCAGGTTACTACAGGAGGTTTGTTAGGGATTTCAGCAAGGTCGCGAAACCGATGACCAGTCTGATGAAGAAAGATGCACCGTTCTTGTGGACGACTGACTGTGAGAAATCATTTCAGAGCTTGAAGGACTCACTGACCACTGCACCGGTTCTGACCATTCCAGACGGTACAGAGGGCTTTGAGGTTTATTGTGATGCATCCGGTAGAGGGCTGGGTTGCGTGCTCATGCAACATGGCAAGGTGGTGGCATATGCCTCACGCCAGTTGAAGAAACATGAGGAGAACTACCCCACACATGATTTAGAGCTGGGAGCTGTAGTCATCGCTTTGAAGATATGGCGCCACTACTTATACGGGGTTAGTGTGACAATCTACACCGATCATAAGAGCTTAAGATATATATTTACTCAGAAGGAGTTGAATCTCAAGCAGAGGAGATGGTTAGAGTTCTTGAAAGACTATGACATTGACCTCCAATACAAAGAGGGAAAGGCCAATGTTGTAGCAGACGCCCTGAGCCGTCAAGCACACTCACTCCATTCGCTAGTCTCTTTCTCCAGCTTGGTTGATGAGGTGCGAGAGGCTCAGAGGACAGATGAGTACATGAGAGAGGTCAGACAGAAGCTGACAGATGGTACCTTTGAGAGTCAGAAATATGACTTCAGACTTCACGACGATGATCTGATCAGACTTAAGGGTCGGTTATGCATACCACGGGGCAACACGGATCTGAAAGACCGTATACTTAGGGAATCACACTGTTCTTCAGTTTCCATCCATCTGGGAGCCTCTAAAATGTATAAAGACATGAAGAGATACTTCTGGTGGTCGGGGATGAAGACAGATGTTACCAGTTCGTCTTGAGGTGTCTCACATGCCAGAAGGTAAAATTCGAGCACCGACGACCGGGTGGAATGGTACAATCGATGCCAGTTCCGGAGTGGAAGTTCCATGATATCTCCATGGACTTTGTAGTTGGACTCCCACCTGCTAGGGGAGGTCTCAACATGATATGGGTGGTGGTGGATCGCCTTACCAAAGTAGCCCGATTCATACCGATGAAGGATACTTGGAAGGTGACCAAATTAGCTGAGTTATTTGAGAAAGAAATAATGAGACATTACGGGATACCAAAGACCATAGTGTCAGATAGAGATACCAGATTCCTTTCGAGGTACTGGAGAGCTACCAGAGAAGCGTTGGGTACAGAACTCAAGATGAGTACCGCGTTCCATCCTCAGACAGATGGTCAGACTGAGCATACTATTCAGACACTCGAGGACATGCTGAGAGCATGTGCCTTAGACTTCCAGGGCAGTTGGATTGACAAATTGCATCTGATCGAGTTTTCAGATAACAATAGCTATCACGCTTCGATCAAGATGGCACCTTTTCAAGTGTTGTACGGTAGACCATGTCGTACACCGCTCTGCTGGGATGAGTCGAGTGAGACGGTCATTATAGGACCAGAATATTTAGAACAAGTTAAGGCTAAAGTTCAGCAAATCAGGGAGAACATGAAAGTTGCTCAAGATAGGCAGAAGTCGTATGCTGATGTTCAACGACGGGACCTGGAGTTCACAGTGGGCGACCAGGTATTTCTGCGAGTTTCACCGATGAAGGGTGTATTCAGGTTCGGGCAGAAGGGCAAATTAAGCCCGAAATTTGTTGGTCCTTATGAGATTACGGAGCGGGTGGGCCCGGTTGCTTACAGGTTGAATCTACCTG
The DNA here is from genome assembly GCA_023374045.1 of Limonium bicolor. Classification (NCBI taxonomy): domain Eukaryota; kingdom Viridiplantae; phylum Streptophyta; class Magnoliopsida; order Caryophyllales; family Plumbaginaceae; genus Limonium; species Limonium bicolor. The sequence goes on from CM041781.1 coordinate 184,933,317, forward strand.
CTGAGCTGGGTAAAGTGCATGATGTTTTTCATGTTTCACAGCTAAAGAAATACATGCACCACCCCTCCCATGTGTTAGAACCTGAGAGGTTAACTTTAGAACCAAATATGAGATCCGTGGAGACTCCTCAGAGAATCTTAGACAGTAAGACTAGGGACACTCGCCATAAGTCAGTACGACTGGTGAAGGTTCTCTGGTCTAACCAGGATGTCGAAGAGGCCATGTGGGAAATAGAGGATAAGATGAGGGCGAAGTACCCTTCTTTGTTTACTGACTAGATCGTCTGCATAGGGTATGGGGCGTACCCCTTTTTAAGGGGGGTAAAGCTTCCTCGCTTTTGAGTTAGGAAACAAACTTGTTGTCGTTTGTTTGGTTGTTTAAGATGTGAATTTGTGTAAGTTGTTACACTTTGGTGTTGAGTTTGAGTTATGTATAATACTTATGTATTGTATTTGAGATCGACCTTTGAGTCTTGAGATGTGTGAATGTGAATATCAGATGTGGTGTTAAGATTAAGGGAATTGAGTACCGTGAATGGTTAAACATATATGTGAACTTTGGGGACAAAGTTCTTTTAAGGGGGGTAGATTGAAATATCCCAAACTTAGATATGGTGTTTAAATGATAAACTAAGTTATAAGGAGGCTAAATAATGCCTTATAAACATTAAGAAACATTTCTAATCAAAGAAAACGTAAGGAAACACCAAAAGAGTAGTTTAAGCAAAAAACGTGCTCTAAGCTTGGAGAGACTTGGGTGAGTACCCAAATATTGTTCTAAGACCTTAGTAATATCCTAATGGTCATTTTAAATCAATTAACAAAGAAAACCAAGCTTGGAAACAAGTTAAAACACAAAATGTGCTTTAAGGAGTCTTAAAGGACATTTTTGAAAAATTATCTTGTAAATGGGTTTTGAATGGCTAAATGTCCATCATTACTCTTTAATTAACATGTGTACTAATTAGTATCACATTAGGAAGTCTAAATCAATGGGAAATCAAAAATTTCACAAATATGTGCCTTGGTTAGTGAATAGTAACTAAATAGTGCTAGTTTAAGACATTAGTCAAAGTAAGTCAATTTAGTTTATTTAGTTGGTCAAACAAGACCATGACTAGCTTAATTAAAAGGGGGTGGCCGGTTTTTAAGGTGATGATTCACTACATGAGCAAATAAGAAAGGAAATTATAAGATAAAGTAAAAACTATTATTTGCTTTATACATAAATATCTCACTTTACTTACCTCTCTCCTCACCTCTTCATTCTCTCTTGTTCCCACCGGTTTTGAGTTTCTCTCTCCCTTCTCCATTGACGTGAAGAACAACCCCATGCAAGCTCCACCTTCCTTTATACACTACTTACTCATTTTAGCTCCAAAAATAAAACAAACTACATATTCTTCTTAGTTAGCTCAAGCTCTCTCTTTCTATCTTTTCAAAACTTCAAGATCTTTGATTTGGTGCCAAGCCAAACCACCATTAGTGGAGGAAACTCAACCTTGGAGACTCCATTGGCTTCTCCATTCTCTTAAGGTAAAGAAAGTGTAAGAAAATCTAGGTTTCCATCACTTTTCTTCATGACCGAAAATACATGCTCATGAGGCTTCATTTTAATGCCTTGTTCTAGCTTGTTTTCTACTCTTCAAAGGATAGAGGAGGTCCTTCTTGCTTCATATCCAAGCTTGTCTTGAGAAACCAAGGTAAAACAATCACCTTAATACCTTAAAGCACATTTTGACCTAGGGTTTGTTCCTTAGGGTTAATGTATTATCTAGTACTCATTGGAGTCATTGGATATTGGTTAGAACATTGGCAAGGAGAGTTTAAGTGGTGACCGAGATTGAGCAAGGAAAAACCTAAGGAGGAAAGTTTGTGAGCTTGTGAAAGAATAAGGTAAATTACTTACCTTAAGGTGTTTTATTGTTTAAGGGAATGGGATTTAGATATGTGATGAGTTTAGTGTAGAGTTTACATTAGAAAAGGGCTATATATAACCTAGGAGAAACAATTACAATGTTTGAGAACTTGTGACTAAGGAGCCAATGAGAAAAGAGATAGTCAAACAATGTTGGGATGAATTACAAGAAGCATTTTATTTCAATGGGAGCCTTGTTGTGTGTATTCGCAGGTTAAAGGCAAATATATGTGGAAATTCAGTGGTTAAGATTATTGTCATTTAAGGGCCTAAGTGCCAAGCATTTAAGTTTATACACTATATGATGATGTGGTGTAGTTTTAGTGTAAATTGTGTGTTAAGGTGTTGTGATGAGAATTTAAGTGATCCTGGTTGTTTGATGGTGAAAAACCAAGTGTTTGGATGTAACTATATACTAGAGAACCCATGGCAAAATTTAGAGGAGAACCTAAGTGTTTGAGATGTTCTAAGGAGATTTCATCACTAAGGAAGTACTAGGAAGTTCTAAAGGTTGTCTTGATGAAAAAGGGTGAGATTAAGGTGTTTAAATGACTTATAATGACTTAGGCATCACTATAAAGGATTTAGGAATCAAAAGAATGTACTTGGGTATTTAGGACTTAGGTAAATGTTGATAAAAGAAGCCAAGAAACTTGGGTGAGTTTGATGTAAATGAGTGTAAAACTTTTAGATGGTTTAGGTAGAAACTAGAGTTTAGAATTTAAGGAAGGCTTGGATAATGTAATAGGGGTGGAAGTGGTGTATATGGTGTGGTCAAGTTCTTAAGGAGGGAACTTTTGGCTAGTAGATGTTCTAGGTGAAAGGGATGTTGAAATGTAGGAAAGAAATAAGTGTTAAGTGTTGGTAGTTGTTATAAGAATTGAGTAAAGGGTTGTAATGATCTTTGGAGGTTGTTTTAATGAGTTTGGAGGATGGTCTAAGATGGGTTTAAGGGTCTAAATGATGTTAGAACACATTGGAAGGCTTGAGGAAAAGTTTAGTGAAGATTTGACAATGTTTGGGCATGTTCTAGTGGCGTCCGACCCAGGGGTCCAACCCAAGTTTGGGTCGGACGGCATCTGTTAGACGCCAGTGAATGGTTCTGGAATGGTCCGACCCAGAGGATTTGGGTCGGACATGGGTCGGACGGGTGTGTTTTAAAGGACGGTTAAATTTCTGGAGTGGTCAGACCCAGTTTGTTGGGTCGGACAGATGAGGTTTAGAAGACGGAAAATTCCTGGAATGGTCCGACCCAGTTGGTTGGGTCGGACGTGGGTCGGACAAGTGGAGTTTTTGCAACCCAAAAGTTACTGGAAGGGTCCGACCCAGTTGGTGGGTCGGACGGTGGGTCGGACGACCCTTAACACTTAAAAAAAAAGAAATTTTGAATTCTAGGGATGATAATTGGTAATAAGGTATGCCATTGGTAGGGTAGTAATGATTAGGACCCTAAGAACCTAAGGGATTAAGTTAAGTTAAGTAAAAGTCTTAATGTATAAAGTTAAGTTTATAAGGTTAAGTGGCAAGGATTTAAGAGGGTATCGAATGGGAATCTTTAGGGACTAAGTGAGTTAAGTAAGGTGCAAATAACTAATGGCCTAAAAACGAATCAATATTTTAGGTTTGTGAATTGGGACCCCGGAGAAGGTTAACGAACGACAGACGACGGTGAACGGTACAATCTTTCTTGTGACCTGCTTGCTAAGGAGGTGTCCCTCGGCTTGTGTGCTATCTATTTAATTGCTATGACTAAGACAAGATAAAGCATGCAACCGGTTATATTTGTTCTCGTTGTGTATGTGTTTTCTTTGCACTAACCCACGAGATTTGAGATTATTACTAACCGAGTTTAGTACTTACTGAGTTAAGGATAAGAATTAAGTTTGGATTTTGTGGTTAATACTCGTTAAGGTTTAACTAACCCATGGTGTTTAAGATTTCTACTAACTGAAACTTGAGTGAGGCAACCCGGGACTGACTCCGGTCATGCATGCTAAGGAAAGGGGGACGGTATCTGAATCAGATCCGTCCTCCGCTTAAGGACTTGTCTTCGGACTTGTTGCCTAGGGCCGGATGCCGGCTCAGCTACGCTAGACTCCCGTCCAAGTAGGTGGCATTAAGATGGTGCGGTGGGATCACCTAAATCCCAGGTTTGAAATTAAGCTACAACCAATCCCTTCCAGGAACGGTTTGTATATAGAGAATAAGTTAAGGTTAAGATTAAGGTAAGTTAAGGAACTGAGGTTACTAACCCACTTGATAAGGGAACGCTTGTGTCGTTCATTGTTTGTGAACTATGTATGTTCATCTGTGATTGTTGTTTATTGCACTTCATATCATGCTTGTGTACTTAATCAATTACCATGCTATCGACAATTAGTCGTCGTAGCCCCGTTAGCTTGGGGGCCATGAGAGGGAGTACCAGCATGACCCCCTTTGGGGGCTGTTTTTACACTTGCAGGTAAGAGGCCCATGAAGTCGCACCACGAGAGTAGGAGCGGTTAGACTTAGGGTGGGTTGTTTATTTTGAGTACGGGTTGCGCTTGTGCTCCCGTCTGTTTATATTGAAACTGATGTAAGTTTGTAAATATGACTTAGATACTTAAACTCGGTTGGTTGGTGGTATCTTGGATGGTGATGTTTTGGTCGGTTGTTTATTTTGGATAATGAAATACCCCAAACCTTGATATGTGGTTTAAATATAAAACAATGGTATGTAAAGGCTAAAAAGTGCCTTAGTAACATCAGTGGACAATTTAGACCATAGTAAATGCAATAAAACATTAAGACACAGTTTGAGCAAAAACATGCTCTAAGCTATGAGTGAACTTGGCTAGGACCCGAAGAGCCTACCAAGACTTAATAATATTCAATTATGATTTAATAAGGCTAAATAAGTCCTTAGGAAACCTTGGTGGACAGTTAAACCAAATAAAACACAAGAAAATACCTTAAAGTCAATATGAGCAAAAATGTGCTCTAAGCTTGGGATAAATGTGTATAAGACCTAATGGTCATACCTATACCTTATAAATATGTTAATGAACATATTAAATCAATTACCAAAGAAAACCAAGCTTGAAAACAAGTTAAAACACAAAATGTGCTTTAAGGAGTCTTAAAGCACGTTTTTGAAAAATTGTCTTGTAAATGAGTTTTGAATGGCTAAATGTCCATCATTACTCTTTAATTAACATGTGTACTATATAGTATCACATTTGGGTGGCTATATCAATGGGAAATCAAAAATTTCACATCTATGTGCCTTGTTTTAGTGAATAGTAACTTTAATAAGCTAGTTTGTAACATATGATGTTATAAGTAATTAAATGAGTCAATAAAGACTATTATACCCCTAGACTACTAATGGGGGCCGGTTTTTATGAGGTGAGTCATCACCTTGTAAGTTAACAAAACAAATAACTAATGATAAAGCAAGTTACTATTGCTTTATTACATAATATCTCTTAAAAGGCAAACCTATCTTCATTCTCTCTTTCCTTCTTGCATTCCCACGGTTCCAACTCTATCTTCTTCCTCTCATTCACGTTCTCTACAGCAACACCAACACCACCATTATTTTCCATCTTTGACCACTTGTATCTCCTAGCTCACTTGGCCAAATGAAATTCCAAGACCACCATTCTCTTCCTCTCATCAAGCTCTTCATTTCTATCTTCTCAAAACTTCAAGAGCCCCATTTCGGTGCCATGGAGTTCCACCATTGAAGGAGCTTGAGCTTGTCTTTCCACATATTATTGATCTCCTTTGCTCCTAGGTAAGGAATCTCAAAGAAAAATCAAGTTTCCTCCATGTTTTGTGTGTGACCGAAAATATTCATTGATGGAGCTCCTTGTGTTGCTTTGTTCTAGCTCCATTTGAATCTTTCAAGGACTAGGTGGAGTCCTCTCTTCATAGATATTCAAACACCCTCCAAAGATTAAGGTAAAACAACTACATTAATGTTTTGAAATAATGTAAACCTAGGGTTTACAATGAGATGGAGCTTAAAGCTTGAATACTCATTATGTTGTTTGTATAATGTTTAGTAGTTGGCAAGGAACCAAATGCCTTACCGGTTTTGTAAGGAAACAAGAAAGAAATTTGGGAGAAAAGAGGTAAATATGCTATCTTAATGTGGTTTAATGCCTTAGGAGAAATAAGCTTATAATGCTTGTTAAAACTACCTAAAGAGCAAACGGTGAATGACCTAGTAAAGTGTTCTCAAGGAGACTAGTAAAAGAACATATGTATTGGTGTATGTATTTGCAGGTCAAAGGCATTACTTATGTGGGAAATTCAGTGTTTAAGGTTTATGCAATTTAAGGGCCTAAGAGCCATGTTGTTTAAGGGCCTAAGTGCCAAGCAATTTAAGTATGCACTATATTGTGATGTAGTGCTAAATGTGTGAAGTCTTGTGTATAAAAATGTGTTTGATGGATTTTAGGTGTTCTTGAATGAAATAAGGTAAAAACCTAAGTGTTTGGATGTGAGTAAATACAAGAGAAGCTATGGCCAAATTTGGGGAAATGTGTGAGAAGTTCTAAGTGTTTTAAGAAAGTTTTGGTGAACTAGGAAGTGTTAAAGGTGAATAAAGGTTTACTTGGGAGGAAAACATGCATTAAGGTGTTCTAAGGTGCTATAAGGATTTAGGCATTGTCTTGGAAGTTCTAGAAACCCAATGAGTGTTATTAGGATGTATTTGAGTCTTGGAGAAGTTGGTTTAAGGTTTGGGTAATGTGATGAATAAGGAAATGATGTTTAAGTAAGGTTTTGAGAAAAGAATTCAAGAAGTTGTGAAAAGGAGATTTAGTTAGTAAGAAAAGGAGTTGAGAGATGATGTTAAGGTGTAGAGGAAACACCTTGGTGTAGTGGTCATTATTGGTGAACTACCACTTAGAAATCTTAAGGAGAAAACATCCTAAGTGCTAGGAATTTTGTAAGAAATTTGTGAATGATAAGATGGTTTTGGTGAGTGATTTAAAGAGTTTAGCACATGGCTAAAGGTGTGTTGATGTGCCAAATGATGTTAGGAAACATTATGAGGCTTTAGGAGAAGTTTGGTGAAATTGGTTAAGTGTTTAAAGACTTGGAAATTGAATGTTTTGCCGTGTCCGAACTTCCGTCCGGACATGGAAGTTCGGACAGGCTCTGTTGGGTAAAGGATTTTCTCATTCTCGAACTGTGTCCGAACTTGGGAAGTCCGGACACAAGTTCGGACGTGACTGTTTCTATCTGGGATTTACTCTCGAACTGTGTCCGAACTTGGGAAGTCCGGACACAAGTTCGGACGTGTGTATGGTTTTCAGTATTGGGTCGCGGCTTGTGTCCGAACTTGGGAAGTCCGGACACAAGTTCGGACAAGGTGTTGTATGGACCAAAAACATTGTTTAAGGTATGGAAATGATGTGTAATGATGGGGATTAATGGTTAATGATGTTTTGAGGTTGTTAAGGACTTGTTAGGTGAGTTTTAATGACAATTAAGTGGGTGAAAAGTTGTAATAAAATGTGAAAGTAAAACAAGTTAAAAAGTGAAGTTATGTAACTAAGTTAACGGGGGAAAGTTATAAGCATTAGACATTAAACAATCATGTTACCCCGAAGTTAATAAAAGTATATGTAATGTTATCAGTTGTTCGAGGATTGCTCGAGGAACATAAGTGGATGTGATAAAGTGGACTCCGGTGACAGGTATGGTTTTCTTGCAACCTGTGTCCTACCGGATTACACCGACTTGTATGCCAATGTGTTTTTCTGTATGTTTGCCACGTTGTAAGATTAAACATGTAATGAGTTTACAGTAATTCATTTATGTGGCGTGTACAACTCCGATACCATTTAACATCGGAAGTGTTAACCTTAGTTAACTGAGTCTAGGATCACATGAGAGTTCGGTATTCGGAGTAAACGACCCGAACCATGGGACGTACTAACCACGGCTATGCGTGTGTTAATTGTGTGATATGTGTATGTGAATGTAGGGATCTCCCTTGTGTGTTTAACCCAGTTGTATTACTGTATGGTGTGTAGTTATGATAGACTCCATAGTGGGGTTCTAACCAATATCTAAAGTAAGTATGTACTAACAGTGGTGAGGAATCCGGTTTGGCCGGTCGCGCGTTGTTTGGGAGAGGGTATCCTTCCTAGCCTTACCCTTTTCTTTGTTATGGTTGTTTCCCTCACGGGTTATGATCTCCCATTAGCTTACTCCAAAGCTTAGCTATTCTGACTTATGATCGGTTTAGGGGGAACATGTGTTTGTGTGGTGTGTTCGGGCCTCCAAACCCGAACCGCCTTAACTTAAGTTACTCGTCCAACTATTAGGACGGTAATGAGTGTTGTTGTTATTGTATAACGAGCTTATCATGAGACTGGCAACATTCTCTAGGCTCACCAGTGTATAAACAATGTTTGGGTCGGTTCCTAAGAGAACCACTCCCGTTATGTTATGTATTTTTGTTGTGATGCAATATCTGTTGCGGTATTATGTTGTGCACGTGGAAACGTGCAAAGTGTTGTTAAGTGTTGTATGTAGTGTAAGTTGTAGGTTGTATAATGTGGAGTGTGTGGATCATGGATATGATTCCCAGTTTGTGATAAGAGGCGTTTAAGGATAACCCGATTTAAGGGTATGTGTCGTCTATTAAGGAAGTAGCTCCATTAGAGGAGGAACACTCTAGGGATGATGAATACCATGAGTGACTTATTAAGTAAGGATATATTATCCGTTTGTTGAGCCCGTTGAGGCGAATGATTATGTGTTGTGTGTTTACAGTTACATGTATGATTTAAAAATAATCAACCGCATGCTAAGACGACAATTAGTTGTGCGTGGCCCGGTAGCATGTGGGCTGCGGGATTACCATACCAGCAAAGGTGTTGAGCCCCTTGGGGGCCACCCTTTCTCTTCTTTTCCGATTTCAGGTACGAAGTGCTGGAAGCCGTTCGAGAGTAGGACGGGTAGTCGTTGTACATGGGTAATCGTTTATGTTGTATATATACAGTAGGTGTAGTAAGACCGAAATTGTTATCGGCATTAGTTATAAGTACTCGGTATAGTTGGAAGGTGTATGTTGTTGTTGTGATTAATGGAAAGGGATAGTAATGTGTAGTTGCTCGGGAATTTAGCCCATCAGACCGGTACAATGTGTATGTATTAGCCTTGTTAGCCACGTGGGTGGCTAACGGCGTGTAACACCAACGAGATAAGTAATGTGATGAGGTTGTTTTTCCGCTGCAGTTTATTGTAAGTGTGTTATTGTTGGATGGGGTGTTACAAAAAGTGGTATCAGAGCGGAAGTATCGCTCTGATGACTGAATTACCGAGCTTAGGAAGTACCGAGTTAGGATTTAAGTACCTTGGGTTAAGGGTTGAGTGATAGCGTGAGAGATACGCTAGATAGGAATTACCAGTGTATACTGGAAACCTACAATATCCTTCCCACCCTCCACAATCCCTGTTATATAACTTGGGAAACAACGCCAGAGAGATGGAAGTCCACTCTTACTCGGGAATACCCGATCTGGCTGTTATTAAACACATCTAAAGGTACGGAGAACCTGTCATACGGTAGATCCCGAAAACTGGGAATCCCGGAGACGGTTCCCATCTAAACAGTGTTAACCGCATTTAATAGCGAAGAATGAAGAATCTTGTGTATAAAAGAATAGAATTTCCGGCAACCTGGGTCGACATGCCGAGCAGTCGAGAACAACCAGCTTGCAACGCACCAACCGTGCAACAGGCAAGAAATGGATTAATAAAACCCGAGACGAGTGTCTACGGGACCACAGTTGATAAACGATACACCAACAGTGTACCAACCGACAAAGGAACTACAACGTAGTGCCCAAACAAGAGACAAGTCTCAGTAACCACGGCAAGTGCGTGGAACGGGCTATAAGGAGGATACAATACTAAGAAAAAGGGGTCTCCCAGAATGGGAAACACCCTAGTTAATGATTATCATGTGAAAACAGTGAGAAGTTACCTAGAGGAGTATTTATCAAGGCAGTAAGATCAGTGAGGGCCAACAAGGCCACTGATGACAATATGGGTCAAAACAATACCACAATCGGTATGTGTCAAACCGATAGCCAGTTAGCATGGCGCACTTGCCGTAGCAAGTGCTGCTATAACAGGGCTGTTCGGGAAATTTATAACCACTACGAAGTACTTGGTGAAGTACCATGAAGTTAAGTGAGATCATTGTAACCATGGAAGGGCTTAATGGCCTAACCTCTGTGATTGTAAGTACACCAGTCAGCAAGAAGCTAGACTTGGTTAAGGTAAGAAGATGTTGTGAAACCATGAAAATTTTCTTTCAAACCCAGATTTATTCAAACCCTTTTCTTTTCAAAACCAGATTTTCTTTCAAACCAACACTTCTTTCCAACCTTCTTTTAAACCAAACCAGTAAAACCAAGGACAGTTGACAAGGATACAACAATGGATAGACTTTCCCTCGATTAAGTTCGGGAAGTAAGGAATGAATATTGTCACGGGACAATATAAGGGAGTTGACAACAGAATACTTCACCTAGGCGTGTGACGGACACTACGAGTGTACCAACTGAATTGTGGGACGACCGCACTCCGATAGGAGCTTGTGGGCCTGACAGACCTACTTATGGGTTAGTTGGGTAAGTAGCAATGTATCAGTATGATACCCCATATATGTATACGAGTAGAGTCCGGAACACGGGAAGTAGTCGACTCCGTCTACGGTCAGCAGTATAAATCAAACAAGAGCTAAGGATTACAAGGAATAGTTGAAGCTAAGGAACCCAGTTAAGTTAACGAGACTAAAGGAATTAGTAAATTCCTTACAACGAAATGCTTAGGAGTCAAGAGGTGCGAAGTGCACTAACTGTTATATAAAGACATCACACATGACTTAAGAATTCCGAGGAATAAACATGATAGCTGGAACGGTGACCCAGCCTGTACATGGCAAGCAGATGCCTAATGTGGACACATTAATGTGCAATGAACGGGATGAAACTCCCAGAATGAGTACTTACACTACTAGGAAATGTTGATCTTCACAAAAGGAGATAATAAGCCATTTAAGAACGCAAACGGCGTGGCTAACGGAATGTACCAATAAGTGTGAACTGGATGTAAAGGCATAACTTAGCAACACCCAGGAGCAATCCTTGAAGGGTGTTTGCATCAACAATTGTTGCAGGAAATGACCTGACAAAAACACGAGGGTTGAAACTAACACCCAGTTTAGATATAAGTTGTCAGGAGACGGACTGACAAACCAAAGGGGCATCCCATGGAAGGAAACGTGATGCAACGACTTGTCATGGAGCCCAATATAATATCCAAACCATGTAATATTGTACAGAGAAGTACATGTGTGTGGACAGCCTACAATGAGCCCAGCTCAAGGCAAATAAGGCTTATAAGCCATAAGCAAGATATGTTATATAAATTCGATTGATGGTAGAAGTTTATGTTGTATAAGTGAATAGAGTGGTAAACGAACCACTGCATTAAGAGTGGGGATACCTCTCGATATTGTGACACGCAGGAGCGGTAGTTATGTGAATCAAGTTCAAGAAATATGTTAAGGATGGACGATGTTATTATTGAAAGAGAGCAATTAGCTTAGTAGTATGTGTATAAAGTGAAGCACCTGGCTGAATAATGCCGGCTTGTGACTCGAATGATTAATGCTCAAGGAGCATTCAGTAGTCATCCAAATGAGTGATGAACCATAATACGAATGATGTAAGTATATGTGTGGAAGTTAGTGTGACAGTAAATACCATGTAAGTTAGTGTTATACAGGGAGTAAGAGCACGGTGCGCAACAAGCGACCGTTGTATAAATGTTGTTAAACGATAATGTAACAGATAAGACCAGTTATGAGTTAAACTCAGTGGAGATGCAAGATAAGTGATGTTAAACAAACTGAGCAATAAGCCAGTGGTAGGTACTGTGTGATGAGGAACTCAGGGTGAATTCCATGGCGAATCGCATAAGAGATTTACTGTCAAGAGTTTACGCCTCTGCACTCTGTATGACTGAGTGTTTTGGTATTGCACTTGTGCAGTAATGATTGAGTGGGATAGCTAGGAATTGGAAACATGTTAATTGTGGAGCAATAATGTTATAATGGCCGATGCATAGGAAATGCAAGACCGCACCAATAAAAGAGTACTTGTACAAAACCAAATGTGGAGACATAATTAACAGTAAGTGACTACAGTAACACTAACTGCCAAATATCGGTATGGAATATACCCCAAATGTTGTAAATAGCTGAGAGAGCACTACACACTAGGTAGTAGCTCAATCTCAACCGACAATAAGCCGGAAGGGAACAAGTCAATTATTGTGAAATACATAGCTGTATACACAGTAAATTGTTATGGAAGTGGATATAAAGTTTATAACTCACCGAATTCGCTAACGGTAAAAGATACCACGCGTCGGTTGAGAAACCATTGTCACCAAGATAAAGGTGATAATTGGGGATGTACAATACAGTAAGAATAACAAATGGGGCAATTAAGCTCTACAGTTACTAGAGTTTCGCAGCAGAAACTAGTGAGCCAGTGATTCAAGTGTTGAATGTACATGGTGAATACGAGTGAATGGCTAATTATTAACGCCTAGAAGCCTAACAGGCCAGAATCGAAACCGACTAAGAGTTTAAACAAACTCCAATGAGAATTCTTTGTTTAGGAACTAAACCGCCAATATGGTTAAGATCCTCTAATCAGAATCCATTGTGTAATAGACCGCGTGGAGGTTAAAACACTTCACGACGGCAGAACATTTTAAGCTAATGTTTAGTGATTGATTACGTGGGCGTAATCCCTTTTAAGGGGGGTAGAGCGCAAAACCACTTAGTGTATATTACCGTACAAGTGTACGTAGTGTATGTGATTTATATTGTGCATAGCACAAAATTATATTATTGTTTTGATGATTGGTGTGTGTGTTACGTAAACATACACATTCATTCATGGTTTAATTATGGTAATTGCGCACAGAAGATGCGAATACCATTGTGATAAGTGTGTGTATTTGTCAACAGTTGTGTGTGATAGTACAATTGTGGGGAGTAGAGAAGCCCGGGGGAACAAAAGCCCCGACAGTGTATAAATGTGAAGTTGTGTGTTGTATTTTGATAAAATATATGTATATATACTATATAGTGATTCATAAAAGGGTATGAGATCAATATAAAACCTAATGAGAATAAGATTCCATAGGCAACAGGATTAAAGTGTATGGGAATAACTGATAGACGAAGTTCTATCCTTGGAGATGTATGATCATGATTAGAATGATTTAAAAGATAGAAAATTGGAAATGAGTGATTTACTTGATGCTTGAAAATGAAGTGGGAGGTGGAACTTGATTTGCATGCGATCAAGGGAAGCCGAACACAAATTGGGGTGGAAGGATAGTTCGACACTGATGCTGATCACATCAGGGTTGGATGACTCTTGAAACTCCCTATAAGTGGTCACAAATAACCACGCTAAGGAAAGAAGCAAAGAGCTTAAGTTGGACTTGGAGTTGTGTGTTTTCAAAAGGATTTTAAATTGGTATTTATAAAACGTCGATAGATACTTTACATAATTAAAGTTCTCTTACTTAACCTCTCAAGGAAATTTTAAACTTAAGTGATTGTTTTGATCTCCCGAAGGCACGGGGACGGAAGGTGTCCATCGCGACCGGGTTCTGCGGGATCACAGTGTGTATGTAAAAGATATTTTTGATTGTTATACATGCTATGACATGTTGCGTGGTATGTGTAATAAATGTTATTTTGACTTTGATCTCCTAAAAGTGTATGCTATTGAGACCTATGAGTCTAAATGTGTTGTGTTACATAGACCTAAGTGTCTGAAGACTGTTATGTTATGGGGACCTATGTGTCCAAATGTGGTTATGTTACCCAAGACCAGTTAGTCAAAGGGGTTGTTATGTATGTGTAAGTGTTGTTAAGATACCCGGACCATAGAGTCCGAGGTTATCATGTGGATATGTTATGTTATGTGTGGATGTGAATGTGTTGCCCGGACCATTAAGTCCGAGGTTGTGATGTAAAGTGTGTTTGGTTATGGAAGTTTATTTCCAAGTAATCCCCGTATTCTGATTTAATGATGTGTGGGAAAGTGTGAACTTCGAGGACGAAGTTCTTTTAAGGGGGGTAGATTGAAATACCCCAAACCTTGATATGTGGTTTAAATATAAAACTATGGTATGTAAAGGCTAAAAAGTGCCTTAGTAACATCAGTGGACAATTTAGACCATAGTAAATGCAATAAAACATTAAGACACAGTTTGAGCAAAAACATGCTCTAAGCTATGAGTGAACTTGGCTAGGACCCGAAGAGCCTACCAAGACTTAATAATATTCAATTATGATTTAATAAGGCTAAATAAGTCCTTAGGAAACCTTGGTGGACAGTTAAACCAAATAAAACACAAGAAAATACCTTAAAGTCAATATGAGCAAAAATGTGCTCTAAGCTTGGGATAAATGTGTATAAGACCTAATGGTCATACCTATACCTTATAAATATGTTAATGAACATATTAAATCAATTACCAAAGAAAACCAAGCTTGAAAACAAGTTAAAACACAAAATGTGCTTTAAGGAGTCTTAAAGCACGTTTTTGAAAAATTGTCTTGTAAATGAGTTTTGAATGGCTAAATGTCCATCATTACTCTTTAATTAACATGTGTACTATATAGTATCACATTTGGGTGGCTATATCAATGGGAATCAAAAATTTACATCTATGTGCCTTGTTTAGTGAATAGTAACTTTAATAAGCTAGTTTGTAACATATGATGTTATAAGTAATTAAATGAGTCAATAAAGACTATTATACCCTAGACTACTAATGGGGGCCCGGTTTTTATGAGGAGTGTCATCACCTTGTAAGTACAAAACAAATAACTATGATAAGCAAGTTACTATTGCTTTATACATAATATCTCTTAAAAGGCAAACCTATCTTCATTCTCTCTTTCCTTCTTGCATTCCCACGGTTCCAACTCTATCTTCTTCCTCTCATTCACGTTCTCTACAGCAACACCAACACCACCATTATTTTCCATCTTTGACCACTTGTATCTCCTAGCTCACTTGGCCAAATGAAATTCCAAGACCACCATTCTCTTCCTCTCATCAAGCTCTTCATTTCTATCTTCTCAAAACTTCAAGAGCCCCATTTCGGTGCCATGGAGTTCCACCATTGAAGGAGCTTGAGCTTGTCTTTCCACATATTATTGATCTCCTTTGCTCCTAGGTAAGGAATCTCAAAGAAAAATCAAGTTTCCTCCATGTTTTGTGTGTGACCGAAAATATTCATTGATGGAGCTCCTTGTGTTGCTTTGTTCTAGCTCCATTTGAATCTTTCAAGGACTAGGTGGAGTCCTCTCTTCATAGATATTCAACACCCTCCAAAGATTAAGGTAAAAAACTACATTAATGTTTTGAAATAATGTAAACCTAGGGTTTACAATGAGATGGAGCTTAAAGCTTGAATACTCATTATGTTGTTTGTATAATGTTTAGTAGTTGGCAAGGAACCAAATGCCTTACCGGTTTTGTAAGGAAACAAGAAAGAAATTTGGGAGAAAAGAGGTAAATATGCTATCTTAATGTGGTTTAATGCCTTAGGAGAAATAAGCTTATAATGCTTGTTAAAACTACCTAAAGAGCAAACGGTGAATGACCTAGTAAAGTGTTCTCAAGGAGACTAGTAAAAGAACATATGTATTGGTGTATGTATTTGCAGGTCAAAGGCATTACTTATGTGGGAAATTCAGTGTTTAAGGTTTATGCAATTTAAGGGCCTAAGAGCCATGTTGTTTAAGGGCCTAAGTGCCAAGCAATTTAAGTATGCACTATATTGTGATGTAGTGCTAAATGTGTGAAGTCTTGTGTATAAAAATGTGTTTGATGGATTTTAGGTGTTCTTGAATGAAATAAGGTAAAAACCTAAGTGTTTGGATGTGAGTAAATACAAGAGAAGCTATGGCCAAATTTGGGGAAATGTGTGAGAAGTTCTAAGTGTTTTAAGAAAGTTTTGGTGAACTAGGAAGTGTTAAAGGTGAATAAAGGTTTACTTGGGAGGAAAACATGCATTAAGGTGTTCTAAGGTGCTATAAGGATTTAGGCATTGTCTTGGAAGTTCTAGAAACCCAATGAGTGTTATTAGGATGTATTTGAGTCTTGGAGAAGTTGGTTTAAGGTTTGGGTAATGTTGATGAATAAGGAGAATGATGTTTAAGTAAGGTTTTGAGAAAAGAATTCAAGAAGTTGTGAAAAGGAGATTTAGTTAGTAAGAAAAGGAGTTGAGAGATGATGTTAAGGTGTAGAGGAAACACCTTGGTGTAGTGGTCATTATTGGTGAACTACCACTTAGAAATCTTAAGGAGAAAACATCCTAAGTGCTAGGAATTTTGTAAGAAATTTGTGAATGATAAGATGGTTTTGGTGAGTGATTTAAAGAGTTTAGCACATGGCTAAAGGTGTGTTGATGTGCCAAATGATGTTAGGAAACATTATGAGGCTTTAGGAGAAGTTTGGTGAAATTGGTTAAGTGTTTAAAGACTTGGAAATTGAATGTTTTGCCGTGTCCGAACTTCCGTCCGGACATGGAAGTTCGGACAGGCTCTGTTGGGTAAAGGATTTTCTCATTCTCGAACTGTGTCCGAACTTGGGAAGTCCGGACACAAGTTCGGACGTGACTGTTTCTATCTGGGATTTACTCTCGAACTGTGTCCGAACTTGGGAAGTCCGGACACAAGTTCGGACGTGTGTATGGTTTTCAGTATTGGGTCGCGGCTTGTGTCCGAACTTGGGAAGTCCGGACACAAGTTCGGACAAGGTGTTGTATGGACCAAAACATTGTTTAAGGTATGGAAATGATGTGTAATGATGGGGATTAATGGTTAATGATGTTTTGAGGTTGTTAAGGACTTGTTAGGTGAGTTTTAATGACAATTAAGTGGGTGAAAAGTTGTAATAAAATGTGAAAGTAAAACAAGTTAAAAAGTGAAGTTATGTAACTAAGTTAACGGGGGAAAGTTATAAGCATTAGACATTAAACAATCATGTTACCCCGAAGTTAATAAAGTATATGTAATGTTATCAGTTGTTCGAGGATTGCTCGAGGAACATAAGTGGATGTGATAAAGTGGACTCCGGTGACAGGTATGGTTTTCTTGCAACCTGTGTCCTACCGGATTACACCGACTTGTATGCCAATGTGTTTTTCTGTATGTTTGCCACGTTGTAAGATTAAACATGTAATGAGTTTACAGTAATTCATTTATGTGGCGTGTACAACTCCGATACCATTTAACCTCGGAAGTGTTAACCTTAGTTAACTGAGTCTAGGATCACATGAGAGTTCGGTATTCGGAGTAAACGACCCGAACCATGGGACGTACTAACCACGGCTATGCGTGTGTTAATTGTGTGATATGTGTATGTGAATGTAGGGATCTCCCTGTGTGTTTAACCCAGTTGTATTACTGTATGGTGTGTAGTTATGATAGACTCCATAGTGGGGTTCTAACCAATATCTAAAGTAAGTATGTACTAACAGTGGTGAGGAATCCGGTTTGGCCGGTCGCGCGTTGTTTGGGAGAGGGTATCCTTCCTAGCCTTACCCTTCTCTTTGTTATGGTTGTTTCCCTCACGGGTTATGATCTCCCATTAGCTTACTCCAAAGCTTAGCTATTCTGACTTATGATCGGTTTAGGGGGAACATGTGTTTGTGTGGTGTGTTCGGGCCTCCAAACCCGAACCGCCTTAACTTAAGTTACTCGTCCAACTATTAGGACGGTAATGAGTGTTGTTGTTATTGTATAACGAGCTTATCATGAGACTGGCAACATTCTCTAGGCTCACCAGTGTATAAACAATGTTTGGGTCGGTTCCTAAGAGAACCATTCCCGTTATGTTATGTATTTTTTTGTGATGCAATATCTATTGCGGTATTATGTTGTGCACGTGGAAACGTGCAAAGTGTTGTTAAGTGTTGTATGTAGTGTAAGTTGTAGGTTGTATAATGTGGAGTGTGTGGATCATGGATATGATTCCCAGTTTGTGATAAGAGGCGTTTAAGGATAACCCGATTTAAGGGTATGTGTCGTCTATTAAGGAAGTAGCTCCATTAGAGGAGGAACACTCTAGGGATGATGAATACCATGAGTGACTTATTAAGTAAGGATATATTATCCGTTTGTTGAGCCCGTTGAGGCGAATGATTATGTGTTGTGTGTTTACAGTTACATGTATGATTTAAATAATCAACCGCATGCTAAGACGACAATTAGTTGTGCGTGGCCCGGTAGCATGTGGGCTGCGGGATTACCATACCAGCAAAGGTGTTGAGCCCCTTGGGGGCCACCCTTTCTCTTCTTTTCCGATTTCAGGTACGAAGTGCTGGAAGCCGTTCGAGAGTAGGACGGGTAGTCGTTGTACATGGGTAATCGTTTATGTTGTATATATACAGTAGGTGTAGTAAGACCGAAATTGTTATCGGCATTAGTTATAAGTACTCGGTATAGTTGGAAGGTGTATGTTGTTGTTGTGATTAATGGAAAGGGATAGTAATGTGTAGTTGCTCGGGAATTTAGCCCATCAGACCGGTACAATGTGTATGTATTAGCCTTGTTAGCCACGTGGGTGGCTAACGGCGTGTAACACCAACGAGATAAGTAATGTGATGAGTTGTTTTTCCGCTGCAGTTTATTGTAAGTGTGTTATTGTTGGATGGGGTGTTACAAAAAGTGGTATCAGAGCGGAAGTATCGCTCTGATGACTGAATTACCGAGCTTAGGAAGTACCGAGTTAGGATTTAAGTACCTTGGGTTAAGGGTTGAGTGATAGCGTGAGAGATACGCTAGATAGGAATTACCAGTGTATACTGGAAACCTACAATATCCTTCCCACCCTCCACAATCCCTGTTATATAACTTGGGAAACAACGCCAGAGAGATGGAAGTCCACTCTTACTCGGGAATACCCGATCTGGCTGTTATTAAACACATCTAAAGGTACGGAGAACCTGTCATACGGTAGATCCCGAAAACTGGGAATCCCGGAGACGGTTCCCATCTAAACAGTGTTAACCGCATTTAATAGCGAAGAATGAAGAATCTTGTGTATAAAAGAATAGAATTTCCGGCAACCTGGGTCGACATGCCGAGCAGTCGAGAACAACCAGCTTGCAACGCACCAACCGTGCAACAGGCAAGAAATGGATTAATAAAACCCGAGACGAGTGTCTACGGGACCACAGTTGATAAACGATACACCAACAGTGTACCAACCGACAAAGGAACTACAACGTAGTGCCCAAACAAGAGACAAGTCTCAGTAACCACGGCAAGTGCGTGGAACGGGCTATAAGGAGGATACAATACTAAGAAAAAGGGGTCTCCCAGAATGGGAAACACCCTAGTTAATGATTATCATGTGAAAACAGTGAGAAGTTACCTAGAGGAGTATTTATCAAGGCAGTAAGATCAGTGAGGGCCAACAAGGCCACTGATGACAATATGGGTCAAAACAATACCACAATCGGTATGTGTCAAACCGATAGCCAGTTAGCATGGCGCACTTGCCGTAGCAAGTGCTGCTATAACAGGGCTGTTCGGGAAATTTATAACCACTACGAAGTACTTGGTGAAGTACCATGAAGTTAAGTGAGATCATTGTAACCATGGAAGGGCTTAATGGCCTAACCTCTGTGATTGTAAGTACACCAGTCAGCAAGAAGCTAGACTTGGCTAAGGTAAGAAGATGTTGTGAAACCATGAAAATTTTCTTTCAAACCCAGATTTATTCAAACCCTTTTCTTTTCAAAACCAGATTTTCTTTCAAACCAACACTTCTTTCCAACCTTCTTTTAAACCAAACCAGTAAAACCAAGGACAGTTGACAAGGATACAACAATGGATAGACTTTCCCTCGATTAAGTTCGGGAAGTAAGGAATGAATATTGTCACGGGACAATATAAGGGAGTTGACAACAGAATACTTCACCTAGGCGTGTGACGGACACTACGAGTGTACCAACTGAATTGTGGGACGACCGCACTCCGATAGGAGCTTGTGGGCCTGACAGACCTACTTATGGTTAGTTGGGTAAGTAGCAATGTATCAGTATGATACCCCATATATGTATACGAGTAGAGTCCGGAACACGGGAAGTAGTCGACTCCGTCTACGGTCAGCAGTATAAATCAACAAGAGCTAAGGATTACAAGGAATAGTTGAAGCTAAGGAACCCAGTTAAGTTAACGAGACTAAAGGAATTAGTAAATTCCTTACAACGAAATGCTTAGGAGTCAAGAGGTGCGAAGTGCACTAACTGTTATATAAAGACATCACACATGACTTAAGAATTCCGAGGAATAAACATGATAGCTGGAACGGTGACCCAGCCTGTACATGGCAAGCAGATGCCTAATGTGGACACATTAATGTGCAATGAACGGGATGAAACTCCCAGAATGAGTACTTACACTACTAGGAAATGTTGATCTTCACAAAAGGAGATAAAAGCCATTTAAGAACGCAAACGGCGTGGCTAACGGAATGTACCAATAAGTGTGAACTGGATGTAAAGGCATAATTAGCAACACCCAGGAGCAATCCTTGAAGGGTGTTTGCATCAACAATTGTTGCAGGAAATGACCTGACAAAAACACGAGGGTTGAAACTAACACCCAGTTTAGATATAAGTTGTCAGGAGACGGACTGACAAACCAAAGGGGCATCCCATGGAAGGAAACGTGATGCAACGACTTGTCATGGAGCCCAATATAATATCCAAACCATGTAATATTGTACAGAGAAGTACATGTGTGTGGACAGCCTACAATGAGCCCAGCTCAAGGCAAATAAGGCTTATAAGCCATAAGCAAGATATGTTATATAAATTCGATTGATGGTAGAAGTTTATGTTGTATAAGTGAATAGAGTGGTAAACGAACCACTGCATTAAGAGTGGGGATACCTCTCGATATTGTGACAACGCAGGAGTGGTAGTTATGTGAATCAAGTTCAAGAAATATGTTAAGGATGGACGATGTTATTATTGAAAGAGAGCAATTAGCTTAGTAGTATGTGTATAAAGTGAAGCACCTGGCTGAATAATGCCGGCTTGTGACTCGAATGATTAATGCTCAAGGAGCATTCAGTAGTCATCCAAATGAGTGATGAACCATAATACGAATGATGTAAGTATATGTGTGGAAGTTAGTGTGACAGTAAATACCATGTAAGTTAGTGTTATACAGGGAGTAAGAGCACGGTGCGCAACAAGCGACCGTTGTATAAATGTTGTTAAACGATAATGTAACAGATAAGACCAGTTATGAGTTAAACTCAGTGGAGATGCAAGATAAGTGATGTTAAACAAACTGAGCAATAAGCCAGTGGTAGGTACTGTGTGATGAGGAACTCAGTGTGAATTCCATGGCGAATCGCATAAGAGATTTACTGTCAAGAGTTTACGCCTCTGCACTCTGTATGACTGAGTGTTTTGGTATTGCACTTGTGCAGTAAATGAGTGGGATAGCTAGGAATTGGAAACATGTTAATTGTGGAGCAATAATGTTATAATGGCCGATGCATAGGAAATGCAAGACCGCACCAATAAAAGAGTACTTGTACAAAACCAAATGTGGAGACATAATTAACAGTAAGTGACTACAGTAGCACTAACTGCCAAATATCGGTATGGAATATACCCCAAATGTTGTAAATAGCTGAGAGAGCACTACACACTAGGTAGTAGCTCAATCTCAACCGACAATAAGCCGGAAGGGAACAAGTCAATTATTGTGAAATACATAGCTGTATACACAGTAAATTGTTATGGAAGTGGATATAAAGTTTATAACTCACCGAATTCGCTAACGGTAAAAGATACCACGCGTCGGTTGAGAAACCATTGTCACCAAGATAAAGGTGATAATTGGGGATGTACAATACAGTAAGAATAACAAATGGGGCAATTAAGCTCTACAGTTACTAGAGTTTCGCAGCAGAAACTAGTGAGCCAGTGATTCAAGTGTTGAATGTACATGGTGAATACGAGTGAATGGCTAATTATTAACGCCTAGAAGCCTAACAGGCCAGAATCGAAACCGACTAAGAGTTTAAACAAACTCCAATGAGAATTCTTGGTTTAGGAACTAAACCGCCAATATGGTTAAGATCCTCTAATCAGAATCCATTGTGTAATAGACCGCGTGGAGGTTAAAACACTTCACGACGGCAGAACATTTTAAGCTAATGTTTAGTGATTGATTACGTGGGCGTAATCCCTTTTAAGGGGGGTAGAGCGCAAAACCACTTAGTGTATATTACCGTACAAGTGTACGTAGTGTATGTGATTTATATTGTGCATAGCACAAAATTATATTATTGTTTTGATGATGGTGTGTGTGTTACGTAACATACACATTCATTCATGGTTTAATTATGGTAATTGCGCACAGAAGATGCGAATACCATTGTGATAAGTGTGTGTATTTGTCAACAGTTGTGTGTGATAGTACAATTGTGGGGAGTAGAGAAGCTCCCGGGGGAACAAAAGCCCCGACAGTGTATAAATGTGAAGTTGTGTGTTGTATTTTGATAAAATATATGTGTATATATACTATATAGTGATTCATAAAAGGGTATGAGATCAATATAAAACCTAATGAGAATAAGATTCCATAGGCAACAGGATTAAAGTGTATGGGAATAACTGATAGACGAAGTTCTATCCTTGGAGATGTATGATCATGATTAGAATGATTTAAAAGATAGAAAATTGGAAATGAGTGATTTACTTGATGCTTGAAAATGAAGTGGGAGGTGGAACTTGATTTGCATGCGATCAAGGGAAGCCGAACACAAATTGGGGTGGAAGGATAGTTCGACACTGATGCTGATCACATCAGGGTTGGATGACTCTTGAAACTCCCTATAAGTGGTCACAAATAACCACGCTAAGGAAAGAAGCAAAGAGCTTAAGTTGGACTTGGAGTTGTGTGTATTTTCAAAAGGATTTTAAATTGGTATTTATAAAACGTCGATAGATACTTTACATAATTAAAGTTCTCTTACTTAACCTCTCAAGGAAATTTTAAACTTAAGTGATTGTTTTGATCTCCCGAAGGCACGGGGACGGAAGGTGTCCATCGCGACCGGGTTCTGCGGGATCACAGTGTGTATGTAAAAGATTTTTGATTGTTATACATGCTATGACATGTTGCGTGGTATGTGTAATAAATGTTATTTTGACTTTGATCTCCTAAAAGTGTATGCTATTGAGACCTATGAGTCTAAATGTGTTGTGTTACATAGACCTAAGTGTCTGAAGACTGTTATGTTATGGGGACCTATGTGTCCAAATGTGGTTATGTTACCCAAGACCAGTTAGTCAAAGGGGTTGTTATGTATGTGTAAGTGTTGTTAAGATACCCGGACCATAGAGTCCGAGGTTATCATGTGGATATGTTATGTTATGTGTGGATGTGAATGTGTGTTGCCCGGACCATTAAGTCCGAGGTTGTGATGTAAAGTGTGTTTGGTTATGGAAGTTTATTTCCAAGTAATCCCCGTATTCTGATTTAATGATGTGTGGGAAAGTGTGAACTTCGAGGACGAAGTTCTTTTAAGGGGGGTAGATTGAAATACCCCAAACCTTGATATGTGGTTTAAATATAAAACTATGGTATGTAAAGGCTAAAAAGTGCCTTAGTAACATCAGTGGACAATTTAGACCATAGTAAATGCAATAAAACATTAAGACACAGTTTGAGCAAAAACATGCTCTAAGCTATGAGTGAACTTGGCTAGGACCCGAAGAGCCTACCAAGACTTAATAATATTCAATTATGATTTAATAAGGCTAAATAAGTCCTTAGGAAACCTTGGTGGACAGTTAAACCAATAAAACACAAGAAAATACCTTAAAGTCAATATGAGCAAAAATGTGCTCTAAGCTTGGGATAAATGTGTATAAGACCTAATGGTCATACCTATACCTCTATAAATATGTTAATGAACATATTAAATCAATTACCAAAGAAAACCAAGCTTGAAAACAAGTTAAAACACAAAATGTGCTTTAAGGAGTCTTAAAGCACGTTTTTGAAAAATTGTCTTGTAAATGAGTTTTGAATGGCTAAATGTCCATCATTACTCTTTAATTAACATGTGTACTATATAGTATCACATTTGGGTGGCTATATCAATGGGAAATCAAAAATTTCACATCTATGTGCCTTGTTTTAGTGAATAGTAACTTTAATAAGCTAGTTTGTAACATATGATGTTATAAGTAATTAAATGAGTCAATAAAGACTATTATACCCCTAGACTACTAATGGGGGCCGGTTTTTATGAGGTGAGTCATCACCTTGTAAGTTAACAAAACAAATAACTAATGATAAAGCAAGTTACTATTGCTTTATTACATAATATCTCTTAAAAGGCAAACCTATCTTCATTCCTCTTTCCTTCTTGCATTCCCACGGTTCCAACTCTATCTTCTTCCTCTCATTCACGTTCTCTACAGCAACACCAACACCACCATTATTTTCCATCTTTGACCACTTGTATCTCCTAGCTCACTTGGCCAAATGAAATTCCAAGACCACCATTCTCTTCCTCTCATCAAGCTCTTCATTTCTATCTTCTCAAAACTTCAAGAGCCCCATTTCGGTGCCATGGAGTTCCACCATTGAAGGAGCTTGAGCTTGTCTTTCCACATATTATTGATCTCCTTTGCTCCTAGGTAAGGAATCTCAAAGAAAAATCAAGTTTCCTCCATGTTTTGTGTGTGACCGAAAATATTCATTGATGGAGCTCCTTGTGTTGCTTTGTTCTAGCTCCATTTGAATCTTTCAAGGACTAGGTGGAGTCCTCTCTTCATAGATATTCAAACACCCTCCAAAGATTAAGGTAAAACAACTACATTAATGTTTTGAAATAATGTAAACCTAGGGTTTACAATGAGATGGAGCTTAAAGCTTGAATACTCATTATGTTGTTTGTATAATGTTTAGTAGTTGGCAAGGAACCAAATGCCTTACCGGTTTTGTAAGGAAACAAGAAAGAAATTTGGGAGAAAAGAGGTAAATATGCTATCTTAATGTGGTTTAATGCCTTAGGAGAAATAAGCTTATAATGCTTGTTAAAACTACCTAAAGAGCAAACGGTGAATGACCTAGTAAAGTGTTCTCAAGGAGACTAGTAAAAGAACATATGTATTGGTGTATGTATTTGCAGGTCAAAGGCATTACTTATGTGGGAAATTCAGTGTTTAAGGTTTATGCAATTTAAGGGCCTAAGAGCCATGTTGTTTAAGGGCCTAAGTGCCAAGCAATTTAAGTATGCACTATATTGTGATGTAGTGCTAAATGTGTGAAGTCTTGTGTATAAAAATGTGTTTGATGGATTTTAGGTGTTCTTGAATGAAATAAGGTAAAAACCTAAGTGTTTGGATGTGAGTAAATACAAGAGAAGCTATGGCCAAATTTGGGGAAATGTGTGAGAAGTTCTAAGTGTTTTAAGAAAGTTTTGGTGAACTAGGAAGTGTTAAAGGTGAATAAAGGTTTACTTGGGAGGAAAACATGCATTAAGGTGTTCTAAGGTGCTATAAGGATTTAGGCATTGTCTTGGAAGTTCTAGAAACCCAATGAGTGTTATTAGGATGTATTTGAGTCTTGGAGAAGTTGGTTTAAGGTTTGGGTAATGTTGATGAATAAGGAGAATGATGTTTAAGTAAGGTTTTGAGAAAAGAATTCAAGAAGTTGTGAAAAGGAGATTTAGTTAGTAAGAAAAGGAGTTGAGAGATGATGTTAAGGTGTAGAGGAAACACCTTGGTGTAGTGGTCATTATTGGTGAACTACCACTTAGAAATCTTAAGGAGAAAACATCCTAAGTGCTAGGAATTTTGTAAGAAATTTGTGAATGATAAGATGGTTTTGGTGAGTGATTTAAAGAGTTTAGCACATGGCTAAAGGTGTGTTGATGTGCCAAATGATGTTAGGAAACATTATGAGGCTTTAGGAGAAGTTTGGTGAAATTGGTTAAGTGTTTAAAGACTTGGAAATTGAATGTTTTGCCGTGTCCGAACTTCCGTCCGGACATGGAAGTTCGGACAGGCTCTGTTGGGTAAAGGATTTTCTCATTCTCGAACTGTGTCCGAACTTGGGAAGTCCGGACACAAGTTCGGACGTGACTGTTTCTATCTGGGATTTACTCTCGAACTGTGTCCGAACTTGGGAAGTCCGGACACAAGTTCGGACGTGTGTATGGTTTTCAGTATTGGGTCGCGGCTTGTGTCCGAACTTGGGAAGTCCGGACACAAGTTCGGACAAGGTGTTGTATGGACCAAAAACATTGTTTAAGGTATGGAAATGATGTGTAATGATGGGGATTAATGGTTAATGATGTTTTGAGGTTGTTAAGGACTTGTTAGGTGAGTTTTAATGACAATTAAGTGGGTGAAAAGTTGTAATAAAATGTGAAAGTAAAACAAGTTAAAAGTGAAGTTATGTAACTAAGTTAACGGGGGAAAGTTATAAGCATTAGACATTAAACAATCATGTTACCCCGAAGTTAATAAAAGTATATGTAATGTTATCAGTTGTTCGAGGATTGCTCGAGGAACATAAGTGGATGTGATAAAGTGGACTCCGGTGACAGGTATGGTTTTCTTGCAACCTGTGTCCTACCGGATTACACCGACTTGTATGCCAATGTGTTTTTCTGTATGTTTGCCACGTTGTAAGATTAAACATGTAATGAGTTTACAGTAATTCATTTATGTGGCGTGTACAACTCCGATACCATTTAACCTCGGAAGTGTTAACCTTAGTTAACTGAGTCTAGGATCACATGAGAGTTCGGTATTCGGAGTAAACGACCCGAACCATGGGACGTACTAACCACGGCTATGCGTGTGTTAATTGTGTGATATGTGTATGTGAATGTAGGGATCTCCCTTGTGTGTTTAACCCAGTTGTATTACTGTATGGTGTGTAGTTATGATAGACTCCATAGTGGGGTTCTAACCAATATCTAAAGTAAGTATGTACTAACAGTGGTGAGGAATCCGGTTTGGCCGGTCGCGCGTTGTTTGGGAGAGGGTATCCTTCCTAGCCTTACCCTTCTCTTTGTTATGGTTGTTTCCCTCACGGGTTATGATCTCCCATTAGCTTACTCCAAAGCTTAGCTATTCTGACTTATGATCGGTTTAGGGGGAACATGTGTTTGTGTGGTGTGTTCGGGCCTCCAAACCCGAACCGCCTTAACTTAAGTTACTCGTCCAACTATTAGGACGGTAATGAGTGTTGTTGTTATTGTATAACGAGCTTATCATGAGACTGGCAACATTCTCTAGGCTCACCAGTGTATAAACAATGTTTGGGTCGGTTCCTAAGAGAACCACTCCCGTTATGTTATGTATTTTTGTGGTGATGCAATATCTATTGCGGTATTATGTTGTGCACGTGGAAACGTGCAAAGTGTTAAGTGTTGTATGTAGTGTAAGTTGTAGGTTGTATAATGTGGAGTGTGTGGATCATGGATATGATTCCCAATTTGTGATAAGAGGCGTTTAAGGATAACCCGATTTAAGGGTATGTGTCGTCTATTAAGGAAGTAGCTCCATTAGAGGAGGAACACTCTAGGGATGATGAATACCATGAGTGACTTATTAAGTAAGGATATTATCCGTTTGTTGAGCCCGTTGAGGCGAATGATTATGTGTTGTGTGTTTACAGTTACATGTATGATTTAAAAATAATCAACCGCATGCTAAGACGACAATTAGTTGTGCGTGGCCCGGTAGCATGTGGGCTGCGGGATTACCATACCAGCAAAGGTGCTGAGCCCCTTGGGGCCACCCTTTCTCTTTTTCCGATTTCAGGTACGAAGTGCTGGAAGCCGTTCGAGAGTAGGACGGGTAGTCGTTGTACATGGGTAATCGTTTATGTTGTATATATACAGTAGGTGTAGTAAGACCGAAATTGTTATCGGCATTAGTTATAAGTACTCGGTATAGTTGGAAGGTGTATGTTGTTGTTGTGATTAATGGAAAGGGATAGTAATGTGTAGTTGCTCGGGAATTTAGCCCATCAGACCGGTACAATGTGTATGTATTAGCCTTGTTAGCCACGTGGGTGGCTAACGGCGTGTAACACCAACGAGATAAGTAATGTGATGAGGTTGTTTTTCCGCTGCAGTTTATTGTAAGTGTGTTATTGTTGGATGGGGTGTTACAAAAAGTGGTATCAGAGCGGAAGTATCGCTCTGATGACTGAATTACCGAGCTTAGGAAGTACCGAGTTAGGATTTAAGTACCTTGGGTTAAGGGTTGAGTGATAGCGTGAGAGATACGCTAGATAGGAATTACCAGTGTATACTGGAAACCTACAATATCCTTCCCACCCTCCACAATCCCTGTTATATAACTTGGGAAACAACGCCAGAGAGATGGAAGTCCACTCTTACTCGGGAATACCCGATCTGGCTGTTATTAAACACATCTAAAGGTACGGAGAACCTGTCATACGGTAGATCCCGAAAACTGGGAATCCCGGAGACGGTTCCCATCTAAACAGTGTTAACCGCATTTAATAGCGAAGAATGAAGAATCTTGTGTATAAAAGAATAGAATTTCCGGCAACCTGGGTCGACATGCCGAGCAGTCGAGAACAACCAGCTTGCAACGCACCAACCGTGCAACAGGCAAGAAATGGATTAATAAAACCCGAGACGAGTGTCTACGGGACCACAGTTGATAAACGATACACCAACAGTGTACCAACCGACAAAGGAACTACAACGTAGTGCCCAAACAAGAGACAAGTCTCAGTAACCACGGCAAGTGCGTGGAACGGGCTATAAGGAGGATACAATACTAAGAAAAAGGGGTCTCCCAGAATGGGAAACACCCTAGTTAATGATTATCATGTGAAAACAGTGAGAAGTTACCTAGAGGAGTATTTATCAAGGCAGTAAGATCAGTGAGGGCCAACAAGGCCACTGATGACAATATGGGTCAAAACAATACCACAATCGGTATGTGTCAAACCGATAGCCAGTTAGCATGGCGCACTTGCCGTAGCAAGTGCTGCTATAACAGGGCTGTTCGGGAAATTTATAACCACTACGAAGTACTTGGTGAAGTACCATGAAGTTAAGTGGATCATTGTAACCATGGAAGGGCTTAATGGCCTAACCTCTGTGATTGTAAGTACACCAGTCAGCAAGAAGCTAGACTTGGCTAAGGTAAGAAGATGTTGTGAAACCATGAAAATTTTCTTTCAAACCCAGATTTATTCAAACCCTTTTCTTTTCAAAACCAGATTTTCTTTCAAACCAACACTTCTTTCCAACCTTCTTTTAAACCAAACCAGTAAAACCAAGGACAGTTGACAAGGATACAACAATGGATAGACTTTCCCTCGATTAAGTTCGGGAAGTAAGGAATGAATATTGTCACGGGACAATATAAGGGAGTTGACAACAGAATACTTCACCTAGGCGTGTGACGGACACTACGAGTGTACAAACTGAATTGTGGGACGACCGCACTCCGATAGGAGCTTGTGGGCCTGACAGACCTACTTATGGGTTAGTTGGGTAAGTGCAATGTATCAGTATGATACCCCATATATGTATACGAGTAGAGTCCGGAACACGGGAAGTAGTCGACTCCGTCTACGGTCAGCAGTATAAATCAAGCAAGAGCTAAGGATTACAAGGAATAGTTGAAGCTAAGGAACCCAGTTAAGTTAAAGAGACTAAAGGAATTAGTAAATTCCTTACAACGAAATGCTTAGGAGTCAAGAGGTGCGAAGTGCACTAACTGTTATATAAAGACATCACACATGACTTAAGAATTCCGAGGAATAAACATGATAGCTGGAACGGTGACCCAGCCTGTACATGGCAAGCAGATGCCTAATGTGGACACATTAATGTGCAATGAACGGGATGAAACTCCCAGAATGAGTACTTACACTACAAGGAAATGTTGATCTTCACAAAAGGAGATAATAAGCCATTTAAGAACGCAAACGGCGTGGCTAACGGAATGTACCAATAAGTGTGAACTGGATGTAAAGGCATAACTTAGCAACACCCAGGAGCAATCCTTGAAGGGTGTTTGCATCAACAATTGTTGCAGGAAATGACCTGACAAAAACACGAGGGTTGAAACTAACACCCAGTTTAGATATAAGTTGTCAGGAGACGGACTGACAAACCAAAGGGGCATCCCATGGAAGGAAACGTGATGCAACGACTTGTCATGGAGCCCAATATATTATCCAAACCAAGTAATATTGTACAGAGAAGTACATGTGTGTGGACAGCCTACAATGAGCCCAGCTCAAGGCAAATAAGGCTTATAAGCCATAAGCAAGATATGTTATATAAATTCGATTGATGGTAGAAGTTTATGTTGTATAAGTGAATAGAGTGGTAAACGAACCACTGCATTAAGAGTGGGGATACCTCTCGATATTGTGACACCGCAGGAGCGGTAGTTTGTGAATCAAGTTCAAGAAATATGTTAAGGATGGACGATGTTATTATTGAAAGAGAGCAATTAGCTTAGTAGTATGTGTATAAAGTGAAGCACCTGGCTGAATAATGCCGGCTTGTGACTCGAATGATTAATGCTCAAGGAGCATTCAGTAGTCATCCAAATGAGTGATGAACCATAATACGAATGATGTAAGTATATGTGTGGAAGTTAGTGTGACAGTAAATACCATGTAAGTTAGTGTTATACAGGGAGTAAGAGCACGGTGCGCAACAAGCGACCGTTGTATAAATGTTGTTAAACGATAATGTAACAGATAAGACCAGTTATGAGTTAAACTCAGTGGAGATGCAAGATAAGTGATGTTAAACAAACTGAGCAATAAGCCAGTGGTAGGTACTGTGTGATGAGGAACTCAGTGTGAATTCCATGGCGAATCGCATAAGAGATTTACTGTCAAGAGTTTACGCCTCTGCACTCTGTATGACTGAGTGTTTTGGTATTGCACTTGTGCAGTAATGATTGAGTGGGATAGCTAGGAATTGGAAACATGTTAATTGTGGAGCAATAATGTTATAATGGCCGATGCATAGGAAATGCAAGACCGCACCAATAAAAGAGTACTTGTACAAAACCAAATGTGGAGACATAATTAACAGTAAGTGACTACAGTACACTAACTGCCAAATCGGTATGGAATATACCCCAAATGTTGTAAATAGCTGAGAGAGCACTACACACTAGGTAGTAGCTCAATCTCAACCGACAATAAGCCGGAAGGGAACAAGTCAATTATTGTGAAATACATAGCTGTATACACAGTAAATTGTTATGGAAGTGGATATAAAGTTTATAACTCACCGAATTCGCTAACAGTAAAAGATACCACGCGTCGGTTGAGAAACCATTGTCACCAAGATAAAGGTGATAATTGGGGATGTACAATACAGTAAGAATAACAAATGGGGCAATTAAGCTCTACAGTTACTAGAGTTTCGCAGCAGAAACTAGTGAGCCAGTGATTCAAGTGTTGAATGTACATGGTGAATACGAGTGAATGGCTAATTATTAACGCCTAGAAGCCTAACAGGCCAGAATCGAAACCGACTAAGAGTTTAAACAAACTCCAATGAGAATTCTTTGTTTAGGAACTAAACCGCCAATATGGTTAAGATCCTCTAATCAGAATCCATTGTGTAATAGACCGCGTGGAGGTTAAAACACTTCACGACGGCAGAACATTTTAAGCTAATGTTTAGTGATTGATTACGTGGGCGTAATCCCTTTTAAGGGGGGTAGAGCGCAAAACCACTTAGTGTATATTACCGTACAAGTGTACGTAGTGTATGTGATTTATATTGTGCATAGCACAAAATTATATTATTGTTTTGATGATTGGTGTGTGTGTTACGTAAACATACACATTCATTCATGGTTTAATTATGGTAATTGCGCACAGAAGATGCGAATACCATTGTGATAAGTGTGTGTATTTGTCAACAGTTGTGTGTGATAGTACAATTGTGGGGAGTAGAGAAGCTCTCGGGGGAACAAAAGCCCCGACAGTGTATAAATGTGAAGTTGTGTGTTGTATTTTGATAAAATATATGTGTATATATACTATATAGTGATTCATAAAAGGGTATGAGATGAATATAAAACCTAATGAGAATAAGATTCCATAGGCAACAGGATTAAAGTGTATGGGAATAACTGATAGACGAAGTTCTATCCTTGGAGATGTATGATCATGATTAGAATGATTTAAAAGATAGAAAATTGGAAATGAGTGATTTACTTGATGCTTGAAAATGAAGTGGGAGGTGGAACTTGATTTGCATGCGATCAAGGGAAGCCGAACACAAATTGGGGTGGAAGGATAGTTCGACACTGATGCTGATCACATCAGGGTTGGATGACTCTTGAAACTCCCTATAAGTGGTCACAAATAACCACGCTAAGGAAAGAAGCAAAGAGCTTAAGTTGGACTTGGAGTTGTGTGTGTTTTCAAAAGGATTTTAAATTGGTATTTATAAAACGTCGATAGATACTTTACATAATTAAAGTTCTCTTACTTAACCTCTCAAGGAAATTTTAAACTTAAGTGATTGTTTTGATCTCCCAAAGGCACGGGGACGAAGGTGTCCATCGCGACCAGGTTCTGCGGGATCACAGTGTGTATGTAAAAGATATTTTTGATTGTTATACATGCTATGACATGTTGCGTGGTATGTGTAATAAATGTTATTTTGACTTTGATCTCCTAAAAGTGTATGCTATTGAGACCTATGAGTCTAAATGTGTTGTGTTACATAGACCTAAGTGTCTGAAGACTGTTATGTTATGGGGACCTATGTGTCCAAATGTGGTTATGTTACCCAAGACCAGTTAGTCAAAGGGGTTGTTATGTATGTGTAAGTGTTGTTAAGATACCCGGACCATAGAGTCCGAGGTTATCATGTGGATATGTTATGTTATGTGTGGATGTGAATGTGTTGCCCGGACCATTAAGTCCGAGGTTGTGATGTAAAGTGTGTTTGGTTACGGAAGTTTATTTCCAAGTAATCCCCGTATTCTGATTTAATGATGTGTGGGAAAGTGTGAACTTCGAGGACGAAGTTCTTTTAAGGGGGGTAGATTGAAATACCCCAAACCTTGATATGTGGTTTAAATATAAAACTATGGTATGTAAAGGCTAAAAAGTGCCTTAGTAACATCAGTGGACAATTTAGACCATAGTAAATGCAATAAAACATTAAGACACAGTTTGAGCAAAAACATGCTCTAAGCTATGAGTGAACTTGGCTAGGACCCGAAGAGCCTACCAAGACTTAATAATATTCAATTATGATTTAATAAGGCTAAATAAGTCCTTAGGAAACCTTGGTGGACAGTTAAACCACAATAAACACAAGAAAATACCTTTAAAGTCAATATGAGCAAAATGTGCTCTAAGCTTGGGTATAATGTGTATAAGCCCTAATGGTCATACCTATACTTATAAATATGTTAATGAACATATTAAATTCAATTACCAAAGAAAACCAAGCTTGAAAACAATTAAACACAAAATGTGCTTTAAAGTCTTAAAGCACGTTTTTGAAAAATTGTCTTGTAAATGATTTTGAATGGCTAAAGTCCATCATTACTCTTTAATTAACATGTGTACTATATAGTATCACATTTGGGTGGCTATATCAATGGTAAATCAAAATTTCCATCTATGTCCTTTTTTAGTGAATGTAACTTTAATAAGCTAGTTTGTAAATATGATGTTATAAGTAATTAAATGAGTCAATAAAGCTATTATACCCCTAGACTACTAATGGGGGCCGGTTTTTATGAGGTGAGTCATCCTTGTAATTAACAAAACAAATAACTATGATAAACAAGTTACTATTGCTTTATTACATAATATCTCTTAAAAGGCAAACCTATCTTCATTCTCTCTTTCCTTCTTGCATTCCCACGGTTCCAACTCTATCTTCTTCCTCTCATTCACGTTCTCTACAGCAACACCACACCACCATTATTTTCCATCTTTGACCCTTGTATCTCCTAGCTCACTTGGCCAAATGAAATTCCAAGACCACCATTCTCTTCCTCTCATCAAGCTCTTCATTTCTATCTTCTCAAACTTCAAGAGCCCCATTTCGGTGCCATGGAGTTCCACCATTGAAGGAGCTTGAGCTTGTCTTTCCACATATTATTGATCTCCTTTGCTCCTAGGTAAGGAATCTCAAAGAAAAATCAAGTTTCCTCCATGTTTTGTGTGTGACCGAAAATATTCATTGATGGAGCTCCTTGTGTTGCTTGTTCTAGCTCCATTTGAATCTTTCAAGGACTAGGTGGAGTCCTCTCTTCATAGATATTCAAACCCCTCCAAGATTAAGGTAAAACAACTACATTAGTTTTGAAATAATGTAAACCTAGGGTTTACAATGAGATGGAGCTTAAAGCTTGAATACTCATATGTTGTTTTATAATGTTTAGTAGTTGGCAAGGACCAAATGCCTTACCGGTTTTGTAAGGAAACAAGAAAAAATTTGGGAGAAAAGAGGTAAATATGCTATCTTAATGTGGTTTAATGCCTTAGGAGAAATAAGCTTATAATGCTTGTTAAAACTACCTAAGAGCAAACGGTGAATGACCTAGTAAAGTGTTCTCAAGGAGACTAGTAAAAGAACATATGTATTGGTGTATGTATTTGCAGGTCAAAGGCATTACTTATGTGGGAAATTCAGTGTTTAAGGTTTTGCAATTTAAGGGCCTAAGAGCCATGTTGTTTAAGGGCCTAAGTGCCAAGCAATTTAAGTATGCACTATATTGTGATGTAGTGCTAAAGGTGAAGTCTTGTGTATAAAAATGTGTTTGATGGATTTTAGGTGTTCTTGAATGAAATAAGGTAAAAACCTAAGTGTTTGGATGTGAGTAAATACAAGAAGCTATGGCCAAATTTGGGGAAATGTGTGAGAAGTTCTAAGTGTTTTAAGAAAGTTTTGGTGAACTAGGAAGTGTTAAAGGTGAATAAAGGTTTACTTGGGAGGAAACATGCATTAAGGTGTTCTAAGGTGCTATAAGGATTTAGGCATTGTCTTGGAAGTTCTAGAAACCCAATGAGTGTTATTAGGATGTATTTGAGTCTTGGAGAGTTGGTTTAAGTTTGGGTAATGTTGATGAATAAGGAGAATGATTTTAAGTAAGGTTTTGAGAAAAGAATTCAGAAGTTGTGAAAAGGATTTAGTTAGTAAGAAAAGGAGTTTAGAGATGATGTTAAGGTGTAGAGGAACACCTTGGTGTAGTGGTCATTATTGGTGAACTACCACTTAGAATCTTAAGGAGAAAACATCCTAAGTGCTAGGAATTTTGTAAGAAATTTGTGAATTAATGGTTTTGGTGAGTGATTTAAAGAGTTTAGCACATGGCTAAAGGTGTGTTGATGTGCCAAATGATGTTAGGAAACATTATGAGGCTTTAGGAGAATTTGGTGAAATTGGTTAAGTGTTTAAGACTTGGAAATTGAATGTTTTGCCGTGTCCGAACTTCCGTCCGACATGGAAGTTCGGACAGGCTCTGTTGGGTAAAGGATTTTCTCATTCTCGAACTGTGTCCGAA
The DNA here is from genome assembly GCA_023374045.1 of Limonium bicolor. Classification (NCBI taxonomy): domain Eukaryota; kingdom Viridiplantae; phylum Streptophyta; class Magnoliopsida; order Caryophyllales; family Plumbaginaceae; genus Limonium; species Limonium bicolor. The sequence goes on from CM041781.1 coordinate 184,968,921, forward strand.
CTTGGGAAGTCCGGACACAAGTTCGGACGTGACTGTTTCTATCTGGGATTTACTCTCGAACTGTGTCCGAACTTGGGAAGTCCGGACACAAGTTCGACGTGTGTATGGTTTTCAGTATTGGGTCGCGGCTTGTGTCCGAACTTGGGAAGTCCGGACACAAGTTCGGACAAGGTGTTGTATGGACCAAAAACATTGTTTAAGGTATGGAAATGATGTGTAATGATGGGGATTAATGGTTAATGATGTTTTGAGGTTGTTAAGGACTTGTTAGGTGAGTTTTAATGACACTTAAGTGGGTGAATTGTAATAAATGTGAAAGTAAAACAAGTTAAAAATGAAGTTATGTAACTAAGTTAACGGGGGAAAGTTATAAGCATTAGACATTAAACCATCATGTTACCCCGAAGTTAATAAAAGTATATGTAATGTTATCAGTTGTTCGAGGATTGCTCGAGGAACATAAGTGGATGTGATAAAGTGGACTCCGGTGACAGGTATGGTTTTCTTGCAACCTGTGTCCTACCGGATTACACCGACTTGTATGCCAATGTGTTTTTCTGTATGTTTGCCACGTTGTAAGATTAAACATGTAATGAGTTTACAGTAATTCATTTATGTGGCGTGTACAACTCCGATACCATTTAACCTCGGAAGTGTTAACCTTAGTTAACTGAGTCTAGGATCACATGAGAGTTCGGTATTCGGAGTAAACGACCCGAACCATGGGACGTACTAACCACAGCTATGCGTGTGTTAATTGTGTGATATGTGTATGTGAATGTAGGGATCTCCCTTGTGTGTTTAACCCAGTTGTATTACTGTATGGTGTGTAGTTATGATAGACTCCATAGCGGGGTTCTAACCAATATCTAAAGTAAGTATGTACTAACAGTGGTGAGGAATCCGGTTTGGCCGGTCGCGCGTTGTTTGGGAGAGGGTATCCTTCCTAGCCTTACCCTTCTCTTTGTTATGGTTGTTTCCCTCACGGGTTATGATCTCCCATTAGCTTACTCCAAAGCTTAGCTATTCTGACTTATGATCGGTTTAGGGGGAACATGTGTTTGTGTGGTGTGTTCGGGCCTCCAAACCCGAACCGCCTTAACTTAAGTTACTCGTCCAACTATTAGGACGGTAATGAGTGTTGTTGTTATTGTATAACGAGCTTATCATGAGACTGGCAACATTCTCTAGGCTCACCAGTGTATAAACAATGTTTGGGTCGGTTCCTAAGAGAACCACTCCCGTTATGTTATGTATTTTTGTTGTGATGCAATATCTATTGCGGTATTATGTTGTGCACGTGGAAACGTGCAAAGTGTTGTTAAGTGTTGTATGTAGTGTAAGTTGTAGGTTGTATAATGTGGAGTGTGTGGATCATGGATATGATTCCCAGTTTGTGATAAGAGGCGTTTAAGGATAACCCGATTTAAGGGTATGTGTCGTCTATTAAGGAAGTAGCTCCATTAGAGGAGGAACACTCTAGGGATGATGAATACCATGAGTGACTTATTAAGTAAGGATATATTATCCGTTTGTTGAGCCCGTTGAGGCGAATGATTATGTGTTGTGTGTTTACAGTTACATGTATGATTTAAAAATAATCAACCGCATGCTAAGACGACAATTAGTTGTGCGTGGCCCGGTAGCATGTGGGCTGCGGGATTACCATACCAACAAAGGTGCTGAGCCCCTTGGGGGCCACCCTTTCTCTTCTTTTCCGATTTCAGGTACGAAGTGCTGGAAGTCGTTCGAGAGTAGGACGGGTAGTCGTTGTACATGGGTAATCGTTTATGTTGTATATATACAGTAGGTGTAGTAAGACCGAAATTGTTATCGGCATTAGTTATAAGTACTCGGTATAGTTGGAAGGTGTATGTTGTTGTTGTGATTAATGGAAAGGGATAGTAATGTGTAGTTGCTCGGGAATTTATCCCATCAGACCGGTACAATGTGTATGTATTAGCCTTGTTAGCCACGTGGGTGGCTAACGGCGTGTAACACCAACGAGATAAGTAATGTGATGAGGTTGTTTTTCCGCTGCAGTTTATTGTAAGTGTGTTATTGTTGGATGGGGTGTTACAGTTGTAATTGACAAGGCCGGTATATTCTAACGATCAGACCGTGGCAAGGTCCTGGTGTTTGTTATTTCCGCTGCGATGAATTCGATTAAGTGTTCAGTTTTGCGATAACCACGATTGGCTTTGGATGGGGTGTTACAAGACCGGTCAGGGATCTGGATCTGACGGTCAGAAGAGAGTGCAGCAAGCTGCAGATAAGAACCCACGGGTAGTCCAGAAGTCGGGACCCACACTACACATGGTGGACCGGGACGATGAGGCTGAACCCTCATCGAGACCAAGTACCGCTATAAACCATTAAGTAATAAAATTGCCTGCTTACCGCATTATCATGCATGCTTTGGTGAATAACTGAGTTAGATGAGAATAAGATAAGATTAGAACTTGAGTAAGACATAACCTATTACCACCTTAGGAAATTTCAGCATTTGCTATCCCATACCTATAACACTTAACCCGGAAGAGACCGACATCGAGACCCGAGACTTTCCAACCGATCAATGTCAGGTTATCCGCCCAGGTATGATTTTATTAAGGTGATACCTGACACCCGAAGCACAGATAGCCATCATCAGGAGATGCAGTCAGTTCGAAGTGGGACCAGGAGGTTTTTATACACCGGAGTACCCAGGGGGAGCAAGGATGAAGTTAAAGATGATGAGCTTAGGCAAGAATTGGAATCCGTATGTCAAGACTTGCCAGACCACGAGAGCACAAGATGGAGTCTCACCACCGGGAATACCCGAAGAGTTCCATCCGATTATTACACAAGTTGTGGAGATCGCTCAGCAGTTGGAAGCTGACCCGATTCCAAACATACAAGCAGACATCTGCATTGTGAATTTCTATGAGAAAGACGGGCGACTTGGACTACATCAGGATAAGGACGAGACAGCGGAGTCTCTCGAAAGAGGGATACCCGTGGTGTCTTGGTCCATTGGAGACGACGCTGAGTTCTTATACGGCGAGCAGAAGCGTGCGGACCGTGCTAATAAGTTAATACTTAAGTCAGGGGATGTATTAGTTATGGGAGGAGAATCAAGAATGTTGTACTATGGGATTAAGAGAATTAAGCTGAATACAGCACCGTCAGCAGTGATTAATGCGACACACATGAGACCAGGACGGTTAAACCTAACCTTTAGACAATATTAGTCATGTAATGTTTTAGTATGCGATAAGGAATGAGATGTAAAAAGGAAGCACATGTTGTAAACAGGATTGTTGTTAATAAAATAACAGTGTTTTTCATATAATTTGTTACGACTCTTGTTATACCATCATTACTCATGAAGCTTGTGAAATACAATTAGGTTATGGACTCGGTACGGAAGGTGCACTAAGCATACTTACAGAGGCACAGGCCGACGCAAGTGGTACTATCCTCACCGGCTCCTTTCCGATTAATGGGATTGAGGCATCAGTTCTCTTCGACTCTAGGGCCTCGCATACTTTTATCTCGGCATCGTTTGTGAGAAGGTTGGGGCTAGACGCTGATGAGCTACCCGACTTCACGGTTACGCTCCCGTCTAAGGAGAAGGTTCGTTGCACTCGCTACTACCGAGGAGCCATCATCAGAATTAAGGGGGAATATTTTCCAGTAAGTTTTATTGAGTTCAGGGAGTTGGGATTTGATGTTATCTTCGGGATGAACTGGTTGGAGCGGCACAAAGGTCGTATCCTCTGCGCCGAGCATCGACTGCTGCTTAGGAGTCCGTTTGGGGTAACAATATCATACCGCTAGAGGCTCAGAGAGCCTTCGACTAAGATCATCTCCGCTCTGGCAATGTATAGGGAACTGAGGAGGAAAGAAGAAGTATATCTCTGCTATGTCCAGGACATAGAGAGAGACCCCGAGTTTGACCCCGACTTACCGGTAGTGTCGGAGTTCCTCGATCTGTTTCCACGAGAACTGCCCGGCATGCCACCCACTCGGGAGGTAGAGTTCACCATCGAGCTGCTACTTGGAACCGGATCGATAGCCAAGGAACCATATCGCTTGGCTCCGGCAGAAATGAAGGAATTAAAAGATTAGCTGAAGGATTTGCTAGATAAGGGATTCATTAGACCGAGTGTATCACAATGGGGAGTGCAAGTTCTCTTCGTGAAGAAGAAGGATGGTAGACTCCACCTCTGCATGGACTACAGGGAGTTGAATGCAGTAACTGTGAAGAATAAGTACCCACTACCCAGCATTGATGATCTGTTCGATTAGTTGAAGGGGGCCTCTGTGTTTTCCAAGATTGATCTCAGATCGGGGTATCATCAGATAGCCATTAAGGACGGAGATATTGAGAAGACAACATTCCGGACACGATACGGCCACTACGAATTCACAGTGATGCCATTATGTTTGTCGAACGCACCAGCGAAGTTTATGGATCTGATGAACCGCTTATTCCGGGAGCAGCTAGACAAGTCGGTTGTGGTATTCATCGATGACATTCTGATATATTCCAAGTCTAGAACTGAACATGAGAAACATTTGAGGGAGGTATTAGAGATATTGAGGGAGAACCAGCTTTACGCTAAGTTCTCCAAGTGTGAGTTTTGGCTTGACCAGGTCTCTTTCCTAGGTCATGTCATCTCAGATGCTGGGATCTCGGTGGATCCAGCAAAGATTGATGCCGTGCGTACCTGGCCGGGACCGAAGACAGTCACCGATATTCGAAGCTTTCTCAGTTTGGCAGGTTACTATCGAAGGTTTGTTAAGGATTTCAGCAAGGTTGCAATGGCGATGACCAGTCTGATGTAGAAAGATGCACCGTTCGTATGGACGGCTGATTATGAGAGTTCGTTTCAGAGCCTAAAGGACTCACTGACCACTGCACCAGTTCTGACTATTCCAGATGGTACGGAGGGCTTTGAGGTATATTTTGATGCATCCAGCAGAGGGCTGGGTTGCGTGCTCATGCAGCATGGCAAGGTGGTGGCTTATGCCTCACGCCAGCTGAAGAAACATGAGGAGAACTACCCCACTCATGACTTAGAATTGGGAGCAGTGGTATTTGCCTTGAATATTTTTCGCCACTACTTATACGGGGTTAGTGTGACGATCTACACCGATCACAAGAGTTTGAAATATATATTCACTCAGAAGGAGTTGAATCTTCGACAGAGGAGATGGTTGGAATTTTTGAAGGACTATGATATTGACCTCGAGTATAAAGAAGGGAAAGCCAATGTTGTAGCTGATGCCCTGAGCCGTCAAGCATACTCACTCCATTTGCTAGTTTCTTTCTCCAGCTTGGTTGATGAGGTGCGAGAGGCTCAGAGGACCGATGAGTACATGAGGGAAGTCAGGCAGAAACTGACAGAGGGTACCATTGAGAGTCTGAAATATGACTTCAGACTTCATGATGATGATCTGATCAGACTTAAGGGCCGGTTATGCATACCACGAGGCAGCACGGATCTGAAAGACCGTATACTTAGAGAATCACACTGTTCTTTAGTTTCCATCCATCCGGGAGCCTCTAAGATGTATAAAGACATAAAGAGATACTTCTGGTGGTCGGGGATGAAGGCAGGTGTTACCGAGTTCGTCTTGAGGTGTCTCACATGCCAGAAGGTGAAATTCGAGCACCGACGATCGGGCGGAATGGTACAGTCGATGCCAGTTCCGGAGTGGAAGTTTCATGATATCTCCATTGACTTCGTAGTCGGACTCCCACCTGCTAGGGGAGGTCTGAACATGATATGGGTGGTGGTGGATCGCCTTACCAAAGTAGCCCAATTCATACCGATGAAGGATACTTGGAAGGTAACTAAGTTAGCTGAGTTGTTTGAGAAGGAAATTATGTGACATCACGAGATACCGAAGACCATAGTGTCAGATAGAGATACCAGATTCCTTTTGAGGTACTGGAGAGCTACAAGAGAAGCGTTAGGAACAGAATTGAAGTTGAGTACCGCGTTCCATCCTCAGACAGATGGTCATACCGAGCGTACAATTCAGACACTCGAGGACATGCTGAGGGCATGTGCCTTAGACTTTCAGGGCAGTTGGATTGACAAGTTGCATCTGATCGAGTTTTCTTACAACAATAGCTATCATGCTTCGATCAAGATGGTGCCTTTTCAAGCGTTGTACGGTAGACCATGTCGTACACCGCTCTGCTGGGATGAGTCGAGTGAGACGGTCATCATAGGACCAGAATACTTAGAACAAGTTAAGGCTGAAGTTCAGCAGATCAGGGAGAATATGAAAGCTGCTCAAGATAGGAAGAAGTCGTATGATGATGTTCGACGACGAGACTTGGAGTTCGCAGTAGGCGACCGGGTATTTCTACGAGTTTCACCAATGAAGGGTATATTTAGATTTAGGCAGAAGGGCAAATTGAGCCCGAAGTTTGTTGGTCCTTATGAGATTACGGAGCGGGTGGGCCCAGTTGCTTATAGGTTGAATTTGCCTGCTGAGCTGGGTAAAGTGCATGACGTCTTTCATGTCTCAGAGCTGAAGAAGTACATGCACCACCCCTCCCATGTGTTAGAGCATGAGAGGTTGACATTAGAACCAAATATGAGATCAGTGGAGGTTCCTCAGAGAATCTTGGATAGTAAGACTAGGGACACTCGCCATAAGTCAGTGCGACTGGTGAAGGTTCTCTGGTCTTACCAGGATGTCGAAGAGGCCACATGGGAATTAGAGGATAAGATGAGATCGAAGTACCCTTTGTTGTTTACTGACTAGATTGTCTGTATAGGGTACGGGGCGTACCCCTTTTTAAGGGGGGTAGAGCTTCCTCGTTTTTGAGTTAGTAACGAACATGTTTGTCATTGTTTGGTTGTGTAAGATGTGGTTTTGTGTAAGTTATTACACTTGTGGTAAGTTTAAGATATGTATAATGCTTATGTATTGTACTTATGTTGGACATTTGAGTCTTTAGGTGTGTGAATGCAAATATAAGATGTGGTATTAAGATTAAGGAAATTGAGTATCGTGAATGATTAAGTACATATGTGAACTTTGGGGACAAAGTTCTTTTAAGGGGGGTAGATTGAAATACCCCAAACCTATATATTGTGTTTAGATTATAAACTAAGGTATAAGAAGGCTAAATAATGCCTTAGAAACTTTAGGAAGCAATTTAAACCAAGGAAACACAAGGAAACACCATAAGAGCAATTTAAGCAAAAATGTGCTTTAAGCTTGGAGTAACTTGGGTTAGCACCCAAATATCATTCTTAGACCTTAGTAATATCCTAATGGTCATGTTAAATCAATTACCAAAGAAAACCAAGCTCAAAAACAAGTTAAAACACAAATTGTGCTTTAAGGACTCTTAAAGCATATTTTTGAAAAATTGTCCTAGAAAGGGGCTTTAAGTGGCTAAATACCCATGATTACTCCTTAATCAACTTGTGTACTACTTAGTATCACATTAGGAAGTCTAAATCAATGGGAAATCAAAAATTTCACAAATATGTGCACAAGTTTGTGAATAGTAACCAAATAGAGCCTAGTTTAGTCTTTAGTCAACTAAGTTTAATTAAATGGTCAAACAAGGCCATGACTAGCCTTAATTAAATAAGGGGACCGGTTTTCTAAGGGGATGAGTCACCACATGAGAAAGCTAGTTTGTAAAATAAGAGGGAAAAGTAGAAAAGTTACTATTTGCTTTTTAAGGAACAAATATCTTCTTATACTTACCTCTCTCCTCCTTTCTTCATTCTTTCTTCTTCCCACCGATTTCTCCTGCTCTCTTTCTTCTTCATTCATGTAAGAAGCAACTCCATGCTAGCTCCATCTTCACTTGCTTGCCAAACATTCATCTTAGCCCCAAAATCAAAACTAAGTGCATATTTCTCTTAGTTAGCTCAAGCTCTTCCTTTCTATCCATTCAAATCTCCAAGAGATTCAATTTGGTGCCAAGGCAAACCGCCATTAGAGGAGGAAAAGCAATCTTTAGGAGTCCATTAGCTTCTCCATTCTCTTAAGGTAAAGAATATGCAAGAAAAATCAAGTTTCCATCACTTCTTCACATGTCCAAAAATTACCACTCATGGGGCTTCATTTTTATGCCTTGTTCTAGCTTGTTTTATATTCTCCAAGGGCTAGAGGAGGTCCTTCTTGATTCATATCCAAGCTTGTCTTGAGACTCCAAGGTAAAACATTCAATTCAATACCTTAAAACACATTTTTAACCTAGGTTTTATTCCTTAAGGTTAGTGTATTGTTTAGCACTCATTGGAGTCATTGGATATTGATTAGAACATTGGCAAGGGAAGTTTAAGTGGTGACCGAGATTGTTCAAGGAAAAAGGCTAAGGAGAAAAGTTGGTGAAGCTTGTAAAAGAACAAGGTAAATGTCTTACCTTAAGGTGTTTTAATGCTTTAAGGGATGGGATTTGGATAGATGATAGGTTTAGCTTAGAGTTTACAATGAGAAAGGGTTATAAAACTTAGGAGAAAGAACATCATTATAGTGAGAACTTATGACTAAGGAGCAAATCAGAAAAGAGATAGTTAAACAATGTTAAGGTGAATTATGAGAACATTTATATTGCAATGGGAGTCTTGTTGTATGTATTTGCAGGTCATAGGCAATATATATATTGTGGAAATTCAGTGTTTAAGATTTATGCATTTAAGGGCATAAAAGCCAAGTCATTTAAGGGCCTAAGTGCCAAGCAATTTAAGATTATGCACTATATTGTGATGTAGTGTAGTTTGGGTGTATATTGTGTGATAAGATGGTGTAATGAGAATTTGAGTGTTTAAAGCTGTTTAATGGTGAAAACCTATATGCTTGGGTGTAGTAATATACTAGGGAAGCCATGTCAAAATTTGGTGAAGAAACATGATGTTTAAGATGTTCTAAAAAGATTTTATGACTAAGGAAGTGCTAGGGAACTTTAGGAGTTGTTTTGGTGAAAAGGGGTGAGTTTAAGGTGTCCTTGTGAATTAGGATGACTTAGGTATGTCTAGGAGGAACTAGGGGTTACAATGGTGAATTTTAGGCACCAAAACCATGAGAAGAAAAGTTAGGAAACTTGTTCAAAGTTTAAAGGAAATAAGGTGTAAGTCTTGAAATGATTTAGGTAAGAACTAAAGTGTATGTCCTTGTGGAAGTGTTGGTAAATGAAATGAGGGGTGAAAAATGATGCTTGTGAAGTGGTCAAGTTGCTAAGGAGGGAACACTTGGGTTAGTTGGAGTTCTCGGTAATTTACATGTTGTAAATGTAAGGAATTGAATGTTAAGTGTTAGGAATTTTGGTAAAAATTGAGTAAAAGTTTAAGAAGATCTTTGGTGGGTGAACTAATGAGTTTGGTGGATGTTTTAAGGTGAGTTGAAGTGCCCAAATGAGGTTAGAACATACTAGGATATGTAAGGTGAAGTTTGGAGTCAAATGTGCATTTTTAAACAAAGGTCTAGAGTAGGCCGCCCTTAAGGACCGGACCTGCAAGGTCGGTCGAGCCCAGTTTAACCAGCCAGAAAACGTTCTAGAATAGACCGACCTTGGGGAACGGACTTGCAAGGTCGGTCGGGCTTGAATTTTTGTACGGGAAATTGTTTCTGGAATCAACCGATCTTGGGACTGAGCTTGCCAAGGTTGGTCGGGTCTAAATTATAAAGGGGAAAAACTTTCTGGACAGGGTAGAATTTCAGACAGTAATGTGTTCTGGAATGGAGCGACCTTGGGACCGGACTTAGCAAGGTCGGTCGTAGTGTAAAATTTTCACCTGGATGTCACTGGAATGGACCGACCTTGGGTAAGGTCGGTCGGTAAGGTCGGTCGACCCAAAATTTGTAAAAAAAAACAAAGAAACTTTAAGAATGTTAAGTGGTATTGATGGTGTACCATTAAGAGGGCAATGATGATTAGGAAGATAAGAACCTAATGGATTAAGTTAAGTTAGCTTAAATGTTTAAGTTAAGTTTGGTTAAGATTAAGGTTAAGTTGGATAAACTTAAAGGGGTGTTAGATGGGGATCATTGAGGGTTAAGCAAGTTAAATCAGCTATGTAATGTGTAAGTAATTAATAATCTAAGTTGGATGAATATTTTAGGGTTTGAAAGTTTGGAACCGGAGGTGAATTAAACGACCGGGACAACCGACGGTGAACGGTACCGTCTTTCTGAAAGGATCGGGGTGCTGACCGAGTAGGTCTGAGGTGTTAGTCTCATACCAACTCTGCTTGAAGAATAAATGTGTGCAGAAAATAATAACACGGAAGCTTTGTTTAAACTTAACAAGATAGGATTCTGCTTGTATTGAAATTCAATGTGAATTACAACCTAGCTTCCTATCTTGGGATTCGATAGAGGTACTCTGTCTCATCCAACACTCGCTCTACTCTCGGCTTTGATCGATGCGTCACAAGGAGTAAAGGGGAGTGTTCTATGTGTGCTCTCTAGGTTATAAATACCTAAGCTGATTGACACTATCTCACTAAGATCTCTCAAAATACTTTTTCTCTCAAAGCGGTGTTTCTCTCTCTCTGAATAATCTAGAATGCCCACTTAAACTAATTACAATCATATGCTTATATACTTGTTTAACTGCTTCCTAAATCTTCGGTGGAGTCTTCATGTTGCGGCTCCTTGATTTGTTTCCGCAAGTATCAGAGTTGTGGAGTTGTTTGTGCTTCACGTTCTCACGTTGCGCACGCTCCCATGCATCCGAGATTTCCGCAGCCACTCAGTAGTGTCGCACCTCTTGGTAGATAGGGACAAGTGAACAGGTGCTTCTGCAGTGGTACTCGAACTGGTAAGTTGCGACGCCAAGTCTTTCTACATCACTACTTTGACTGAGGAGGCAGTCATCTACAAAACTTAAGTCTCTAACAAAATTCCCCCTTTTTGCTGATGATGGCAAACTCAGTGTATCCAGTGTAGACTTTGCGGTTTTTAATGAATGTACCTGCAAAAAAGGAATAGACAACAAGGCAGAGCAACTATCTCGGGAGAACAACTCACTGTTTGTTCCCCCTTAAACACATATTCCCACTTAAGCTAATGCAGTTGATAAGAGCAGATAAAAACCATAGTATGAAACTACTTCAAATACTACGTAGCAGGAATAAAAACCAATCCGAAACAGATGAGGCCTTCAGAGGCACTCAACATCCACACATAGTTACCCGCATAAACCAACCGCGGGATACACCGCTTCCCCGTTTGCCAACATCAGGGGAAACGCATTAATAGTATCCGAAAAACACATAATCCAAAAAGTCATTAAAACAAACCACCAACGTATTCAAGAGTATTCAAAAGTCAGTTCTTCCTAAGGGTTAAGAGGGGTGGGGTAAGAGTTAGTCATCTCCTCGATCCATTCCTGTGTCCGCATCCCGTGCTCCATCTTCCCCGAAGCCTCAACATCGTCCATCGCTTTCGCCGCTGCCAGTGTTTCAGCAAAAGTCTCCCTGAACTCCTCTGCCAGCTTCTGGACTCCTCCTGTAAAGATGTTCATCTTCTGTTTGTGGCTTTTGTTGAGGACATCGATGAGCATGTCGATTTTCGTGGATAGAGTGGCGAGGTTGTTCTCGATTGCTGCTACCCATTCAGACAGAGATGCTGTGTCGGCGTGGGATGCGGTTTTTGGAGGGGCTTGCTTTTGGAGGGAGGATTCGTCTTAAAACCGAATTGATCTGGAATGATGGTGTTTTGTTGTATAGTATCTGACCAAGGATGTCGGTTTCTGTGATGTGACTAGCTTTGGAGGGATCTAGGACGATGTCATAATGGGTGAGGATTTTTGGTAGCTAGAAGATATACCCCAGGGAGTGTCGGGGTGAGGAGATGGTTGAGGCTATGTGGTTGAGGATGAGTTTTGGGAGGTTTATCTTTAGTTGATGGATCAGACAGTACATAATAGCAAGATCTAGCGGGCGGACAAACTGGTTTCCTTCCTTTCTAGGGACTAAGTTTTTGATCACCAAGGTATGAAGTATTTGGTGTGTATTGATAGAGCGGGTCGGTCTAAAGAGTGACCCACTCCGCTATTTGGTAAAAAGAAGTCGTAAACTTCTTTAGCAATTATGAACCCTAGATCAGGAAAACCAGCCCTATCATAGAACTCTAGTCCGCTAGTTGGAATTGCTAGATGAGTTGCAATGGAGTTTGAATCAAGGATGATAGCTTTGTCATGTACCTCTGTCATTATTTTGCCTATGCGGATGACGCAATTCTGGTAGAACTGATAGGCTTCTGTTTCATGGTAGGTCTGAATGCCGTGGAAGAGGTGAATCTAATTTTGAAAACGGAACATTTCCTCGAACATGTCGAACTCCATCGAGTGGAGCCACTCTAGGTCGAGTAGCTTTCCTTTCACCAAGTTGCAGGAATCGGCGGAGTCGTCGGGTGGAAGGGAATAGAGAGAGACGGCAGAGTGAGTGTCGATCAGTCCTAGCCTTGGAGCAGGAGATGGTGGGACAGACTCAGAGCGAGGACGGAGTCACTTTCTAGTAGAAGTGGTTGCTGTGTCGGAGTCTGCCTAGGTTGATGAGTTGGTGGTGCTACGCGGCTTGTCTTCAGGTGGTGTTGCCGTGACTACAGGGGATGGAGCAGGAACAGGAACTTCAGGAGTGGGTTTCGAAGATGACGGAGGGAACTTGGCCCTAGATCAAAGGGTTCGTATGGCTGGAGGTGGGGACATTAGATTTAGCACGACGGGTTTTCATTGGAGGAGGTGAGTTTTCAGGGGCAGCAGGTTGGATTTCGAGGTCATGTACCTCTGTAGGTTCTTTAGCAGGGGAGTTGGGTTGTGGGTTTTGATTTTCTTGATTCGTGGGTGGGAGGGAGCCAAACTGGAGTTTAGTCAGGGATTTTGTTAGTGTCTGGGGTGGGGGGGATGATCGGGGTTGTAGGTGGTGACGTTCTTTGGTGGGAGAGGGGTGTTTTTCGATCGTTGGGGGATGTCGGGATGTTAACGATAAGGGTGGGGTCAGTGGAGACGGCAGGTAAAGCTGTGGTGATGGGTGGGTGTCGATGGACATGTGGGGGCTACGGCGGTGGAGTCGGAGGTGGAGTGGGTGTTTGTTTGGCTTGGAGAATGGTGAGTTTGTTGATGAGAGCTTGGAGGAGCTGTGGATCATTTGGTAATTCAGTGTCGGAAAACATGGAGGTTTGCTTAGGGTTAGGGTTTGAAGCCATGGCAATCGGAGTTGATGGTAGTGTGCAAGGTTGGAGAAGACGAAGAGAGGCAATGAAATCGGGATGGGTAGGATTAGACGTGGGGAGTGAAAGATATTGAGGTCGGAATATAGGCAGACGTGTTGTGTCAGGGTAGGTGGGGGCTGATTGGTTGAGCTGGGTTGTTGCGGATTACTGGGCGAAAATTTCGCGGGTGGTTTTTCAGAAGATAAAACTCTTGTGTTTACGCCGGTGTTTTGTTTATTTGACAGACAGACTAGGTCATCAGATGTATTCATGTGTTTCACCCAGACATTGAAAAAACAGGAGAAGGAGATACAACGTTAGCTAAGTCATACGGGTCATACCTAGTTGTGAACGTAGAGCTTCAAAAGGAACTCGTTGTAACGGTTTGGTGAATATGTCTGCAAGTTGATCTGAAGTAGGAACATATTCTAGTTGTATCTGCCCTTTTTCAACGCAATCCCGTAAGAAGTGGTGACGAATTTCAATGTGCTTTGTCCTGGAATGATGAACAGGGTTTTTAGATAAATCAATAGCACTATTATTGTCACAGAAAATTGTAGTACAAGTAGGAGGAATGAGATAATCCTGTAATTGTTGTTGTATCCAGAGTATCTGTGCACAGCAAGCAGTTGCGGAGACATATTTGACCTCAGCGGATGACAAGGCAACCGTGTTTTGCTTCTTTGAACTCCAGGCGACAAGACAAAGTCCCAAAAATTCTGCAGTACCAAACGTGCTTTTTCTATCTAATAAGGAGCTTGCAAAATCAGAATCACTATAACCCATTAGAGTGAAATCAGGAGTACTTGGGTACCAGAGGTACATGTCCTGGGTGTTTTTCAAATAGCGAAAGATTCGCTTTACGCTTTGTAGGTGTGATTCTTTTGGGTTTGCCTGAAATCTTGCACAGAGACATACAACATAGAGAATATCAGGCCTACTTGCTGTTAAATAAAGGAGAGAACCTATCATACCTCTGTATAGTGTAGCATCAACGGCAATTCCTTTTCATCCAGATGTAGTTTCTCTGTTGTGGACATTGGAGTAGGTGTGGCTTTAGAATCCTGCATCTTGTATTTGAGTAAGAGCTCGTGAATGTATTTTTGTTGATGAATTTGAGTCCCATTTTCGTGCTGAATGATTTGAAGACCTAAAAAGAATTTTAATTCTCCAAGAGCACTCATTTCAAACTCTTTACTCATGAGATCAGAAAAGAATGAGCATAATTCAGGAATAGTGGATCCATAAATTATATCATCCACGTAGATTTGCACAATGAGTATGTCTTCACCTTTGGTGAGAATGAAAAGAGTTTTGTCAACCTTACCTCGAATGAATCCATGGGACAATAAGTAAGATGAAAGACACTCATACCATGCCCGTGGTGCCTGCTTCAGGCCATATAACGCTTTATCTAACTTGTAGACATACTCCGGGTGGTGTGGGTCTTCGAAACCCGGTGGTTGAGCAACATAAACATCTCTGCCGATGTATCCATGTAGAAATGCAGTTTTTACATCCATTTGGTAGAGCTTCATACCTCGATGAGCCGCGTAGGCCACAAGTATTCAAATTGCCTCAATTCGAGCTACTGGAGCATAAGTCTCATCGTAATCAATTCCTTCAGCTTGAGCGTATCCCTGAACTACTAGTCTAGCTTTGTTGTGAGAGATATTCCCTTGATCATCTAACTTGTTGCGGAACACCCATTTGGTACCAATTGGTTTATGGTTGGTTGGACAGGGAACAAGTCGCCAGACGGAATGTCTTTGCAGAGAATGTAGTTCTTCTTGCATGGCGAGTATCCAGTCATGATCCTGTAGAGCTTGTTGGACATTCTTAGGTTCGATTGTGGATAGGAAGGCATTGAAGGCATAGAGATTCTGATGGATCTCACTGCGTGTTTGAACGCCTTTAGAGGGATCACTTAGGATTTGAGTAATTGGGTGAGCGGAGGCTTGTTGAAACTTTCTTGCGGAGGTTGATGGAAGACTAGTGAAGGAATCTGGTGTTTGGTGATTGTTATGTGTGGTTGTGGTTGTGGTTTGTGGAGGAGGTGGTGGATCATGTGTGGGGGTAGGTGAGGCATCCTTTAATGAGTCATCAGGGTCATCGTCGCTGTCGGAGGATAAGTCTGTCGTAAGAGGTAGTTGTGGTGCAGGGATGGTAGCTACTGGAATTTCAATGAAGGTAGTATCTGAGGCATCTTCATGGAGTTCATTTGGATTGTGCTCGCAGTCGCTAGAGTTAGAAAGTTCTTCAAAACGGATATGAGGACTTTATTCAAGACATGATGTGCGTTTATTGAGTACTCTATAAGCTCGACTATGGGATGAGTATCCAAGGAAGATTCCTTCATCACTTTTACAAGCAAACTTGCCTAGATTATCTTTTCCATTATTGTGTATGAAACACTTGCATCCAAAGCGCCGTAGATGAGTTACTGAAGGAGGGCGACCTTTGATAATTTCATATGGGGTTTTGCCGATGAAGGGATGAATTGACGCTCGATTCAAGATGTATGCTGCAGTGTTGATAGCTTCTGCCCAGTATGAAGTTGGGAGGTTACTGTCAATGTGCATTGTTCTTGCCATTTCTACCAAGGTGCGATTCTGTTGTTCTACTACTCCATTTTGTTGTGGAGTACGAGCAGCTGATGTTTGATGCATGATTCCCTTTGTCCTGCAAAATTCTGAAAACTGGAAATTGTAAAATTCTGTACCGTTGTTAGAACGAATTGTCTTGACAGTAGTGGACAGTTTGTTAGTAATCATTTTGAATAGAGTTTCGAATTCAGAAAATGTCTCCGACTTGTTCTTAAGAAAGAGTACCCATGTCCAGCATGAATAGTCTTCTACGATGACTAGAGCTGTTATACCCAAAATCTTGACCCCCCTAGTTAGGGTCTACGAGTTTTTGGTGTTGTGAGAGGCATTTAATCGAGTAATGAGAGATTCTGGCTCGATCGGCGCATTCCAGGGCATGAGGAGCAGTTTCGTCATTGTGAGGGGCGTTTTCGTAATTTTTAAGGCTCCCGAGACCACCTATAGGCTTTCTCTCTCCACCAAAAGATGCCCAAATCAGCTTGAAATGCTTTGATATTTTAACCCATGATAGGGGATGACATTTTAAGCATAATGGCGTTGGAATTTTGATTTTTCGAATTTCCAATAATCTTCTAGCAATTTCTGACAGAATCTGATGAGAAATTCAATTTAAAAATATTCCAACATTTAAAAAATCCGACTCTACTTCTGGAAATTCATAATTTCCATCCTTGACATGTGGTTAAAATTTCACAGCAAAATTCCTTTGGGAAGTCATTTAATTAAAATATCAAAAAATCTTACTTTTACTAGATTTTCTTTATCTTTAAGAAAGTCTATATAAGGGGATAGGTTTTTTGATAAAATCAGAATCTCATAAGCTCAAGAACCCTAAGAAGTCAGAAAGCATAGCCTCCTCTCTTTCTCTCTCTCTCACGTTTTCCAACACCCGGCCACCCGAATCATACCGAAAATCCCCCGAAATCACCATCTAAACTCGTTTTCCAATCCCCAAAGCACCAACAATCATCAAAACCCCACATAAACACCACCAAAACGTAAAGAACAGCAAGAACAACCAGCAACCAGAAGCTTGGTTTGAAAACCTTTCGGGTCTGCCATCAACGGAGCACTCGACGAATCCGGTGTGAAGAATCGTTGTGAACCCGAAGGTAAAACAGGTAGAAATTCCACTTTCCTAACTCTCTATGATATTATCAGTCGTGCCTCAAAATTTGGGCTCAAACTAACTCTTTTTCGCTTCTGTATCGCTAATTGTTTTAGCTACTGCCTTGTTACTTGTTTGCTCAGTTTCGTATTAATTTTGATTTCAAATTGAGTTCTTTCAATTACTAACGTGTTTATAATCTTTTAGGCTACACACCCATAAAATTTGAGCTCAAAACACCTTCAGGAACCATCAAAACCCCACTGTCCGTGGGTTGTCCGTGACCTCGGACTCATTGTCCGGGACCACGGACGGGTTGTCCATGACCACGGACACCCACAGACGGTGGCTGGATTTTATATTTTTTCAATTTTTTAAATTTTAGGGTTTCTGTCAATACATGTCCGGGCCCATGGACACCCTGTCCGTGGCCCCGGACTTTTCAAGTTTGCGTTTTTATTTTAGTTCTGTTTTCAAAATCATTTAATTCAATTGGGGTCCGTGGTCTCGAACATTAGGTCCATGGCTACGGACGTAATAAAAATTTGACCTAATTCTGCCTCCGAAACCCTTGTTTAGGTAACTTTCAATTTCACTTTAATTTTCTGTCAAAAAACGTTAAAAAATTAAAAAAAAAAAAACAGAAGCGCGCACCTAGGTTAAAACAACTTTGTAGAAAGCCGTAAATAAACCAAGTAGAGGAAAAACGACCTAGGAAGGGTAATGAAAGTAATTTGAACCCTAAATAAGTCGAATACCAAGCACCCGAACCCGAACTCTCCTTTCCTAATTTGGTCTAGGTTAAAATTAGGTGGTGACTCATAATAGGTTCCAGTGAGCTAGCTTATGTTTTAATAATTATTGTTTTATGACATAGTTGTTAATCTTAGGTTATAAGTGGACCTAAAACCCGGTTAAATCCTAATCATCCTTAATCAACATAGGGTAGGGTTTAAAATCGAGGCTCACAGACTGGCGACTCTGGTGGGGACAAAATTCTTAATTTTAACTTTATTAATTTTAAGAAAGAGGGCTTAACTTGAAAATGTTTATTTATGGCTTTATTACTCTGTTTGTTTACTTTCGTGCGCACTTTAATTTTTTGCATCTTCGCATCATATGAGGGCGAGGGTCCACACAAACCGATTTCACCCCGGGACCCGTTTGAGGGTCCCCTGTCAGGGACTCACACCTTTTAGGTGATGTGAATAAGCGGGGGAAAATCCACCAGGCCTTTCCACCTAAAGCAATCCATGAAAATCCACCAGGCCTTTCCACTTCATGGCCCGTTCTAGTCCAGGAAAACTTTTCACTCGGGCTTTGGCCCAAAACCCCAGACACATGCATTATCCTTTAGGCCCAATAAGGGTTACTCGGTCCAAATTCCAATTCACATCTAGAACATGGTTTAGAAATCATTTTGGCCCATGCGCCTTACTTCTAGCCCAAACACATTTCGGCCCAAGTGCCCAATTCTCAGAACATTCCAGCCCAGGAGGCAAATTTTTCAAACATTTCAACCTAGGTGCCTCTCTTCTAGTTCATTTAGGCCTTAGCACCTACCCACGATCTTCAAGACTTTCCAGCTCATGTACTGTTTCTGCGGCCCGAACAAGTTTTAACCTAAAGCATCTTCGCGACCTAGAATTTCTATTCTGTCCTCTTTTGTTTTCTAGCAGACGGCGCTTCAGAAACAGGTAAACCCAAATCCTAGGATTGGTGAAGGAGGAGATCCGATCAACATGGATGTCCATCTCGCGGCTTTGGAACAAAAGTACATGGAAACCATTAATGCCATGGAGCAGAGACATAGTGCCATCAGGAACGCCATGGAGTCTAACTACATTGCCATAATTGAAGAATTGAAAACGAAGACCCTTTCCCTTGATGCCGGACGTCAAGTCCAAAATGAACTAGTGAACAGGCTTCTTAGTTCTCTTCACAACTGCATTGAAGTTAGCTCTATTAGGGCCCAAGGTTCACAAGGGAATACCGAGGAAATTGATGCAGAACTCGAGAGGGCGAACAGACAATCAGAAGAAACTCCCAAGACGACCAGTTTAAATTCCTTGAGATCTTGCACTAAGTCGGGATAATCAACACCCGCCCTAGGCGAGAGTTTCATGTGCCCGCAAACCTGCAGTGCCAGGTTACAAGTAGGACAGCTCAAAGCTCGGGGAGTGGACAACAAGACTTTGAAGGCAAAGCCAGTTGTAGCAATCCCAGTTTCAAAACAGAAAACCAAAGCATCAACTCGACCTAGGCGTTTCTCTACACCGAGACAGTTTACCAGCATTGGCCGACCTCTCAGTCAAGCTCTCATGGAACTGCAGGAACTGAATCTACTATGGCCTCTTGCATCTCATCCCGGGGTTATTCAAGCAGGGGAACACCTCAATCAATTCTGCGAATTTCACAAGTTACCAGGACATAGCACCAGTAATTGCAGGAATCTGAGGCATAAAATTCAAGATCTCATTGACCGAGGCTTCCGATTCCCATGAAGACAATGACTTCTACATGAATCCTATGTTCGGGCACTATTAGATATTTTTCAGTTCTTATGTTTTCCTTTAATTACTGTTTTCAACTTTCTCAGTAGTTCAATTTTATCTCTCTAGATAGTCCTTGCCTTTTGAAATTACAGTTAACTTTGTTATTTGCATTCAATATGAAATGAGGATTTTATTCTGTGTAAGTTCTCATTTATGCATGCATTTAGTCATTCATAAATTCAACAATAACAAAACAAAAAGAAGTATCCCCTTGCGACCACCATGAGCAAACTTTGCCACATCCATAGTCATCACTCACACCATGAACAAGATCGACTCCTCACTTCACCTACATTTACCACAATCCACCAGTTCACCTAAAGCAGAAGCAAGAAAAACTCCAGCAAAAAATATATCGGTCAGTCACCACATCATCCATCATTCCTTCACAAGATCACCCCATCACCACTCACCATCATTATTCCACACAAACACCTTCCACAAATAACCTGGGTACTCAAAAGGATTGTCGAAAAACCCCACAACAATGCTGGGGGCAATCTGAGTTAAGGAACGATAATGTTTATTTCTTTTGTTTAAACGTGCAAACAAGTCTCTGAGTGTACACTTCGCGAGAGTCCCTTGAGCGGTAAAACCAAGAGCGAAAGAGCGTGAAATTTTTACACGACTCCAGAGAGGTCACATTCAAAGGTGAGGTAAACGGCATGACTTCGACCGAAGGAGATAATTTGTAAATTTACGCTTAAACCTATGAAAAGTAACAAAGAACGGATACACAACTATTAGGGATGACGAAGCACCTAGGTACAACACCACACAGCCAAAAGCCTATGAACCTAGACATTAAACCCTAGGCACCCCCGCTGAGCTTTTCGTGTACATCCTCTTTTACAACACTACAAACTCCACAAACAAGCCAGCCAATGATGAATAACCGACCCGGTGACCAAAGGAAGCAAGGAGCTCGACTTCCGAACAGCAACTTCACAAGTCCAAAGAAGCAAAACTGCTACCAGCATGACGAAACGATCCGTAAATGGTCCCAAAGTGACACAGGATCCAAATGAGCTAACATCAAAAACAGCTCTCAAAGTTCAAAGCCGGGAAACACAAGAACCCTGAAGGAAAGAAGATTCAAAGAAAGGCAAACCTGAAAAGCCTCGAAGAAATCCAAAATCGGAAAGAAGAGAGAAGGTGCAAGGAACAACCCAAAAGTTCCAAGTCCCAAGTTCACAAGCGAAGTAATCACGAAGTAGACAAACAACTTCAAGACAAAGAAGGCAAGTCTGAGAGACGGTGCAAGTTGCAGCTTTGGTCACCCTTATAGCTCCACATATCCTAAACATTCCTTCATTATCTTGTTGTCATTCGTCACACCCCATAGCCATGTTGTAAGCTTAAAAGACTTTCGACCTAGTAGTTGTGTATCCAATCACGTGAAAGTAACAGGTTGAACGCATAAATCTAACAAATTTCAAATTCAATGGTTGAGATGTTTTGTCCAAAAGGAGAGCACGAGTGCAAGCGTTAAACACTTTGAGTGTAGGATAGAAAGCACCACATCAAGATCAACCCTGACCTTGTGAGAATGGGACTTGTTTTGCGCAATTAATCAAAAAATAAAATACTAGGGGCAATCGATCGTTCTGATCAATTGCCATGAAATCTTAGAAAACTCAAATTGCCTTAAGGAAAATGCTAGGGGCAATTGTTGGTCCCAACAATTGCAATAATGACACCGATTGAGGCCCAAAAACCTGAAACCTAAAGGATCAAACCCTCCTTATATCACACAGGCCCGTCCTAAGCCCTACCTCCACATCAAATTCCTCAGGCCCGTCCTAAGCCCTACCTCTACATCAAATTTCTTCAGGCCGTCCTAAGCCCTACCTCCATATCAAATTTCCTCAGGCCCGTCCTAAGCCCTACCTCTACGTTCAAACATCCATAGGCCCGTCTTGAGACCTAATTCTTCTACATTCTTTTGGACCCATCATACACTTGACTCACTTTCAATTAGATCCCATCCTTAGGCTCGTCATAATACCTAGATCCAACCTTTAGGCTCGTCATAAGACCTAGATCCAACCTTTAGGCTCGTCATAAGACCTAGATCCAACCTTTAGGCTCGTCATAAGACATAGATCCAATCCTTAGGCTCGTCATAAGACCTAGATCTAACCTTTAGGCTCATCATAAGACCTAGATCCAACCTTTAGGCTCGTCATAAGACCTAGAACCATCCTTTAGGCTCGTTTAAGACCTAGTTGCATTCCTTTAGGCTCGTAGTAAGACCCTTTAGCTTACCCACTCTCATCAAACACATTGCATTCATCTTATTCATATAGGCTCGTCATAAGACCTAGTTGCATTATCCAGGCGCGTCACAAGACCTGGCGACAGAAAGTTGGCGAGGTGATGGCAATAAATCCTCCTTTTGTGATGTCAACTTATTTTTGGGATCAACGAATGGTGGGGGAAGGCAATAAGTCCCCAGGATTTTTACCAGGAGTTATCCATGCACACCGGCTTGGGGGTGATGGCAATAAGTCCACATTGGGTCCAGCCAGGAGCATTGGCACGGGTTTCGGTCCCCAGAAGCATCCGAGCATCATCAGCATCAGCATCATTAGCATCGTTAGCATTTCAACATTCTTCCATTTGCATACAGTTTTTACATCCTAGGTAGTCAACGCCTTAGAATCGCTTGACATTGCATCATTTCATTTATTACAGGTAGTCAGCGCCTTAAAATAGTTTGACATCATTTCATGTATTATAGGTAGTCGACGCCTTAGAACCGCTTGAAATTATTTCATTTTCGTCACCTAGGTAGTCAGCGCCTTAGAGTAGCTTGACACATTTTCACTTATAGGTAGTCAGCGCCTTAGAACAGCTCGACAACGTTTTTGCTTAGGTAGTCAGCGCCTCCGAATAGCTGGACGTAGTCAATACGGTTTCGCACAACACGGAGAATCCTGTGGAATCCAAAATTTTGGGGCATCACTCAAGCATCAACCAGACTTTTCACATCCAATACAAAGTCCAGTTGACGGGGGGCAATCTATTATACCCAAAATTTTGACCCCCCCTGGTTAAGGTCTACGAGGTTTTGGTGTTGTGAGAGGAATTTAATCGAGTAATGAGAGATTCTGGCTCGATCGGCGCATTCCAGGGCATGAGGAGCAGTTTCGTCATTGTGAGGGGTGTTTTCGTAATTTTTAAGGCTCCCGAGACCTCCTATAGGCTTTCTCTCTCCTCCAAAAGATGCCCAAATCAGCTTGAAATGCTTTGATATTTTAACCCATGATAGGGGATGACATTTTAAGTATAATGGCGTTGGAATTTTGATTTTTCGAATTTCCAATAATTTTCTAGCAATTTCTGACTAAATCTGACGAGAAATTCAATTTAAAAATATTCCAACATTTAAAAAATCCGATTCCACTTCTGGAAATTCATAATTGCCATCCTGGACATGTAGTTAAAATTTCACATCAAATTCCTTTGGGAAGTCATTTAATTAAAATATCAAAAAATCTTACTTTTACTAGATTTTCTTTATCTTTAAGAAAGTCTATATAAGGGGATAGGTTTTTTGATAAAATCAGAATCTCATAAGCTCAAGAACCCTAGGAAGTCAGAAATCACAGCCTCCTCTCTCTCTCTCACGTTTTCCAACACCCGGCCACCCGAATCATACCGAAAATCCCCCGAAATCACCATCTAAACTCGTTTTCCAATCCCCAAAGCACCAACAATCATCAAAACCCCACTTAAACGCCACCAAAACGTGAAGAACAACCAGCAACCAGAAGCTTGGTTCGAAAACCTTTCGGGTCTCCCATCAACGGAGCACTCGACAAATCCCGGTGTGAAGAATCGTTGTGAACCCGAAGGTAAACCTAGGTAGAAATTCCACTTTCCTAACTCTCTATGATATTATCAGTCTTTCCTCAAAATTTGGGCTCAAACTAACTCTTTTTCGCTTTTGTATCGCTAATTGTTTTAGCTACTGCCTTGTTACTTGTTTGCTAAGTTTCGTATTAATTATGATTTCAAATTGATTTCTTTCAATTACTAACGTGTTTATAATCTTTCAGGCTACACACCCATAAAATTTGAGCTCAAAACACCTTCGGGAACCATCAAAAACCACTGTCCGTGGGTTGTCCGTGACCTCGGACTCATTGTCCGGGACCATGGACGGGTTGTCCGTGACCACGGACACCCACGGACGGTGGCAGGATTTTATATTTTTTCAAATTATAGGGTTTCTGTCAATACATGTCCGGGCCCACGGACACCCTCTCCGTGGCCCCGGACTTTTCAAGTTTGCGTTTTTATTTTAGTTCTGTTTTCAAAATCATTTAATTCAATTGGGGTCCGTGGTCTCGGACATTAGGTCCGTGGCTACGGACGTAATAAAAATTTGACCTAATTCTGCCTCCGAAACCCTTGTTTAGGTAACTTTCAATTTCACTTTAATTTTCTGTCAAAAAACGTTAAAAATAAAAAAAAACAGAAGCGCACACCTAGGTTAAAAACAACTTGGGAAATTTCATCAAATACCATCGAGTTTTTACTTAATTCACGATATACCACTGTGTTTTTAAAATTACACAGAATAACATTGAGTTTTTACTTATTTCACCAGATAACACTATGTCCCATATTCTGTTAACTTCTTTGTTTTTTTTTCTAGAAAATGACAAAATACTCATGTTATTAATTGCCTCACAATGAACTGTCATATTGATAATAATATACCACCTTAATTTAACTAATGATAGGGTAGTTTAGTATTTTTTCTAGGGATATTAGCGGAAAAGATAACGAAATATGTGACAGAGTGTTATCTGGTGAAATAAGTAAAAACTCGGTGTTATCCTGTGTAATTTTAGAAACACAGTGGTATATCATGAATTAAGCAAAAACTCAGTGGTATTTGGTGAAATTTCCCAAACAACTTTGTAGAAAGCCGTAAATAAACCAAGTAGAGGAAAAACGACCTAGGAAGGGTAATGAAAGTAATTTGAACCCTAAATAAGTCGAATACCAAGCCCCCAAACCCGAACTCTCCTTTCCTAATTTGGTCTAGGTTAAAATTAGGTGGTGACTCATAATAGGTTCCAGTGAGCTAGCTTAGGTTTTAATAATTATTGTTTTATGACATAGTTGTTAATCTTAGGTTATAAGTGGACCTAAAATCCGGTTAAATCCTAATCAGCCTTAATCAACATAGGGTAGGGTTTAAAATCGAGGCTCACAAGCGTACTTCTTACCACTCTTGCTTTGAACACGCATTGGTCCACATAGATCCATGTGCAGCATGTCCAGCATGTCCAGCGGAGATGATGTAGACATTTCTATTTTACCTGGAAAACTTGCTCTCGAATGTTTCCCTTGTGCGCACGCAGGACAGAGGGTGTCGGTCTAGAAGAAGTTTGTCTGAGGAAGTCCTACTACAAGATTTTTGTTTTTGATTTTGTTGAGGAGTTTGCCGTGTGCATGACCTAAACGAAAGTGCCATAAGGAGATATTTTTGCTGTACACTGAGACAGAGTGTACCATCTAGGTTAGGGTTTTCAAGAGATAACTTGTAAATATTATTTACCCTCACACCAGTGGCTTTTAGAAGACCTGCTTGCTCATCAAAGATTTTGCAGTCAGAGGCCGAAAAGAGAACAACATTAGAGAGATCACATATTTGAGAGATACTTAGAAGGTTGTGTCCAAGTCCATCTACTAAATTAACATTTTCTATCTTAAAGAGAGAGGGATTACCGACGGTTCCAATACCAATGATTTCACCATGAGCATTGTTGCCGAAAGTGACCTTTCCCACATGGTGTTGAGAGAGAGTCGTGAACTTGTCAGAGTCTCCTGTCATATGTCGTGAGCATCCACTATCTAGAAACCAAGAGTCATTGTCCACGGCCTCTCCCTACAAGACAATCAGAGGTCAGACTTGGGAACCCAAGCGAACTTAGGTTCCCTCTTTGAAGCAAAAGAGCTGTGAAGATGTCGTGCTTTAGACAGAGTATGAAAACGTTGCATATTGAAGGATAAATCTCTGTCAAGCTTATGGCATGATGAGTGAATGTGCCCGTCGTAGCCACAGTAGCCACAAATTAATAAAGAAGGTAGATGAACATACTTCTTTTGCCAACAAATTTTTTTTCAAATTTTCTTTTTGGAATTTTCTTCTTTGAAGATCGTTGGGTTTTGAGGCCATTTTCGGCAGATTAACTTTGCCTTTGTTTTTCAGCCAGTGAGGGGGACTCGATGATGAGACTGATTCCATCTGAGCCTTTTTAAGAGCAATATTCAGGGAGTCAACCTCTTTCTCGAGTTGAACTTGTCTTTCTTTTGACTCACGGAGTTTGTTTTCAAAGAATTTTGGTTTTTGCATTGCAGCAACCTCACGAACAAAGGTAATTGGTTTGAAGAAGAATTTTGAGGGATTTTGAAATGATTTTTCTGCTGGGAAGAAACTTGGGTTTTTAAGGAACTGATGAGACTGTGGGCATCTCTTAACTCACTTTGAAGTTTCCCGACCTTTTCTTCAGACTTTTGCAACTTAAGCCGATCGTTGTTGACATGACCTCTTAACACATGAATTTATTCGTAAAGAGAAGCTATCCTTTCTTGTTCCTCAGTTAATTCGAATTCAAGATGATTTGGGTCTATGTAATAAGTAGACAAGTCTAAAGAAGGAATAGCACATGAGTCTGAGAAATATTCAGCTACCTCTGAAGAGGGACTCTTGCATAACTGATTTTTATGAGCCATAAGGCAGATTAAGCTTGATGTTCCAATCTCAGGTTCTTCTGAGTCATAGTCTCCCCATGCTGAATTTGCCATCAGTGATGATTGCTCACGATCATCTTTTTTCTTGAGTCGACAGTTGTTGGCGTAGTTCCCCGGCTTCAGGCATTTGAAGTATACTCGGTCTCCAGTTCCAGTATTGCCTTGCTGATTACGGTTGTAGGATTGATATTGTCGGTTTTGGTTTTGGCTGAACCTGTTTGGACTGTTCCTTTCTGATCGATCTCGCATGAATTTCTTAAAGTTTTTACCAGCATGGCCATATCTTCGAAGGTGTTCGCCGATCCTTCCTCTATTATGCCGTCAATCAGAGTGTCCCAAAGTTGTTGGATTAAAACCTGATTTGGAGGGGTAGTCTCATAATGGAATGACTCGTTCTGGTGGGCTGATGTCTGACTGGGTGTATTCTTCACTTGCAAAGCTTGATTCACGTTGGAAAAAGAGAGCATGGTTTGAGTGAGAAGCGTTACCTCTATTTTTGATATTCATCTTGTATTTGTTGGACTGAAGATAGGACCCCAAGTCAGTCAAAGTCCATTTTTCTAGGCTTTAGGAAGCCTTCGTAGAGATAAACTCTCGGTCCATTCTTCGCCCAGACTATCCAGAAATTTGTTGTTGATATTTTCATTTGACTCTCCAATCTGCAGCTCTTCCATAGTAGCAGTGAGTTCAGTGAATCGTGCAAGCATGTCGCTGAGGGATTCTCCAGGTTTTCCCACGAAGTTTCGTAGTCCATCTTCAGTTCTTGTATCTTTGACTTTCGAAGCTCAGTATTTCCTTCGTGAACATCTCGAAGGTGATCCCAGATGTCTTTCGCTACCTTGATATGATACACTCTTCTTCTTTCGGGTGGAGAGAGACTAGTGTAGATGACTCGTACGGCTTGGGCATTTAGCTCAACACATCTGCGCTCCTCAGCAGTATAGGAGCTTGGATCTTTCCCTTCAGGTACTGGGAAATTACCTTTCGTCACTACCGTCCAGAGTTGTTGATTGAGTGACTGGAGGTGTGACTCCATCTCGTTTTTCCACATGTTGTAGTTTGTGGAAGTTAGCTTTGGGTTCTCCACTTGCATTCTGTTGTTGTTGTTGGTATTTGAGATTTCCGCCATTTTGAGAGATTTGTCAGCCAACGCAGGCTCTGATACCACTTGAAAGGATCGGGGTGCTGACCGAGTAGGTCTGAGGTGTTAGTCTCAGACCAACTCTGCTTGAAGAATAAATGTGTAGAGAAAATAATAACGCGGAAGCTTTTGTTTAAACTTAACAAGATAGGATTCTACTTGTATTGAAATTCAATGTGAATTACAACATAACTTCCTATCTTGGGATTCGACAGAGGTACTCTGTCTCATCCAACACTCGCTCTACTCTCGGCTTTGATCAATGCGTCACAAGGAGTAAAGGGGAGTGTTCTATGTGTGCTCTCTAGGTAATAAATACCTAAGCTGATTGACACTATCTCACTAAGATCTCTCAAAGCGGTTTTCTCTCTCTCTGAATAATCTAGAATGCCCACTTAAACTAATTACAATCATATGCTTATATACTTGTTTAATTGCTTCCTAAATCTTCGGTGGAGTCTTCATGTAGCGGCTCCTTGATTTGTTTCCGCAAGTATCAGAGTTGTGGAGTTGTTTGTGCTTCACGTTCTCACGTTGCGCACGCTCCCATGCATCCGAGATTTCCGCAGCCACTCAGTAGTGTCGCACCTCTTGGTAGATAGGGACAAGTGAACAGGTGCTTCTGCAGAGGTACTCGAACAGGTAAGTTACGACGCCAAGTCTTTCTGCATCGCTACTTTGACTGAAGAGGCAATCATCTGCAAAACTTAAGTCTCCAACACTTTCTTGTGACCTGCTTGCTAACGAGGTGTCCCTCGGCTTGCGTGCTATCTGTTTATTTGCTATGACTAAGACAAGATAAAGCATGGAACCGGTTTTTATTGTTCTCGTTGTGTGTGTGTTTTCTTTACACTAACCCACGAGACTTGAGACTAGCTACTAACTAAGCTTAGTATTTCTTGAATTGAAAAGAGGAACTATATTTCGGTGACTGTTGGTTAATACCTGTTAAGGTTTAACTTACACATGAATTGTAAGACTTTCACTAACTGGAACTTAAGAGGAGTGAGGAATTCGGGACTGACTCCGGTCATGCATGTTAAGGGAAGGGGGTCAGTATTTGAATCAGATCCGACTTCCGCTTGAGGACTTGTCTTCGAACTCGTCGCCTAGGGTCGAATGTCGGCTCATCTACATTGGGTTTCGAGTCCAAGGTAGGAGGCATTAAGATGGTGTGGTGAGGTCTACCAAAATCCCAACTAATTTGAGAATTATTGTTCATTCAACCAATGCAGTTCTCGGCTGTTGGCTAGGGTCACTTTTGACCCGACAAAATGAACAATGGACTTTGTGCAACTGATAAGTGTCTAAATGAGCATGTTTTATAGGTGTATTTCATATATAATATTAGCACTTTTCTTGCTCATTTCTCCACTTCGGTTAGTTTTCCTCTAGTTTATGTTTTATTATTTATCTCACAAAATTATTGGTTAAACATGAGGGAAAACCAAGCTGGGAGCAAAGTACAGAAGAGAGACGAACGCGTAGGCGCAAACGGCTCAGAAAACGGAGTCCAAACGATGAATCTAGAGCCGGTGGAAGAAATAAGGCATGTCCTCCTGATAAGAGGCGGACAAGACACAAGTGACCTCCTGATAAGAGGCGGACAAGACATAGGCAACCTCCTGATAAGAGGCGGACAAGACACAAGTGACCTCCTGATAAGAGGCGGACAAGGCATAAACACCTCCTCGCGGACGCTCCACTCTTGTCCGCCACTTAACTAGCGGACAACACCTAGGCTACCGCCAGGCGGACACCACACATGTTACCGCCTCATATCTGGCGGTTGTCCAGGCGGTCAAGTAGGAGGGAACCGCCACTTCTTGGGCGGTCTTGGAGGCGGTCAAGTAGGAGGGAACCGCCACTTATTGGGCGGTACCAACAGGCGGACACAAGCAGAACCGGCGGTCGTGACTAATTATCAGTCGCGACCAGTTTCTTCGCCCGTCTCGCGTCTGCAACTCGCACAACTCGTCCACTGCCATATCTATCTACTACGCACCGCCTACCTTAATTTCCTCACGCGTGAGCTTTGTCCCCTGCGCAATCAATGAAGCTGCTCTTCTTCATCTGCAATCGTACGGATCCAAACCCTCTATATAAACCCACGCCCTCTGCTCAATAAAATCATTCCCTTCCTCACAATCCAAAGCAGTAGACGTATCATCCCATCCAGTAAATATCGCTCACTCCTCCCACGATCCATTCCATCCTCTTATCTCCCACTTCTCCATTTTAGTTTTATTCTTCATTCCACCACGAAGCAGAAACACGATAAGAAAGAACAAAAAAAAAGGGAGCTGGAGCAGAAGCGAATCGCAGTCCAGTCTCCGCCGGCAGTCTCCAAATTAATGGCTATTTCTGTTTCTTTTTTATTACTGTTAATGTCTGAGTGATTTTACTCATATCCTAGGGTGGGGTTTGACCCTAAATAATTCAGACTTATTATTAATACCAAGTTTGCTTATAAATATTTGTTTTGTCTCTCTAAATTATTAAATGCTTAATAAACTGATCATTTTATGCATTTACGGTTTCTCTTATTTCAATGATTTTGTAAATCTGAGAATAGACCACAAAGAGAGATAAACGTTAGATATTATTCTCCTTGATTAGCAGATAAAATCCATCGCTGTTATAAAAAGAATTCTCACTTAAAGCTAATTAATGATTTTAGACTTTCTCTGATTGTAAAAAGTCTATTGATTAATTAAGAGTTGTCCTTATCTATGATTTAGGAAGGCCACAAGATTAATTCTTAAACAGACAAATAAGAGCAAATTAGGATTATAATTATTGTCTGTACTTAAATAAATATTTATCACCTGTTTCACTTATTAAACTTGTTTTAATTCCTTTCAGCAAATATTGTTAAATGCTTATTCTGACAAAATACTGCATTTATTTGGTAGCTATCAATATATGATTTTGAGATAGTTAAAGTACCACAAAGGAATTAAGCTTGGTATTTACACTCCGGATTGAGCAGGAAAATACTAAGGCTATTAATAGGAGTTCGTAACTGACAATTATTAACTCTAATAGACAATAAATATTTGAGACAGGATTATAAAATTGTTTAAGTAATTTAGGAAATTCCCCCCTTATCCTAGGATACCTTTTTACATCCATCCTTTTACTTTATTTTACTGTATTTATTATTTCTGTACTAATACTGAAAATCAAGCTTGCCTCCGGCTAAACCCCAATTTATATTTTATGCACTTTAATTTATCTTTTTGTACATTTACTAAACTGGATAATTAATTAGACAGTTGCGAAGTCTCTGTGGATACGACCTTGTTGTACTACAAAGATTGGGTTCACTGCCCATAGTTAGCAAGATAGTTTAACTACTATTTTGCCCAACAAGTCACACTTATCTTTTTGCTTGTCCTCAAGCAAAACTACGTACCCAAGTAGGGAATGCTCAATACTAACAAATATTATTATGAAGGGTAGGATAAACATGATCTTTTTAACCTATTGAGGAGTGTGAAAAATTAACTGCTGGTGGCATAGGTGTGCTCAGGGTAAAAATAAAATATAGAGTTTCGGGGTATGATCTAAGGCACTTCAATGTTTCTTTTTAGGTGACTCTGAGAACTTTTACCATGGCCAACTTCTCTCAAGAATGGGCATTTGAGGAGAAAAACAAAAGGAAAAATAGATAGATGCATTTGTTTCACTTTTGCATAAGGGATGAGAAAATATAGGCATCACGCCTTTGTATTTAAGAACACTCAACTCTCTTTTGTTGGTTACCAATGGCGTCCCGCAAGTCTCTTATTTTTGTATTCTTTTTTTTTAGAGAAGTATCCCTTAGCAATCCCTAAGAGAGAGACAGAAAGAAACCCTGAGCAATAAAATCCAACCTTTTGCAGATTATTTGGTCACACCGCATATAAAATGCTCCTCAAAAGTAATCAAAATTTAAAATTTGTACATTTATCCCACAATTCATAACAATATTTATTCTTAAAGAGAACAACCCACATATAAAGGGTCCACAATATTGAATTGGACAAACGCAAGATAAGTAGAGAGATTAAACATTTAAGCACAAAGTGTCACCGAAAAGGGCACACTCCCCCACACTTAAATTGAACAATGTCCTCATTGTTTACCAGAAAAACAAGGGAAGCTTTCAGAAGACCTTTTCGGTAAGTAGATAAAATAGAGAGAACACGAAGCTCACGAATATTCATGTAAGCATATAAACTCTCCTCTGCAGACTTTATTAAATAAAAACATAAAAACAAAGTAAGGAAACTGGTACTCCCCTGATATTTTTTGCTAGGTGTCGAAAAAGCTCCCCCACACTTGAGCTTCAGCCTCAAGTAGCGTAGCTTGGTTGCGGTGTAGACATGAAATTGCACCTGCATAAGACACTAGAAGCAACCATACTATAAACGGGGTTAAAAAGTAGCAAAAATAAAATTTAAGGGAACCAGAAAATTAAAACAGCATAAAGGCATATAAAGATAAGTTCGTCCGGGTTGCCTCCCGGAAAGCTGCCCTTCTTTAACGTCTTTAGCTAGACGCCTGATTCGTTATCCTGGATCAAAAATATAAGTAGACAATAGCTCTGCCAGGAAAACGAGGTTGGCAGTAGTAATTAAAAACAAACCACCTGGATCAAAACAAAACGTTACTTCGGCAAATATAATAGGAAAATGAATACTCCACAAAACCTGGTGTTTGAGGGACGGTACTGCCGGTAGCGTAGTTCTAACAGAAGACCCGGCGGTGATTCTTTGTTTGATGATTTTTCTTCCTCAAATTGGAGGATGTAAATATCCTCCTCTTGTAGGTGAGGCTTGTAGAAAGAACGCTTGATATCATCTTCAGAGAGAACTGATTCTTTGAAAGTGATAGTGGCGTTTTGTTTGGATATTTTGGTGGGAGGTGGTGGCAATTCCTTCTCTTTATTTTCGAGGATATAAATATCCTCATCTTCTGGATAGAGCACAGAGAAGGAGGGGAAATAGTAGTTGACTTCAGGGGAGGAAACTCCATGAAGTCTATGGAGAAACTCTCTTCTGAGGGGTTGTCTTCATAATCAAGCTGATGGTTGTTTGGTGATGGATTCTCTAATTCGAATAGTGGAGGAGGTGGAGAGTAGCTTATGTCCTCAGCAGGTTGTTCCTCCTCATGAACCACTTCATTCAGTTGTTGAAACGGTTGTTCCATGCGTTCGATCTGATCTAGCGTTCTTTGCTGGATCCTTTCAAACGTTGAGGTAAAATTTGCCATCATTTCTCTTAAAATGGCGTTGTCTCTCTCTATTGCAACCATAGGACATTGGGAACTTTCATGGTCTCCTCCACACTCTTGGCACACAAAGATGGGGATAGGCTTGAGAGATGACTTGTAATCCTCCAAGAGAGCTCTCAATTTAGCATTTGGGTCTGAACATTGGGGGCTTTCATGGTACTCTCCGCACCTTTGACAGACACTCCATTGATTGTAGTCCTCTGCGCCATAGGGGTAACCATACCAATCTCCTGCTTGATCGTAGTGACTATCCATCAGAATTAAGTACCTTTAAAAACAAAACAAAAAAAAAATTATACAAAAAGGGCAAATAACGAAAATAAAAGAAAAACTAAACAGATAAAAACCAGATAGTTGGACCGAAGTCCCCGGCAACGGCGCCAAAAACTTGTTGGGCAAAATAGTAGTTAAACTATCTTGCTAACTATGGGCAGTGAACCCAATCTTTGTAGTACAACAAGGTCGTATCCACAGAGACTTCGCAACTGGATAATTAATTAGACAGTTGCGAAGTCTCTGTGGATACGACCTTGTTGTACTACAAAGATTGGGTTCACTGCCCATAGTTAGCAAGATAGTTTAACTACTATTTTGCCCAACAGCAACCGAATCTGATTAAGAACAGTTAACTTGTTTGAGTTATGATTGTTCACTTAAGTGTGGTCAGTTGTTTATTGCACTTCTTATTTAAGTTGTGTATCTAATCAATCTCCATGCTATCGACAATTAGTCGTCTTAGCCCCATTAGCTTAGGGGCCACAAGAGGATCGTACCAGCATTCTTGCTGACCCCCTTTGGGGGCTGTTTTTATTTTGCAGGTAAGCGTCCCATGAAGAGTCACCCTGAGAGTAGGGGCGGTTAGACTTAGGTGGGGCTTTTATTTTGGGTACGGGTTGCGCCTGTGCACCCGTCTGTTGATATTAAGACTTGAGAAAGTTATGTTGTTGCTTGAGATACTATGAACTCGGTTGGTGGGTGTTTTGGTTGATATGTATATTTTTGGTTAGCGTTGTAAATATTTAAAGTTCGGTATATTCTGTTGTTCAGACCGTGGCAAGGTTCTGGTGTTAGTTTATTCCGCTGCGACGTATGCAAGTAAGTTGTTAAGTTTACGATAACCATGATTGGCTTAGGACGGGGTGTTACATACCGTGACCTCGAAAAGGTAGGATGATATACGAACTGGTAAGAGTTAGAATGACACAACGAAGAGCGATTGTCAACAGAACCCAATAAGTTGTGAGTACCCAATTGTAACCCTTAGGAGAAAGTATTAGAACCAACTAGGATTAAATTAAATATAGAGACCAACAATTTTTCAGCTATCAAAATAGGCACTAAACCTAAATATCGTATGGCATAGGCCTACGGAAGGATATTGCTAATACCACCATAATGACCGAAATCTAGGAGAGCGGAGGTGATAAATCACAAACACTGATTAATATCAGACTAAATAGGGACTACCATAAGACGGGGAAAATACGATGTGTCAACCCTTATCGTGAAGTCCAAATTACACCAGAGGGTGTAACCCAATGAATTGGGTGGAGTTTAAGAACTGGAAACTCATATCTAAACGGCGTCAATAGCCTAGGAGTGAACGGGAGAGATAGTAAACAATACTGATCCCCACTCATAAATATTAGATAACGAGCGTGTGAAACCCAATATTAGGGCGCTATGTCGCAATCACCTATCTTAGAAAAGTTAAAGAACATACATATTAAGCAAGGAACCCATAGAACCCAGAGAACCCTATAACGGTTAAGAATTGGCAGCCTAGTTACCCCAATAGAAATTACCAGGACTAAGAGTGTGATAACCACCGGGTACGAACACTATGAGTGCACTAAATGAGACATTGGACGACCACACTCCTAGGAGCTTGTGGGCCTGACGAAACTTACTTTAAGTTAGTTAGGTAGGTAGTAATGTATCAGTACGGTACCCCATGTATGTAAACGAGTAGTGTAAGAACCCATGAGGTAATCAACTCTGTGTCTAAGTCAGAGATTGGAATCCTGACTAGGTAAACCATGAATTTACAAGAGAGATCTCAGTCAAACCAACATGTTGGGGAAATCAAGGATAGCTTGATAGCAACACGACAGAAGGTCGGAACTCCACAAAGGAGAAGTTAGAACACCAGTTTTAGAGATTTTCGTGAACAAGGAAGCCAAAGGCTGATTTAATGGTAAAGGCAAGGAGAACCCATAAATGAGAAGATGAATTGTGGTACCTTATGAGGTAGTAAGAGTTTGCTTAGGATAGCACAATGTTAATCATCTTGAGAGAAACCTTTGTAATGATATATATGCTACCCGGGAGGGGGCACAAGAGAGTTATATTATGCGCTGAGGGCATAATAACCACATGCTCAAGCCATAAAGCATTAGTACGTTATCACCAATTAGGGTTGAACGGAAAACACATGCCAAGTTAAAACCCATAGTCGAATTGTATGTTTACATTAGGGGAGGGGTAAAGGCTAGCATATTAGAAGATACTTTAAGCTGGAGATTAAGTACTCCATGCAAACCACAGTAGCGGATAATCGTCCAATTGACTGGTACATGGTGCGCAATGAGGCGACCATTATAAACGACTACTAACCAAATTATGTTGGCGAGAAGTAGAACGAGGAAGGTCAGTTAAACCGATGGAATACTTTAAAAGTATACAGCAAATAAATGTGCGAATGCCACACTAGAAGGGGTATAATGGACAGTGAGGTGAAATCCTCAACTGCCAAGAAAGGGCAAGTCCATACAAATACTGAGGGTGTAAGACAGTTCCTACGAACCTTACAAATGGTAAAATGAAACCAGACCCGTAGGATGATATAAATGGATTCCCCTAATTGAGAGTAGGGATGAACCATATGTGTGTAGTAAAATACCAACACATGAGGGATAGGAGTTCAAGCAATAAAGGAGGACCTACAAGGTACCTAATGAACGAAACTCATCCCAGAGAGAAATAACTTGGAGTTATGAGGCGCCTGTTAGATGCACATATCAGACTCGTCCTGAGATTTTGGAAACAACTACTGTGAATACTAGGTGCTAGAGCATAGCTCGATAACCCTTACACCGAAGATTAGTTCGGTAGGGTAACATGAACTCTTGGGAATATACCATGAGCATGTGTAAAGTTCAGAGAGGCTGAATAAAAGAGCTAGTCGAAATATTTAGCGTGTGATAATGATACCATGCATCGATATAATTTTTCCTCCATTCCCATGATTATGGATGACCGTGTAAAAAAACATCATCACGTGGAGTTGAAACCGGCATGAAACTGCTACTTAAAAGTAGTTGTGTTGTACCGCTTGCGGAGCAAGTCAGCCCATATTACCTAGGTTTAATATACCTAACAGGTTAGGGAAAACAAATGATGTGGTTACATCTCCCGATCAAACCGTGTATGAATATACACTAGAGCCCGACCCTAGAAAAAGGGGGTAACGTAATGTACAGCGCATTAGTGCTCGAATCTTCCACATGAGTGGAACATCTTGAACTTATTACTTCAAGATGAAATATTCATAGATTACGTGGGCGTAATCCCTTTTAAGGGGGGTAAAGCGATTTCGTGCACTTAATATATACCGTACGTAGGAGTACGTAGCGCATGGTACACATGCTGCAAATGATTATTGTACGTAGATACAAGTCTTATGATTGTATTATATTACTTGATGTAATATGTGATGTATTATATGTATGAACATATATATTTTTTAGTTCGCATTAGTTATGGAGAATAGGAAAGGAAGAACAGATAGAGTGTTGTTACCCTAGTTTCGATTATTTACGCAAACGTTGCGAACATTAGACACATAAACGCCTAGCTTGTTAGCTCCGATGTGAGAGTTTAAGTAGGTCTATCTTGTAGCTCCGATGTGAGATTTCATATAGAAGGAGTATAAAACTCCGTACTATGTGATTTGTGGCTCGGTATGAAACCGATTATTGTAAATGCGATGAGTGAATCGGCATGAGACCGATGTGTAATCTAGTGGAAGTAAATCCTCTAGAAGTTGTATGAATAATTGTAAGTCGAGAGAACTTGGTTCATGGTTAGGATATACGATCCTATATGTTGATGACTAGATTAATTACACTAGTTGACTTGTGTATCTATTGAACACAAGGTGGCAAATATCAAGAGGAAATAAGATTAGAAATGGGTAAATAATTAATTGATTGAAATTGACATGGGAAGTCGAACTTGATCCTGGTCCGATCAAGGGAAACCAAACACAAATTGAGGTGAGAGATAGTTGAACACTGACGCTGACCACGTCGGGGTTGGATGACTCTCGAAACTTCCTACAAGTGGACACAGATATGAATAGAAATTGAAATTTATGGCGTCACTCAAAGAGTCATGGACCGTGGAGTCCTTCGTCATTAGACCGGTGTGTCTGCGAGTGACATCACCTAAGGAGTCGTGGACCGTAGAGTCCTTTGTCATTAGACCGGTGTGTTTGCGGGTGATTAGGGGAAATTAGGTGATACTATCCGAGGAGCCGTGGACCGCAGTGCCCTTCGTTATTAAACCGGTGTGTCCGTGGGTAGTTGACGTTGGTTAACATGGGGTTGGGGATTGTCAAGTCCTGATCTTTAACTGCTTCCCCGCGATTAGCCGTCGTTTAATATATGTACACACATACACGCGGAGTGATGTGTGGGTATCCTCGCGAGATACTAACATATAGATAGGGATGCGTGGAGTATCCTTTGTGAAACACCTTTGAGTACTTCTGGTTGGTTTTGCACCTTGTCTAATGTTGTGTATGAAGGGATTTTGCACCTTGTCTAGTGCTGTGTATGAAGGGATTTTGCACCTTGTCTAGTGCTGTGTATGAATGGATTTTGCACCTTGTCTAGTGCTGTGTATAAATGAATTTAGCACCTTGTTTAGTGTTATGTATGAATAAAATTGTGCCATGATTCTGGGCTATATGGAATGGCATTAGTGATGTATCAATTATGATACATATAGACTAGGTTTGAACCTAGCGAGGTACGACCCCTAGTAGTGAGACTGTAGATACCTAGTGGAACTTGATTCCTTAGGAAACCGAATGTGAGTAACGACTTCGGGACGAAGTCTCTTTAAGGGGGGTAGATTGAAATACCCTTAACTACTAAAACATGACTAAATGATCTAATAATGGTATAATAAGAGTTAATATCATCTTAGAACCATTGAGGAACAATCCAAAAGTTTCTTAAACAAAAACATGCCATAAAATCACTTAAAGCCTAACATGTTCTTTAGGTTGGCCATATGATTGTATAACCTCAACTAGGATCCAAAGTGGATTCCTAAGCCTTATAATTAGGGGTATGAACAAAATAAAACAATTACAAAAACAAACCAAGCTCTAGAAAGAGTTATAACACAAAAAGGAGCACTAAAACTCCTTAAGACACATTTTTGTCTAAGTGTTCAAAACTTGACTTTGGATGGCTAAATGGCCTTGTATACACCCTAATTAACATGTGTACTACTTAGTATCACATTAGTAACTCCTTAATCCAAAATTTACAAAAATATCCAAGTTTGGCACTAAAATGCGAATAGTACTCAAATAGTGTCAATTTAAGTAAAGTTGACTAAGCAAGTCAATGGTCACTTGGTGACTCACCTTAGACCAGTATGGCACGACAGAAACAAGGGAGGAGGACAGCACATCATGCTTTAATCAAAATATCTAGCAAATTTGGTGAATCACCCATTTACTATTCATTTCTTTACTTTTCCTTCCTTAAAACACAATTTTGGCTTTCTCTTTCGTCTTGTCCTGTTCCAGCCAAGTTTGGAACTCTTTTAGAACCTCCCAAGCTGTGTTCTTGAGTTATAAAAGTGGAGATTCAACTTACTTCACCTAAGGTAATGGTTTAAGGCATTATTTAGCTCATTTTCTTCCTTTCTTTATTACCTACACATGGAGCTAACTATCTAGAACTTTCCATGGCTCCTTCTTAGTGTTTTCATCTTTGATTAAGTGATAATTCTCAGCTGAAACAACAACAAGGACCAAAGTTGGTCAAAATCTCATTTTAAGGTAAAAATCTACCTTAAGACTTTCATGACTTCTTACGGTTTTATTTGGATGATTTCAATGAGTTTATACACTCATTATCTACATATTACATATTGTTTCAGTGTGTAAACCATCTTGATCAAGGGTGACCACTTTCAAGGGCAAAGTCCATTCCTTAAGGCATTTTGCGTAGGTAAACCCTAATATCTTGTCACCTTGCTGTCATCTAGTGAATCCCCATGATTTTATGGTGATTTGATACCCTTTTATGTTTTAAAATTAGGCTGAAGAGACCTTGTTTGTTCCATACCATTTTAAGGTAAATATCACCTTAAATCTAGCATTAAATTGTTCCTTATGATTAACTCATGCTTGGAGTGTAATCATATCTTATAATGCTGCTAGAAACTATCTAAGAGGCTGTCCAATTTGTGCTCCCTTCTGCCGTGACCAAACAGCACCTTAAAAGTGCACAAAACCAAGGTGTAACATTATATTACAATGTTTTTAATACCTTAAGAGCTTATACTAAGTTGTGCCGTGAGTGGACTACTATAATTGGTTGATTTTGACTTCAAAAATGACTAGAAAATGTCATAGAAACTTCGGAATAATTAATTAAGTGGTTAATTAACATAATTGTCAAATTTAAGACATTATGTGGAAGTTTTGTAAGTAATAAAGAATTTGGTGTGAGGGCCGAGAGTTTACAGCATTATTAAGACATTTAAAGTGTAATTTTATGTTATAATGCAAAGTTGTAATAAGGCTATGTTATTAGGCCATTTTAATTTAAGTTTAAAATCTTATTTAATTTAATTTATACATTTAGCCTTAAGTTTGGGGTCAAATGGTAATTACTGCAAAATTATAAAGTCGTGGGCTATTTTAGGTGAAATATGGGGTTTAAAATGAATTTAAATAAAAACTATAACATTTTATAAAGTTTTGGGTCAAAATTGCAAATATTGAAAAGTTTGGGGTAAAGATTGTAATTACCAAGAATTTGAGAGTCAAAAATACTTAGAGGTCAAAGGTTGACTATCTAGGAGACTTTGACTAAATTTGGTGAAAAATGGAGTTAAATATCAACTTATATTAAACTATATTGTAAATTGTAAAATTTACATAACATATGGGGTATATGTGAGATTACCGAAAATTCTGGGTATAAAATGGTATTTTATACAACTATGGGTTATTAGGAATTTTTAGGAATTTATTTGGTTAAGTTTGGAGTTATAATGAACTATATATGTATAATATATAGTATTTATATCATTGTTACATTTTGGATAAGTATTTGGGGTGGGAATGTAAATAACCGAAAGTATATGGTTAGGAATGATATTTATAACCTTTTGGTATAGTTGGTAATTTTTGGAATAGTATATGAGGTTTTAGGAAGATATGTGTATAATATATAGTTATAATGACATTGGAACCTATATGTTATAAAATGGGGTGATTTGGTAAATATAGAAAGTTGAGAGGTGGAAATTAATTTAGAACATTATAACTATAGTTTATAATGATATAAATTTTTAAAGGTTATAATATAAGGTATATGTTATAAGTGTAACAATGTAATAATATTTGGGGTTACCTTGTAATTTCTGAAAGTATTCATGAACATAAATAAAAACCGACAGCATAGGTTCTGTTTGGTAATTTATAACTTATTATAACTATAGGTTATAAATGGGGAAATGATATAAATATCATAATATATGTTATATTACTATAATGTAGCATTATATAAATAATGTGGTGGTTTTGTAAATAAAAGAAGACATATAATGTTGTTCGGTAATACGAATACTTTGTAATGAAATTTATAGTATGGTTTGAAATGTTATAAGAGTTATAACATTTATAATATAAGAAATATTCATTTAGGAAGAATGAATATATTATAAAGACTTACCATATAATAAGGATCCCATAATACATATATATAAATAAATACATGTTATGGAGTGAGAAATATGATATGGTTCAATAAGTATATAATATCATGAGGGAGATGATATAAAATAAGGAGAAAAGAATTATAAACATTAGCTAAGGAAATGCTAATGCTAAAAATGATTACATGGAATCATGGTGAGCTATATAATTCAAAGTATTTTAAATATGAGTTATATAACATTTTACACTTGAATAAACTAACCTTAGAAAAATAGATACTAAGGTAAGGTGTGTAATATATGATCAGATTATACATGCAATATAGTGTCGAACTATATGATATACAAGTGTATAATAATATACATGCAATAACAAATGTATAAGTTTATTTATATAATAAACGACCATCTTTCCATGCATACAAGAGAACCTTTAAGTAAAACTAATCCCGAGTTAAACCGAAAACCCGACAAACGTTGTTAGTAAATAACGGGGAATGAACCGGGAGGGATTAGCGACGGTACAGGGTACCGTAGAGTAGTGTTGTTATACGAGATGCTAATCCGTAGTGTATACGTATTATTAGATAGTTAGAGGCATCCCGAGGATCACCGGAGTTAGCTGATTCATACTCCACAGTCCTAAAATCCTGGTGCACGGTATGTTATTATGTGGCTTGATTGTCTTTGAGGATTTCCTCAGTTCAGACATTGTGTGAAAATCTATGTTAAGATTGAATGTCTACTTGTGTGAATTAATATGCATGAGTTGTGTATTAATGCTGCTTTATTATTATTATTGTTGTGTGATAACAGTACTGTTCGTATATATGAACATATTATAAAACGAACTAGCGGCAATGATGCTATCTTTTACGTGTAATATAAAGAACGTAAGAAAGATGTTGTAGCATGTAACACCCCAACCGCTAATCCTATGCTTACCGTCTAATCGTCCTATTAATCCTACGAGTTCGCAGCGGAATTATTACATACTTACTACGGGGGTGAAACAATGCCGCTAACCGCCCATACGGCTAGCTAGGCTACTAATACTTACAGTCACGGTCTGATGAACATAACGTACCGAGCTACTAATTACTTACCAAAATACCATACCAAATACTTACATCCTGGATCACCGAGTATTTAAAGTATATTCAATTACAACCTTTCAAGCTTACCAAAAGAATGAGTTTCTAAAACTACTCATCTATACCCAATCCAATACTTCCATATCCAAAAAGGGTGTACCCCGTGGTACACCGGCTAATCAAAAGTTACAGCCATGTACTACTCAGTACACCTGAAATACCCCAAACCTTGATATGTGGTTTAAATATCAAACTATGGTATGTAAAGGCTAAAAAGTGCCTTAGTAACATCAGTGAACAATTTAGACCATAGTAAATGCAATAAAGCATTAAGACACAGTTTGAGCAAAAACATGCTCTAAGCTATGAGTGAACTTGGTTAGGACCCAAAGAGCCTACCAAGACTTAATAATATTCAAGTATGATTTACTAAGGCTAATTAAGTCCTTAGGAAACTTTGGTAGACAATGAAACCAAACAAAACACAAATAAATACCTTAAAGTCAATAAGAGCAAAAATGTGCTAAGCTTGGATAAATTTATATAAGACCTAATGGTCATACCTATACCTTAAAATAGTTAATGAACATATTAAATCAATTACCAAAGAAAACCAAGCTTGAAAAGAAGTTAAAACACAAAATGTGCTTTAAGGAGTCTTAAAGCACGTTTTTGAAAATGTCTTGTAAATGAGTTTTGAATGGCTAGATGTCCATCATTACTCTTTAATTAACATGTGTACTATATAGTATCACATTTGGAAGTCCATATCAATGGGAAATCAAAAATTTCACTTCTATGTGCCTTGTTTTTGTGAATAGTGATTTTATAAGCTAGTTTGTAACATATGTTGTTTATAAGTAATTAAGTTGGTCAACAAAGACTATTATACCCTTCTAAGTATATGGGGGCCGGTTTTTCATGGTGTGAGTCACCAACATGTAAAAGAAATCAAATAAGTAAAGTAAAGCCTATAAAGTAAAGTACTATTTTGCTTTAACTTAAATATCTTCCAAAAGTAGAACTCATCTTCATTCTTTCATTCCCTTCTCATTTCACACGTCTTCAAGCTCCCTTCCTCCCCTCCATTTACGATTTTCTATATCAACCTCTCTTCTCCATCTTCATTTCCTTGCCAAATCCAACTCCATGCTCCAAATCAAATTCTAAGACCATATTTGTCTTAGTTAGGTCAAGCTCTACACTTCTACCTTTTCAAATCTTCAAGAACTCAATTTTGGTGCCATGGAGAATCACCATTGATGGAGCTTGAGCTTGTGTTTCTACATATTATTACTCTCCTTTGCTTCTAGGTAAGGAATCTCAAAGAAAAATCTAGTTTCCTTCATGTTTTTGCCTTGACCGAAAATACTCATTGATGGAGCCCTTTGTGTGACTTTGTTCTAGCTCCATTCCAATCTCTTATGGACTAGGTGGAGTCCTCTCTTCATAGATATTCAAACTCCCTTCGAAGATCAAGGTAAAACAACTACATTAATGTTTTTGAAATAATGTAAACCTAGGGTTTACAATGAGATTAAGCTTGGAGCTTGAATACTCATCATATTGTTTGTGTAATGTTTAGAAGTTGACAAGCAACTAAGCTTAGCCGATTTTTAAGAGGAAACAAGAAAGAAGTTTGAGTGGAAAAGAGGTAAATATGCTATCTCAATGTGGTTTAATGCCTTAGGAGAAATGAGCTCATAATGCTTGCTAAAACTACCTAAAGAGCAAATGGTGAATGACTTAGTAAGGTGTTCTCAAGGAGACTAGTAAAGGAACATATGTCTTGGTGTGTGTAATTGCAGGTCAAAGGCTTATGTATTGTGGAAATTCAGTGTTTAAGATTATGCAATTTAAGGGCCTAAGAGCCATGTTATTTAAGGGCCTAAGTGCCAAGCAAGTTTAATTATGCACTATATTGTGATGTAGTGTAAATTGGGTGAAGTCTTGTGTGTGATGGTGTTTTTGATGGATTTAGGTGTTCTTGAGTGTTTAATGGTGAAAACTATGAGCTTTGGAATGATGATGTGCTAAGAGAACCCATGGCAAAATTTGTAACATGTATAAGGAGTTTTAAGTGCTTAAGTGAACTTGGGTGAACTAGGAATTGTTAGGAATGGATACATGCTTCACTAGGGAAGAAAACATGCATTAAGGTGTTCTAAGGTGCTATAAGGATTTAGGCATTGTCTTGGAAGTTCTGGAAATCCAATGAGTGTTTTAGGATGTAATGAAGTCTTGGAGAAGTTTGTTTAAGGTTTAGGTAATGTGGATGAATAAGGAGGGAATGATGTTTAGGTAAGGTTTTGAGAAAGGAATTCAAGAAGTTGTGAAAAAGGATTTGGTTAGTAAGAGGAGATGCTTGGGAGATGATGTTAGGAAGGTGAGAAACATTTTAGAGTAGTGGTCATTTAAGGTGAAACGCCACTTGGAAAACCAAAAAGGAAATGTTACAAGTAAGAGATTGATAAGAAGATTGTACAAGTGGACAATGTTTTAAGGTGAATCAAAGTGATATTTTGGTATTAGAATATGCCTAAATTCATGTATGAAGCTTGGGTAATCAATGGATGAAGATAAGAGGTGAAACAAGACTTGGGAAGTGAAGTTCTGGCCCGTCCGAACTACCGTCCGAACTTGGACGTTCGGACGTGCTCTGTGTACGCGTAGGTTTTCTGATCTTCGACTGATGTCCGAACTACCGTCCGAACATGGGAAGTTCGGACACACTTATTTTATTCTCTGGTTTGGCCTCGAGCAGCGTCCGA
Organism: Limonium bicolor; assembly: GCA_023374045.1. Classification (NCBI taxonomy): domain Eukaryota; kingdom Viridiplantae; phylum Streptophyta; class Magnoliopsida; order Caryophyllales; family Plumbaginaceae; genus Limonium; species Limonium bicolor. Next base: position 185,013,406 of record CM041781.1, read on the forward strand.
ACTTGGGAAGTCCGGACGCAAGTTCGGACGTTCACCAGTTTGCACCCCTAGAGCCTCGAACGGTGTCCGAACTTGAGAAGTCCGGACACAAGTTCGGACAAGGTGCTGTTTTGACCAAAGAGGGTGTTTAAGGTATGGAAATGATGTGTAATGATGGGGATTGATGGTTAATGATGTCATGAGGTTGTTAAGGACATGTTAAGTGAGTTATAATGATGATTGAGTGGGTGAAAGGTTGTGTTACAATGTGAAAGTAAAACAAGTTAAAATGTGAGGTCATGTCACTAAGTTAACGGGAAGAAATTATAAGCATTAGACATTAAATAATCAAGCAACCCCAATGTTAATAAAACACATGTGATGTTAACAGTTGTTCGAGAATTGCTCGAGGAACATAAGTGGACGTGGTAAAGTGGACTCCGGTGACAGGTATGGTTTTCTTGCAACCTGTGTCCTACCGGATTACACCGGCTTGTATGCCAATGTGTTTTTCTGTATGTTTGCCACGTTATGAGATAAATCATGAAACGAGTTTACAGTCGTTATTGTTATTGTATGTTTACGTGCCGACACCGGTAACCTCGAATGCGCTTGAAGGGCTAGTTAACCACTATTAGGTAAACGTAGGAGAACGGTATCCGGTAACAACGTTTCCGACCTAAGGAACGTTCTAACCACGGCTATGCGTGAGTTAGTTATGTAATGTTTGTGTGTGATGTTGGTGTATGAATGTATGACTCTCCCTTCCCTTGTGTGTGTCTAACAAGACTTAACCCAATGTTGTGATTGTTTAACTAAGTTCAATGATGAACTTCTGACAAGTGCTAACGGGGGGAGTGAGGAGTCCGGTCTGTTCCGGCCACGCGTGTGAGTATGGGGGTCGTTGTCATAGCAGGTTCGATCCTCTCCGTATGTTATGGTTGTTTTCCAATTTGGTTCCCAACCTTCCCTTTAGCTTAACCAAGGCTATTACTGACTCACGTCGGGCCACAGGGCATACTATGTTATGTTTGTTTCGGTGTGCTTGGATCACTATATCCGAGACACCTTGTGTTAAGTTAACCGTTCATTTAACGAGACGGTAACGAGTTATGTAACGAGCTTATCATGAGACTGGCAACATTCTCTAGGCTCACCAGTGTATTAACAATGTTTGGGTCGGTTCCTAAGAGGACCATTCCCGTTATGTTATGTATCTTTGTTGTGGTGCAATATCTATTGCGGTGTTATGTTGTGCACGTGGAAACGTGCAAAGTGTTGTTATGTAGTGTATGTTATATGTTGTAAAACGTGGAGTGTGTGGATCATGGATATGAATCCCAGTTTGAGAAAAGAGGTTTAAGGATAACCCGATTTAAGGGTAAGTGTCGTCTGTTAAGGAAGTAGCTCCATTAGAGGAGGAACACTCTAGGGATATTGAATACCTTGAGTGACTTATTAAGTAAGGATATATTATCCGTTTGTTGAGCCCGTTGAGGCGAAATGATTATGTGTTGTGTGTTTACAGTTGCATGCATGAATTAAAAATAATCAACTGCATGCTAAGACGACAATTAGTTGTGCGTGGCCCGGTAGCATGTGGGCTGCGGGATTACCATACCAGCAAAGGTGCTGAGCCCCTTGGGGGCCACCCTTTCTCTTCTTTTCCTATTTCAGGTACAGAGAGCTGGAAGCCGTCCGAGAGTAGGACGGGGTAGACATTGTACATGGGTAAACATTTAAGTGTATATATACAGTAGGTGTAGTAAGACCGAAATTGTTGTCGGCACCAGTTTATTAATACTCGGTATAGTTGGAAGGTGTACGTTGTTGTTGTTGTTAATGGAAAGGGATAGTAATGTGTAGTCGCTCGGGAATTTAGCCCATCAGACCGGTACAATGTATGTGTATTAGCCTTGTTAGCCACGTGGGTGGCTAACGGCGTGTAACACCAACGAGTTAAGTAATATGTTGAGGTTGTTTTTCCGCTGCAGTTTATTGTAAGTGTGTTAATGTTGGATGGGGTGTTACAACACCCATCATAAATTCATTGTTTACAGTCAAAAAGAATCTAAAGAAGTAGAGCTATGTCCTCAACATCTTCATCAATCTCGAGTACCTGCGTGTAGTAAAAATGGTGCCCCAAGGGGCTCAGCAAAAGCTGCATATGGACTCCGCATATACCGCGTGCTAGCTAGGGCACGCCGACTATTTGACGTCCACTAAACATGCCATTCATTTATTTCATACATACATGCTCTTCATACAATATACATGCTATACAATTCATTACACAATGCAAGGCAACAATACGAGCGCACATCTTACTTACCTTCACAAGGTTAGCCAAATTATGCATCCGGGTTAATCGGAATGCTTTACTCTTTTACTCATTACTTACTTCTTCTCACTTACAAATACTTACTTTCATTTACTTTACTTACTCATTCTTACTTATTTACTTATACTCAAGTTAAGTCGTCGGGACCTCCGGCCTTGGGGACTACACCGTCCCACATCCGGGATTTACTTGACTCACTAATCCGGGATGCTACCCACTTAAGGGATTTGGGCCGCGGACCAGTTTAAGAGTCAGGAATTGGAGCCAACCTCTCGTGACTCCGCATCCTCACGCGTGGCCGAAACTATATCGGACTTCTACTCATTCCAATTTAATTACCATTTTAAGTTAGGATGGTTAGCTTGTTAGGAATAAGTTAGAAGTCCAAACACAATAAATAACGGTCACGGAACAATACAACATACATACACACATTCATTATCATCCATACATTTCATGAATTATACAAACTATGATTTAAAGGAGATATACACATCATACAACACTACATATTCACAAGTATGCATATTAACTCCGATTCGTGCATTTATCTTATTTGGTGATCAATTAGCACACAACCACAAATCAGAGTAACCAAGATAGCATACGGGGCATGAGGAATCCATACCGTTCACCGTTGTACGTACTTCCAAACGTCCTCCGGTGTCACAAATCAAGTCCTATCGTATACATACAATTAAATGATTAATCTAACTGTCATTACTTAACTCACACTTACTATGTCCTTATACTTCTTACACTTACACTTTACTTACTTATTTTCCATTACCTAAGTTCACTTTCTTACTTACTTTGGCATGCTTTCATACAGGTACATATATATATACATATGTAGGTATATACATATATATATATATATATATTATTAATTTAAATAATTAATTAATTTAATTTTTTTTTTTTGACCGGACCGGACTTGCGACCGACCTTGCAAGTCCGGTCCATTCCAGTAGCTCAGAGTACCGAAATTCTTCTGGCTGACCGAACTTGCAAGTCCGGTCGCAAGTTCGGTCGATTCCAGTAGCTATCCTCGAGAAATTTTCTGGGCCGACCGAACTTGCATGTCCGGTCGCAAGTCCGGTCGATTCCAGTAGGTATCCTCGGAAAATTTTCTGGCCGACCGAACTTGCATGTCCGGTCGCAAGTTCGGTCGATTCCAGTAGGTTACAGACGGGGAAAATTTCTGGTCCGACCGAACTTGCAAGTCCGGTCGCAAGTTCGGTCAATTCCAGTAGCTCACCCGTCTTCGTACGTCTGGGCTCGACCGAACTTGCAAGTCCGGTCGCAAGTTCGGTCCGGCCCAGTATTTGCATTTTACTTTCTGTTTTCAGTCCTCTCTTTTACCCAATACTTCCCCATTGTTCCTACACTTAATCCTACATGTTTTAACACCATTTAAACCTCCTAATACACCCTAGTTCATTTCCTAACTCCTTACACAATTTTATACTCATTCACTCATCTAATTTTCTAAATTTCAACTCACCACTCACACTAGTTTGTTCCTAGTTGTCTTATGCTACAGATTTTAACACTTACTCTCCCCTTCTACATCTCCCTCTTCTAATGTCATTTCTAGCACTCTCAATGCATTAGAATCCATTATCTATCTCTCTCAACTTACCCTCTATATATTTAAATCAAAATCTGTTACACACTCACATTAGTCACCTAGTTTTAATTCTCTAAGTGTTCTAATCCTAGGCAAATTTTGCCATAGTCTCCCCTATAATTTTATACTCTCACCACATTGTTTTACTCACATCTATATTGTCTCACCTGTTTTCAACAATCAAAATACACAAGCTCCCATATACAATACCAATACTAAAACACTACAAAAATTCCTGCACTCAAACTTCTCATCCCCAATCTGTTTTAACAAGTTTCAAAGTGTTCTTTAAGGTTTAAAACCTTGTTTTCTACACACATTACACCACTATCACATTACCATTTTCATTACTAAGTTCAAACTTATAAAAATCTGTTACACATACATATACAAGACTACACAAAGACAAGTATATTACCTTGTTATTTCACAAGCTTCTTCTTTCTTTCTCCTTCCTCTTTCTCTACCGGTTTTGAAGTCTCAATCCACTAACACTACAACCATTCACATACACCATTCAATACTATGAACTAACCCTAACCATTAATCAAGCTTTAATCTAGGTTTTAGGGTTTAGAAAATTTATTACCTTCCAAGAGCACAAGAGCTGTTTGGGATAGCTCAAGAACAAGGTTTCTCACACCACCAAAATGCCAAAATCGGCTGGACATACAAGGGGCCAAACAAAGTTTAGTCTAAATTTTCGTTTTGCCATTTAGGCTAGAAAAAGATGGAGTTTTTGGAGATATTTTTACCTTAGGAGAACAAGGAGAACAAGGGCCTTCTAATGGTGGTGTTGAAGCTCCAAATGGGACATACCCATAAAAACGAAAGTGGGTGTTTTCGAATTTTGGAAAGATGAAAATGTAGCTCTTGAGGAGAGGATTACAATGGTGGTATTTTTATAATTTTTGGAAGAGTGTGGAGGGAGTTACAAAGGAGAAATAGAGTTTGTGGGTGTTTCTTATTTCTCCATGGATGTCGATGGAGGTTGAAGAAGAGAGGAAAAGAGAGAGTGAGGGAGGAGGGAATACGTGAGTGAGGGGAAATGAGGTAGGAGAGAGAATTGTGAGAGTGTGGGGTAAAGTAATAAAGAGAGGGGGTTGTTTTTATTATTTTGTTTGTTTGTAAATAAGGGAGTAGAGTGTATGTGTGTATATATGTAAATCGGACAGCACACAGCAGCTAGGGGGTTTTAAAATTTTTATTTGCAATATTGGACACATAAGTTTGTGTTAATTATATTTCTACCCCACAACTTGTCGTTTTTGACAGTTTTTACTAATCTCTCGTTTTCTTGATTTTATTGGTCCTAAAGCCTCACTAATATTTATTAATGCTTATTTAGTTGACCAAAACTGTTACGAGTCTATTTGACCCGCTTACAGACCTGTTTTTCCGGTTACCTCGAAAGACGTGCTTTAAGGTTCGGTAATGTTTTTAAACCGTTTTAAAGGTCCGTTTTCTTCGGGATTTGTTCCCTCATGATTATTTACACTTAATTAAGCTTCTAAATTACTTATTAGCCTAATTAATTACTATTTTTAATTACGGGGTATTTCATAGCATTAGAATTATAAGATATATATATATATATAATATCCGAGACTTGTATACGAAGCATTGGCCCTTTTTAATGCCGCTCTCGTATCTAACACTGGATCCCGAGTCGATGTACTTAGGATTGGACTAGCGACCTTAGTCTACTGTGTTAGGAAAATGGTAATGCGATGGTATAGATGAACAATCCAAGAGGATGTGGCTCTTGGAGTGAGTTGTGATCAATCTAATGATACTAGGATGTCATGTGAGTATCTGTAAGTATCAAGGGAAATTCCAACGGACTACAGATGGTTCGTCGGTCGGAGACTCTACCGCTGGAGTGGCTACTGCCGTGGGCGACCCGCCATAAGATAGGGGTAACTTAGATATACGTCGTTTAACGAGACATTGTCATTAGGTATGACTAAACAATTACGAACATCTATATTAGCTCATACATTAGGCGAACGTTATTTGGGCTGGTATGCCAAAGACGGGAATCTATACTTGTTTATAATCCTCGTTGTTTCACCTTGTTGTTCATTGGTTATGCTATGTGGTTATGTGTCGTATATGAACTATTGTGGATTGGTTGAATTGAGTCGCTGTACTCGTATATGTGTGTTTGTGGATTGGTCGAGTTGAGTCGCTGTACTCGCTTATGGATTATTGTGTGTTTGGTTGAGTTGAGTCGCTGTACTCGTGTGTGAATTATTGTGTATTTGGTTGAGTTGAGTCGCTGTACTCGAATGTGAATAATTATGTGTTTGTTTGAGTGAAGTCTCTGTACTCATATATGTGTCACGACGCATTTCAATTGTTTTATTGTGGTGTGATATGTGAAGCCGGGGGCTTGTTGTTATTTAAGTTTATTGCAATATTATTATTGCTTTACAGTTTTATATTAAATAACATGCATGAAAATGAACTGCATGCTCTCGACCAATTAACTGAGGGTTTGAGGGGGCATGATAGTCATGTAGTAGCATACTCAGCAGGGGTTGATTCCATACCACAAACAAACATTTTTCAGGTATGCAGCTTTCGGTGTCGACAAAGAGCGGGACGCACTGGGTAGTTTAGTCACAGTTATTTAAATATGCACTATTGTATTTCGATACAAACATAGAAACGTGTATAGGACTGGAATACTTAGAATGCTCACTAGGGTTGTATTTTATGTTGGAATGGAAAGTTAAGTCTATCTCTTGTTGTCACTGTGGGAAATTGTTTCGTATTATGAATATTTCAGTAAGTGCGTTATTACTCGTATGGACGAGTGAGAACGGTGACACCAGTAGTTCGATTGTTTTAGATTACCGCTGCAATTACTATGTTAAGTACGACTATTAGGAGCCAATTTGAGTAGGGGTGTTTCAACATCGGTCTAGTGATGTGGCAATGGTAATGCCCCTTGACCGAAAATGGAGGAGAAAGGAGAAGAGAAGTGAAAAATAAACCCTTGAAAGCTTAAGGTAAGAAATCTACCTTGAAATTATCTTAATGCTTTATGAACTTGGGAAGGGTAATTAAAGAATGAATCAAAATTGTGTTGGAACATGTATTTGATTGTGGGAGAAGGAATTGTGATTATGTTAGTGTAATGAGAACTTGTGGTGTGATTTAAGGGCCTAAGAGCCAAACATTTAAGTTAATGCACTATATTGTGATTGATGATATTTTGATGAGTATTGTGTGCTGGTAGGATCCTTTATGGATGTGGCTAGTTGAATTGATTAGGAAGGGAGAATTGATGAATTTGGGAGTATTAGAATTGTAGGTGAACTATGGCAAAATTTCTGTAGAAATTAAGTGGTTTAGGTGACTTTATGAGATTGAAGAGCTTAAGGTTGACTAGGAGTGGAAAGGAATTGATTTGGGATTTATTAATCACCTTGGAATGGTAGTTGGAGAATGGAGGTTTGAGTGTGCAAAATCTGTGGCAAGAATGTTGTTAATGGTGTCTTGGAATGCTAGAATCAAACTAGGTTGTATAACCTTGAAGGAAATGGTTGGGCTTTGGAATTAGAAATGAATATGCCTAGGAATATTTGGAATGGTCAATAGGTGAATTGATGATGGTAGGTAGAAGTGTAACCTGTCAAGAGGAAGTTTGGAAAATGCACTAGTGTGCATAAGTGCAAAAATGAGATTGTAAATTGGTAGAATTAAGCAAGAATTGATTGATAAGTTTGATCCATGATTTAAGGAGATTTTGAGCATGATTAAGGTGCTAAAATATGTTGGATTACATGTGGAATGATTAGGAAGAGATTGGGTATGAAATAGGGGTTGAAAGGAGTTCAAAAACAGTCAAATTTAACAGTTCCAGGGTTGGTCTGGGTTTGTAAATCGGTACACAAACCCGGACCACCTCAAAAACATGCCAGAATGTCATTCCAGTGTTTGCTTCGGGTTTATAGCCCCGGACACAAACCCGGACCACATGAAAAAATAGGCAGAATGTAATGCGATGAGTTGGTCCGGGTTTACAAACTAGGACACAAACCCGGACCAACATAAAAATGCACCAGAAAGTTGTTTTAAGCCTCTAAATGATGGGGAATTGATTGGTATTGGTTTTAGATGATGTTTAGGACTTGTTTGGTGACATGTAAATGTCCTTAGAAGGATGAACAAGTTTGAGAAGTGAATGAGGAGGTTGAGAACTTAAGTACACTTGAGCAAAACTAAGGATAAAGGGACAACGGGGTAAGTACGGGAGTAGTAGTTATTTACAAACCCTAATGCCTTCCTGTTAATAGAAACATTTAGAATGTTATAAGTGGATCAAGTGAGAACCGAGCAATGTGAGGCGACATGGTAGAGTGAATCCATGGTGAAAGGTATTGTAATACCCCTACCACTAATACCGTCATTACGCTGCATATGACTTCCGCATACCCCGTGTACTAGCGAGGGTACGCCGACCACTTGGTCGAATACATGCAGTTCATTTTACAAATACATACATACATGCATGCTTTCATTCATACTACTACAATACTTCACAAGGATACATACATACAGTTCAATACATACAAGGAAGACAATACAAGTCAACCATACATACTTACCTTTACCGAAATGCGCTTACACAATACATACACAATACTTGTTAGCTCCTTTTATCCACCCGGGTTAATCGGGTGGAGATTACTCTTTTACTCAGGGTCAATAACTTACACCAGCCAAGACCATTACTCATACATACTTTACTTACTTACTTACTCAAGTCAAGTCGTAGTGACCTCCGGGCAGGGACTACATCGTCCCACCACCGGGCTTTAGGTGGCTCACCAATCTAGGATGCTACCCATTCAAGGGGTTTGGTCCATAGAAACGATTCAGGCCATGAATCGGATCTAGAGGTGATCATTCGGGCGGACGGGCCGGGTTCGGGCTGGGCCAGAGGACAATTTTAGGCCCGTCGGGCCTATTTTCAAAAACCAAGCCCGGATTTTTACATTCTCGGGCCGGGCCGGGCTAGGCCCGTTTTTTCCAGACTTTGCCGAAGCCTGGCCCGCCCGGCCCGGTTTTTTAATTTTTTAATATAAATTTATAAAAAAAATTTAAAATTAATATATTATAATATAGATTTATATATTATATATATAACTTATTTAAAATTAATATATTATATATATAACTTAGTTAAAATTTATATATTATATATAATTTTTGTATATATTATATAAAAATTAAATATGTATATATTACATTTTAAAAATATAATAATAAATAATATAAAATCAGGCCGGGCCGGGCTTGCCCACGGGCTCAAAAAATGTGCCACGGCCCGGCCCGGTTTTTCATTCGGGCCTAATTTTATGTCCAGGCCCGCCCGGAAGCCCTATCGGGTTCGGGCTCGTCGGGCTTTTTTACGGGCCGGGTCGGACCGGGCTGCCGGGCCGGACACATTATGATCAGCTCTAATCGGATCCAACCTCTTGTGTCTCCTTATCCTCACGCGTGGCCGAAGCTATTTTGGACTTCTACTCATTCCAATTTACTCTTACTTACGTTAGGGGTTAGGTAGTTAGGAATTAGTAGAAGTCAATACATCCATACCACACAATAATACAATACACAAGTACACATCCATTCACAATACACTTCATCCTCATCCATTCATTTCATGAATTATACAAACTAAATGTTCAAGGCAAATATAACAAGAACAGATATAATACAAGCACAAGTAAGTGCATTAAAGTCCGATTCATGCATTTATCTTATTTAGGTGATCAAATAAGCACACAAATTGGGGTAACCAGGTTAGGATACAGGGCATGAAGAAATCATACCTTTTACCGAAATCTACTGTACCGGGTGTTCCCCTTGTTCCTTGGTTCACACTTGTTCCTCGAGTCTTATTCTCGAACCTCCGGCTACATGCCAAATGGTTCTATTAACTAAGCATTACGGTACATACATAATTACTACTCCCGTACTTACCCCGTTATCCCGTTATTTCGGTTTAACTTAATGTTCTTAAACTTACAATTTTCTTACTTACTTCTCAAACTTGTTTATACCTTTAATGACCCTTAAACATCATTAATCAAGTACTAATATTACCTTTCCTTAAAAGCCACTTTATAAACTTATTTTTAGTTTTATGGGTTGGTCAGGGACCTTGTTCGGGTCTTAAGTCCCGGACCACCCTGTGGTCTGAACTCTCGGGTTGTTTTTGTACATGGTCTAGGTCCTTGTACATATGTCAAGTCCCGGACCAGAATTTGTCTTCACTCTCGAACGAAATTTCAAGGTGGTTCGGGTCCTTGTACCCTAGTCAAGTCCCGGACCCATAGTTCTGTATACTCTCGGGTGGTTTTAATGGGGTGGTCCGGGTCCTTGTATGGGACCTAAGTCCCGGACCACCCTATACTTGTAACTCTCGGCCTGAATTTATATACTGGTCCGGGACTTAGTCCTGGACTTAAGTCCCGGACCCTGCTATGTTTTCTACAGATTTACAGTTTTTAAAATCTGTTACATTCCATACTTTTCCTAATTGATTCCCCATTGATCCTACACTTGATCCCACATATTTAAGCACCTAATTGGTCTCCTAAACATGTCTAAATCCATTACTAACTCATTACTTCTTTCCATACCCATTCACATACATATTTTCTACATTTTCCATTCCAGCACTTACATTATTCTTCCTAGTTGTGTTTTTGCTACAGATTTTGATCCTTATTCCCTCCATACATAGTTCCCTCTCATAATGTCATCTCAAAGGCCTACAATGCATTATCTTACTTCCTCAAATCCAACACTCATTTTACTAGGTCTTGCACACAACTCCTAGCTTCTCCATTGCATTTTCAACACTTATATCCATTCATTCTCTTACCACAACTACTACTCCATGGTTTCTAAACATCTCTACTAAACCCAATACACACCTTGGTTCTCCCATTCACCAAGTCATCCATAATGCACAATTCCTACCAAAATTATAGCCATAGTTCACCTACAATTCTCACTTATCCGCACATATACTTTCTCACCAAATTCATTCCTAATCTAGCCACACCCATACAAGGGTCCTACCAGCAATCAAAGTCATCCCAATAAATCAATACTCCATCAACAACAATACCAATACTCATACTCAAAGTATTTGGCTCTAAGGCCTACAATTCAAATACTAGTTCTCAAATACTCAAACTTCCACAAACTACAATACTAGTACAACATTTTGGGTTCTTTAATTACTTTACCCATTCCCATTACTCTAATGCATTAAAACTTAGCATTAAGAAGGAGCTCTTACCTTAAGCTTTTAATTTCCTTCTTTCTTTTCCAATTCTCCTCCTTCTTTCTTTCTTGCACAAATCGGTCATATGGGGAATGGAGTTGCCAAACTCCATTCCCATCACCCAATGAACATAAAAACAAGTGTAATTAAAATACTAACCCTTAGATTTATACTAATTCATTGAAGTGCTTAAAACACAATTTCTAGGGTTTACCTTTTGAAGCTTTTAAGAGGGGTTTTTGCCCTTGGTTCAAGAAGGTGATTCCACCACCATTGCAAGGTTGATATTCTGCTCAAAAGAGAGAGAGAAAACAGGGCATTACAAAGGGGTAGAAATCGGTTACAAAGAAAGATGGAGAAAATGTGAGTTTTACATGTAGATTTTTACCTTAATGGAGAGAGGAAACTCCAAGCTACCCATTGATGCTATTTTCTCTTTGAATGGGGAAAATCCTGGAGATGAACTTCCTCATTTTGAAATTCTAAAAAGAGGGAAGTGTAGAGAATGATGAGGGGAGTAAGAATATGCTATTATTTTTGCATTTGGAGGTCACATGGAGCTAGAGCATGCAAGAGAAGAAGGGAAGCCATTGTTGTTATTTGGGAGCTTTAAAAATCGCCCATCAGAGGAAGAAGGGGGGAAATTGGCTGGGAGGAGGGAACTCACGATAGAGAGAGGAGAAATGTGAGAATGAGAGGAGAGAGGGAAGAAAAGTAGTATTTGTTACTTTTTAGCTTTTTGCTTTATTGACTTTTCAACCCTTGAATTAATTAACTAGTCAAGTGTGAGTGTGTGAGAGCTTGTTTAAGTCTTTAAAAACCGGCCCCCATATAGTATACTAGTTGGAGCGTTTTTCGTCTTCTACAGAAAACGCTCGTTAATTTACCCTGTTTCGGTACTATTCACTAACCGGGCCCGTTTTCTGGAATTTTCTCGTTTCTTTAATTTTATTGATTATTAAGCTTCCATTAATGCTTAATTATTGTTACATAATGATTTATAATTTTTACGGGTTCATTTGACCACTTAAAGTCACGTTTTCAGGTTTCCTCGAGAAATGTGCGCTAAAGCTCTATTAGCGTTTTAGTACATTATTTGGATCCGTTTTCTTCGGGAGTTGTTCCCATATATTATTTAGGCCTTATTAAGCCTTTAGAATCCATATAATACTCTAACCGAGGTCTCGTACCTCCTATGGTTATTTAACGCTTATTTAGCATTTTTCGCTTTTTGCGCGTTTCTTCATTTCTTTTGCATTTATTTTTCCTCACCAATATTACTTAAGCATTATTAGGCTCTTAAATACGGATTAGAATAATCTAAATCCCTATATTTAAGTTCAGGGTATTTCAATCTACCCCCTTAAGAAACTTTGTCCTCAAAGTTGTTCAAGGTTATAGGATTATTATACTTCCTCATTCATACATGTCTAATACCAAAAGTCATACATTCTTCCTCCTTACACATTCCCAATTCCGTTACTCAAGGTTTCTACATTCCATACCATACAATGTACCATAATTACTCCAATCCGCACTACATCCAACCATCTAGTTTTGCATTACAAGGTTTATACATACATACAGTGCAAAGCTATCCCCAAAGCAATGCAATACACACTACAATCCCGCAGGCACTCAGGTCATCTCGACACGAGACTCCTCTATGTCCCGCTGCCCTTGGAATAACACAACATGATACCTACTGTCATTCTCCGGTATAAGCTTCCAACAAATACTCACTTTCTCGTCTAAGGAAATTTTTTTTACAACTACTAATTAGAAATTTCTAAAACACACAACTCCAAATTCCAATTTATATTCATTACTTCTATCATATGTGTGATTCTTGTGACCACTTGAGGGGAGCTTCAGGAATCATTCGACCCTGATGTGATCAGCATCAGTGTTGAACTATCTTTCCACTCCAATTTGTGTTTGGTTTCCCTTGATCTGATCAGGATCAAGTTCGACTTCCCACATCAGTTTCAAACAAACAGATAATTCAATTATTTTCATTTTCTATCTTTTTACTCTTCCTAGTCATAATTACAAATTCATACATCTCCAAGGGACGGAATTTAGTCCTCCATCATCCTCACTCACTCCTCACTCTACTTTACTTTACTTCGAGATTCAATGCCTAAGTGCTCATTCCATCAACCTTCGCTACTTTCATCCATTACTCTCCATCATCTCAATTATTATAACTAAGAATTACCATACTTGTAGAATTTAGTTGTCCTCAATTTACTTTCAATGGCCTACCTAGGAATACACTACTCATGGACTTCATTCATCAGCTACTCTCAATAATTTCGTACTACTTCTTCAACGGATACAACACTTGTGGAGCTCCGTCCACTACTCATTCTCAATTGTCTCCAACAATCACCTAGGGAACTCAATTTCCTCCAGGTTCTACATCGGTTTTATACCGACTCATGCTATGGTATTTGCATCTCTCGTGCCTAATTACCACAACTACCATATGAATGGATACGTATGTTTATTTAACATAGGTACCAATCATCAAATAAATTCTCATTTGTGCTATGCACCTTATAGTTTTTGTGTTTTATTCATGAAATTTACATTAAGCGGTTTTCGCTCTACCCCCCTTAAAAGGGATTACGCCCATCTAATCTACCATATGTTATTATTGAACATTGGTTCACTCAATTCGGGCACTCTGAAGCATTTTAGCTTCCTTACGGTTTATTATATAATGTACTCTGGTCAAAGGGTCTTAACCATACTAATGGTTCAGTCCCTGCACCAAGAATTCCTATATGAGTTTATTTAACTCATAATTAATTTGGTTCTAGCCTATTAGGCTTCAAGGCATTGATAGCCCTTCTCTCATACTTACTAGGTACATTAGCCATTTAGCTAGGTCCCACTAGCTTCTACTGCGTGACCCTGATAACCTTAGTGCTTAATTCGCTCTCTTGTTATCTAGATGTGCTACTCATCGCCTTTTTATCCCTCTATTGTGGGAATAAGGTTTACTAAACAAATGTGGTATTCTTTTACCGTGCTTGAACTCAATGAGTTTTAGATTTGTGACCAGCTCTCTGGCAATCTACTATACATACTATTCATACTCCCACGATTATTCACTAAATTCCTCCGACTTATTGTCGGGCGAGGTTAAGTCACTACTTAGTTGTAGTGCTTCCTCTATTGTCCATAGCTTTTGAATTATACCAGTTTCTCTGGTTCAGTACAAGTGTTCTTACTTGTATGACCTTGCATTTTCTATGCGTCGGTCCTAGTGGCTTTCTCAAGTCTCTTTTCACTCTTTATTCCAATGGAATTCACATTTGTGATTGTTGGTGTGTTTTACACTCTTCGTGCTTCTTTGGCCTTAGGCCGCACAGTTTGTTGCTACGCTTGCTTAACTGGCTTATGCCCTGTTCGTTGGTGAAAAGAAGAGTTTACTACAATTTACATTTTCCATATCCCTAGCTATCCCACTAGATTATTAGCTGCACAAGTGCAATACCAAAACACTCAATCATACAGAGTGCAGAGGCGTAAACACTCGGCAGTAAGTCACTTATGTGATAGGATGAAATATTTCTGCCCGTCTTCTCATACTTATACTCTATGCCGTTGTCTACTACTTCCTCATAACGGTCGCTTGTTGTGCACCATATTCTTACTCCTTATACACATTGTTTTACTGTTTCTGTTACTATGGTAGTTCCTCTTTACTCATTGCCATTGTCATTGGCACCATTTCCTTATGGTGTAAATACACCGAGGGTTTCCTATGTTCGTGTGTATGACGGTTGTCATAGCATACCGCAATGTTATCTTCCAAATGTGGAGATGTTCCATTTCCAATTAGGTTTCATGTGTAGGTTAGCTTACCTCACATTTCTTAATCATTTATGATATAATTTACCAAGTATCTTGGTTGATAATGGATGAAGTAATTATCGGGTTACGAGCTCTCTTGAGCGTTGGTCATTCGTGGTGTCCAATGTGCATTCACATTGATTGTTTTTGACAATTACTGTCTTTCCAGTGCTGAGCATTGGTAATAGGCTCTAGCTGTGAAGTTTTACTTTGTATGTATGAAATACCCCAAACCTTGATATGTGGTTTAAATATCAAACTATGTTATATAAAGGCTAAAAAGTGCCTTAGAAACATCAGTGAACAATTTAAACCATAGTAAATGCAATAAAGCACTAAGATACAGTTTGAGCAAAAACATGCTCTAAGCTATGAGTGAACTTGGTTAGGACCCAAAGAGCCTACCAAGACTTAGTAATATTTAGTTATTTTTATAAGGCTAATCAAGTCTTCAGGAAACCTTGGTAGACATTGGAATCAAACAAAACATAAATAAATACCTTAAGGTCAATATGGGCTAAAAAGTGCTCTAAGCTTGGGGATAAATTTGTATAAGACCTAATGGTCATACCTATACCTTATAAATATGTTAATGAACAGATTAAATCAATTACCAAAGAAAACCAAGCTTGAAAACAAGTTAAAACACAAAATGTGCTTTAAGGAGTCTTAAAGCACGTTTTTGAAAAATTGTCTTGTAAATGAGTTTTGAATGGCTAAATGTCCATCATTACTCTTTAATTAACATGTGTACTATATAGTATCACATTTGGAAGTCTATATCAATGGGAAATCAAAAATTTCACTTCTATGTGCCTTGTTTGGTGAATAGTGATTTTTATAAGCTAGTTTGTAACATATGTTATCATAAGTAATTAAATTGACCAACAAAGACTATAATACCCTTAGTGATATAAAGGGGGCCGGTTTTTTGTAATGAGTCACCCATGTTAACTTGTTAAGTAAATAAAGATGACTCATATGTTACTATTTGCTTTAAGTTATAAATATCTTCAAATAGCAAAACCAATCTCATTTCTCTCATTTCTTTCTTCATTTCACACGGTTCCACTCTTCTTCAACCTCTCTTCTTCTTGTTCTCTCTCGGTAATACACCAACACCACCATTAACTCCATCTTTGACCCCTTGTAAAATCTAGCTCACTTATCCAAATCAAAAAACAAACACCACCATTCTCTTTGTCTCATCAAGCTCTTCAATTCTATCCTTTCAAAATTCCAAGAGCTCCATTTTGGTGCCAAGAGGAATCTCCATGGGAGGAGCTTGAGCTCACCTTTTCACATATTATTGTTCTCCTTTGCTCCAAGGTAAGGAAACTCAAAGAAATATCAAGTTTCCTCCATGTTTTGTTGTTGTCCGAAAATCACCATTAATGGTGCTCATTGTGTTGCTTTGTTCTAGCTCCATTTGAATCTTTCAAGGACTAGGTGGAGTCCTCTCTTCATAGATATTCAAACTCCCTTCAAAGATCAAGGTAAAACAACTACATTAGTGTTTTTGAAATAATGTAAACCTAGGGTTTACAATGAGATGAAGCATAAAGCTTATATACTCATTTCAATGTTGGTATATTGTTTAGTAGTTGACAAGGAAAGAAATGCCTTACCGGTTTTAAGAAGGAAACAAGAAAGAAGTTTGTGAGGAAAAGAGGTAAATATGCTATCTCAATGTTGTTTAATGCCTTAGGAGAAATGAGCTTATAATGCTTGCTAAAACTACCTAAAGAGCAAATGGTGAATGACTTAGTGAGGTGTTCTCAAGGAGACTAGTAAAAGAACATATGTCTTGGTGTATGTAATTGCAGGTCAAAGGCTTATATATTATGGAAATTCAGTGTTTAAGGTTTATGCAATTTAAGGGCCTAAGAGCCATGTTGTTTAAGGGCCTAAGTGCCAAGCAATTTAAATTGTGCACTATATTGTGATGTAGTGTAAATTTGGTAAAGTCTTGTGAGTGATGGTGTTCTTGATGGATTCAGGTGTTCTTGAGTGCTTAATGGTGGAAAATATGAGTTTTGGAATGATGATGTTCTAAGAGAACCCATGGTAAAATTTGTAAAATGTATAAGGAGTTTTAAGTGCTTAAATGAATTTTGGTGAACTAGGAATTGTTAGGAATGAGTAAATGTTTTACTTGGGAAGAAAACATGTATTAAGGTGATTTAGAGTGATGCAAGGATTTAGGTGTTATCTTGGAAGTTCTAGGGATTCAATGTGTGTTTTGAGAATGTATTTAAGTCTTGGAGAAGGTTGTTAAAGGTTTAGAAATGTTGATGTACAAGGAAGAAGTGATGTTTAGGTAAGATGTGAAAAAGGAGATTTAGTTAGTAAGAAAAGAAGTTTGAGAGATGATGTTAAGGTGTAGAGGAAACACCTTGGTATAGTGGTCATTATAGGTGAAATACCACCTAGAAATCTTAAGGAGAAAACATTCCAAGTGCTAGGAATGTTGTAAGAAATTTGTGAATGATAAAATGGTTTTGGTGAGTGATTTAAAGAGTTAAGCATATGGCTAAAGGTGTGTTTGATGTGCCAAATGATGTTAGAACACATTAGGAGGCTTGAGGAAAAGTTTGGAGAAAATTTGACAAGTTTTGGACAACTTCTGGTGTTGTCCGACCCAGTGGTCCGACCCAGGGTGGGTCGAACAGCTCTGTTTTAGTCACCGGTTGAAGTTTCTGGAATGGTCCGACCAGATGGTTGGGTCGGACATGGGTCGGACATGTGTGTTCTAAGTCTCTGGAATGGTCCGACCCAGATGGTTGGGTCGGACATGGGTCGGACAGGTGTATTTAAAAGACGGGAAAAGTTTCTGGAACGGTCCGACCCAGTTGTGGGTCGGACGGTGGGTCGGACGGCCCAAAGTATGTAAAAAAAAATTGTTTAAGGTTATGAGATGATATGTAATGATGGGGATTGATAGGTAATGATGTTATAAAGTTGTTAAGGACATGTTAGGTGAGTTTTAATGACGTTTAAGTGAGTGAAGAGTTGTATTAAAATGTGAGAGTAAAACAAGTTAAAATGTCAAGTTATCTAACTAAGTTAACGGGGAAAAATTATAAGCATTAGACATTAAATAATCATGCAACCCCGATTTTAATAAACGTATCTGTAATGTTATCAGTTGTTCGAGAATTTGCTCGAGGAACATAAGTGGACGTGTTAAAGTGGACTCCGGTGACAGGTATGGTTTTCTTGCAACCTGTGTCCTACCGGATTACACCGGCTTGTATGCCAATATGTTTTCTGTATGTTTGCCATGTTGTAAGATAAAACATGTAATGAGTTTACAGTAATTCATATATGTGGCGTGTTCAACTCCGATACCATTTAACCTCGGCAGTGTTAACCTTAGTTAACTGAGTCTAGGATCGCATGAGAGTTCGGTATTCGGATTAAACGACCCGAACTATGGGGTGTTCTAACCACGGCTATGCGTGAGTTGATTATGTGATGTTGTGTATGTGAATGTAGGGATCTCCCTTGTATGTTTAACCCAGTTGTAATACTGTATGTGTTGTCATGTGATAGGCTCCATAGTGGGGTGCTAACTAATATCTAAAAGTAAGTATGTACTAACAGTAGTGAGGAATCCGGTTTGGCCGGTCGCGCGTTGTTTGGGAGAGGGTATCCTTCTTAGCCTTACCCTTCTCTTTGTTATGGTTGTTTCCCTCACGGGTTATGATCTCCCATAGCTCACTCCAAAGCTTAGCTATTCTGACTTATGATCGGTTTAGGGGGAACATGTGTTTGTGTGATGTGTTCGGGCCTCCAAACCCGAACAATCTTAACTTAAGTTACTCGTCCGACTATTAGGACGGTAATGAGTGTTGTTGTTATTGTATAACGAGCTTACCATGAGAGTGACACCATTCTCTAGGCTCACCAGTGTATTAACAATGTTTGGGTCGGTTCCTAAGAGAACCATTCCCGTTATGTTATGTATTTTGTTGTGATGCAATATCTATTGCGGTGTTATGTTGTGCACGTGGAAACGTGCAAAGTGTTGTTATGTGTTGTTATGTAGTGTATGTTATATGTTGTATAATGTGGAGTATGTGGATCATGGATATGAATCCCAGTTTGAGAAAAGAGGCGTTTAAGGATAACCCGATTTAAGGGTAAGTGTCGTCTATTAAGGAAGTAGCTCCATTAGAGGAGGAACACTCTAGGGATAATGAATACCATGAGTGACTTATTAAGTAAGGATATATTATCCATTTGTTGAGCCCGTTGAGGCGAAATGATTATGTGTTGTGTTTTACAGTTGCATGCATGATTTAAAAATAATCAACCGCATGCTAAGACGACAATTAGTTGCGCGTGGCCCGGTAGCATGTGGGCTGCGGGATTACCATACCAGCAAAGGTGCTGAGCCCCTTGGGGGCCACCCTTTCTCTTCTTTTCCTATTTCAGGTACAAGGAGCTGAAAGTCGTTCGAGAGTAGGACGGGGTAGTCGTTGTACATGGGTAATCGTTTATGTTGTATATATACAGTAGGTGTAGTAAGACCGAAATTGTTATCGGCATTAGTTATAAATACTCGGTATAGTTGGAAGGTGTATGTTGTTGTTGTGTTAATGGAAAGGGATAGTAATGTGTAGTCGCTCGGGAATTTAGCCCATCAGACCGGTACAATGTGTATGTATTAGCCTTGTTAGCCACGTGGGTGGCTAACGGCGTGTAACACCAACGAGTTAAGTAATGTGATGAGGTTGTTTTTCCGCTGCAGTTTATTGTAAGTGTGTTAATGTTGGATGGGGTGTTACAATGTACACCACCGGGACATCCCAAGGAACTTCAAGGGTTTTCTGGTCCCGTTCTCCAGTTGAGGAGTATTATAATACTGATAATTGAAAGTTCTTGGTGAGAGGTTTGTCTCTACTCTTAAGTCCTATGACAAGGTTTACTATGGTAGTATCTGTTTATGTACTTCCGCCATTCATACAATGGTTCACAATATACTTGGGTGCATATGGAGTATACTTACTCCTTTAAGTCGTATTGGTTTGAAAATCTCTTTTCCTTGTTCAATCGCCTCTTGGCAATATCTACATGTGCGAGCTTTGTTGTTATAGTAGATGGAAGCCTTTTCTAAGGGTTCACATCTTCACCACATTGGTGGTCTTTGGTTAACGAGAGGTTCCTTTCCTCGAGTTTCCCGTAGTGTCCAAGTGTGAACTAGGCCAGTGTTGGCATTATCACGATTCCTATGCCTCTGTGTTACCATTGCTACATAAGGCATGAAGGGTAATTAAAAGCTTTGTCAACTGTATACTAGACTGATGCTCTAGTGACAGTGACACTAAGGTAGCCATTACTTTAAGCCACTCATCATATTGAGTTCAAATTAGGTGGTTTAGTTGTCGATCTGTTTGTCGTACGAAGCAATATCTCTTGCAAGTCTTGTTATTAAATGGTGTGGGTTTTGCAACCGTTTAATTTTACATAACGTAGTTGGTTCATGGCTTTTGAGCCTTGTTGCTGCAAGCTATGCTCTTTGCAAGCTGCTTATACATGTTTCCACTCTTTGTATACCCCATAGGTTGGAGGTATTTACTGGGCTCCATGTCAAGTCGTGGCATCACGCTTCTGTTCATGGGAGGCCCTTTAGGCATCCTGGTGCTAATCAGTGCCTTCTTGTAATTTAGGGTATTTCCTGTTAAGTGAAATCCCTTCGGTGTCCTAACCGAGTGTTCGTTCTAGTTCTCGTGCTCTTATCATGACGCTTTGTTCGACTGTTGTTAATTCAGACACCCTTCACGGATTGCTCCTGGGTGTTGTTGGTTACGCCGTTGCATCCGGCTAATGTTCATGACATGTGGTGTCTACCATACCGCCTTGTGGTATCGTAGTTTGAGTTATCCCTTTTAGGGTTACAACGTCTCCCGTTCTTGGGTAGACTGTTTATACTTGCTCCTAGTGCTTAGGCTAGGTTTAATATCCTCTTCAATGATGGATTATACTTTGTGGTAATCTTGTGATTGCTCTTGGGAGCTCTGTCCCGTTTGTTGAGCATTGTTGTGTTCACATTAGGCATTTGCCTTACTGTGTTCAGGCTGGGTATACTTCCCAGCTGTCATGTATTTGCTTGTAGTCTTGGAGACATATCCAATGTCTATACCCACTAGTCTGCGCTCTTTGCGCTTCCTAGTCCTCATTCCTTATCTCAGATGGATTCTCTGAGTTCTTTATACTTACTTCTTAGTTGAGTTTCTTCTCCTCGGTCGTCTGAGGTGCCCAGCTATTCTGCCTTAAATTTACTCATGGTCCGTAGAACGGAGTTGACTACTTCCCGTGTTTCGTACACTACATGTATACATAGGGTACCTTGTTGATACGTTACCACTTACCCGACTATCTGTCAGGCCCGCAAGCTCCTTCGGAGTGCGGTCGTCCCACATCCCGTATTTGGGTACACTCGTAGTGCTCGTCACACGCCTAGGTGAAGTATTCTATTGTCAACTCCTCTTGTATCATTCTATGATACTCACCGTAATTCTGTTGGTTTGGTTTTAAAGTCTAAGGTTTAAAAGAAAAGTTGTGGTTTTGAAAGAAGAATTGGGTTTTGAAACAATGGTTCGGTGTTAAAAGAAGTTCTTCATGGCATAGCCATGTCTGAGGTCTTGACCAAGTCCAGCTTCTTGCTGACTGGTATGTCCTTATTACAATGGTCGGGCTGCTTAGCCTTTCCAGGGTTCCATTCTTCCAATTTCAGGATTTGTGATCCGATAGTTGCTTCATTGCAGTCACGGTACATTACTATGTACCTGTGGTGTGTTAGAGTTCCTCTACATGTTCCTGTTCTTACTGCACTTGCCGTGGCAAGTGCGTGGTACTGGTGGTTTTTGGGTAAACCCATACCGGTCACGATATGGTTTCCATTCATATTTGGTAGTCTTGTCGACTCTTCCCTTGATATATTGGTTTATGTTTGGGATACTCGATCTTTTAAGTAACTTCTCAGTGATCTTGACGTGATTGTCGTTGATCGGGGTACTTCTCCAATTCTTGGAGATTCCTATTTATTTGGTTTTGTGTTTCTCTTTGTTGCTCGTTCCCACACATTGACCGTGGTTACCGAGCCTTAGCTTGTTTAGGCACTACTCCTGTAGTCCTGTCGGTTTATATCCCGTGCATATTCTTATAGCTGTCTGAGCTAAGTTGGCCAGGTATTGTAGCCTTAATGGCGTTGTAGTTTTGGAGTTAATCACTCCTGACTATGTCCTTAGTCAGCTAGCATACCTTTGGTGGTGTCGTTTAGCTATTACTGTCCCGTAGACTTGTGTCTCGGGTTTTGTTATTGTTCCTTCTTCCGCTCCATTGCACGCTTAGTGCTTCTTTTCCTACTGCTGGTTGACTAGCCAGGTTCTGCGACTGCTAAGCATGTCGCCCCATGCTGTTGTAAGTTATAGCCTCCTTATGGTTGAGGTACTCATTCCACCGCTATTAAGTGCGGGTATTATTGTTCAACCGGGTTCCATCTCCGGGACTTCCAATTCTTGGAATCTACTATATGTCGGTTCTTTGTTTACCGTACGGTGATTTCACAACTGCCAGATCGGGTTTTCCCGAGTATGAGAGCACTTTCCTTCTCTCTGGCGTTCTTTCCCAAGTTATACAATAGGGTTTGTGGAGGGCGGGTCTGATATTGTAGGTATCCGGTACACACCGAGAGTTCCTAGCTAGCATATCTCTAATACTGTCACTCAGCCCTTAGCCCTAAGCTTCTAATTCCTAACTCGGTATTTCCTAAACTCGGTATTTCCAGTCATCAGAGCGATACTTCACTATGATACCACTTTTTTGTAACACCCCTACCGCTAATACCGTCATTACCGTCCAAACTCCTCATACTTACATACCTTCGCAGCGGATACTTACTTACACAAAGGTGGGTGATACAATGCTGTCAGCCACCCACGTGACTAACAAGGCCTACTACTACTTACAGCATCGGTCTGATGGACCGGAATACCCGAGTACTACACATTTACAATACATACTCCCATTACCAACCGGGTACTACAAATCTCCATTCAATACAATACTCCAAGATTACATTACAATATACCATACATGCGATACAATATACCGAGTTTACAAAGATCCAAATCCAAATACAATAATTCTTTCAAGTTTGTACATACTCATTAAGAGTCTAGCATTTACCCATTCCTCACAAACTACATACTTGTAATTACATAATGGTGTACCCCTTGGTACACTTCTACATCAAAGGCTACAAGCCTTATACCATTCCTTACTATCTACAATTCATTTCTAGTTATCTAAACATAGCTGCCGGTCTCTTACTGCGACCATAACAGCTTCGATACCTGTACAATAAAAACGATGCCCCTAGGGGCTCAGCCTACGCTGCATATGACTTCCGCATACCCCACGTACTAGCGAGGGTACGCCGACCACTTGGTCGAATACATGCAGTTCATTTTACAAATACATACATACATACATACATGCTTTCATTCATACTACTACAATACTTCACAAGGATACATACATACAGTTCAATACATACAAGGAAGACAATACAAGTCAACCATACATACTTACCTTTACCGAAATGCGCTTACACAATACATACACAATACTTGTTAGCTCCTTTTATCCACCGGGGTTAATCGGGTGGAGATTACTCTTTTAATCAGGGTCAATGACTTACACCAGCCAAGACCATTACTCATACATACTTTACTTACTTACTTACTTACTCAAGTCAAGTCGTAGTGACCTCCGGGCAGGGACTACACCGTCCCACCACCGGGCTTTAGGTGGCTCACCAATATAGGATGCTACCCATTTAAGGGGTTTGGTCCATAGAAAGGATTAAGGCCAGGAATCGGATCCATCCTCTTGTGTCTCCTTATCCTCACGCGTGGCCGAAGCTATTTCGGACTTCTACTCATTCCAATTTACTCTTACTTACGTTAGGGGTTAGGTAGTTAGGAATTAGTAGAAGTCAATACATCCATACCACACAATAATACAATACACAAGTACTCATCCATTCACAATACACTTCATCCTCATCCATTCATTTCATGAATTATACAAACTAAATGTTCAAGGCAAATATAACAAGAACCGATATAATACAAGCACAAGTAAGTGCATTAAAGTCCGATTCATGCATTTATCTTATTTAGGTGATCAAATAAGCACACAAATCGGGGTAACCAGGTTAGGATACAGGGCATGAAGAAATCATACCTTTTACCGAAATCTACTGTACCGGGTGCTCCCTTGTTCCTTGGTTCACACTTGTTCCTCGAGTATTATTCTCGAACCTCCGGCTACATGCCAAATGGTTCTATTAATACTAAGCATTACGGTACATACATAATTACTACTCTACCGTACTTACCTCGTTATCCCGTTATTTCGGTTTAACTTAATGTTCTTAAACTTACAATTTTCTTACTTACTTCTCAAACTTGTTTATACCTTTAATGACCCTTAAACATCATTAATCAAGTACTAATTATCTTACACTATCATTACCATTCATTACCTTTCCTTAAAAGCCACTTTATAAACTTATTTTTAGTTTTCTGGGTTGGTCCGGGACCTTGTCCGGGTCTTAAGTCCCGGACCACCCTGTGGTCTGAACTCTCGGGTTGTTTTTGTACATGGTCCGGGTCCTTGTACATATGTCAAGTCTCGGACCAGAATTGGTCTTCACTCTCGAACGAAATTTCAAGGTGGTCCGGGTCCTTGTACCCTAGTCAAGTCCCGGACCCATAGTTCTGTATACTCTCGGGTGGTTTTAATGGGGTGGTCCGGGTCCTTGTATGGGACCTAAGTCCCAGACCACCCTATACTTGTAACTATCGGCCTGAATTTATATACTGGTCCGGGACTTAGTCCTGGACTTAAGTCCCGGACCCTGCTATGTTTTCTACAGATTTACAGTTTTTAAAATCTGTTACATTCCATACTTTGCCTAATTAATTCCCCTTTGATTCTACACTTGATCCCACATATTTAAGCACCTAATTGGTCTCCTAAACATGTCTAAATACATTACTAACTCATTACTTCTTTCCATACCCATTCACATACATATTTTCTACATTTTCCATTATAGCACTTACATTATTCTTCCCAGTTGTGTTTTTGCTATGATTTTGATCCTTACTCCCTCCATACATAGTTCCCTCTCCTAATGTCATCTCCAAGGCCTACAATGCATTATCTTACTTCCTCAAATCCAACACTCATTTTACTAGGTCTTGCACACAAGTTCTCCTAGCTTCTCCATTGCATTTTCAACACTTCTTGCTACAGATTTTATATTCATTCATTCTCTTACCACAACTACTACTCCATGGTTTCTAAACATCTCTACTAAACCCAATACACACCTTGGTTCTCCCATTCACCAAGTCATCCATAATGCACAATTCCTACCAAAAGTTTGCCATAGTTACCTACAATTCTCACTTATCCACACACATACTTTCTCAACAAATTCATTCCTAATCTAGCCACACCCATACAAGGGTCCTACCAGCAATCAAAGTCATATCAATACATCAATACTCCATCAACAACAATACCAATACTCATACACAAATTATTTGGCTCTAAGGCCTACAATTCAAATACTAGTTCTCAAATACTCAAACTTCCACAAACTACAATACTAGTACAATATTTTGGGTTCTTTAATTACTTTACCCATTCCCATTACTCTAATGCATTAAAACTTAGCATTAAGAAGGAGCTCTTACCCTATGCTTTTAATTTCCTTCTTTCTTTTCCAATTCACCTCCTTCTCTCTTTCTTGCACAAATCGGTCATATGGGGAATGGAGTTGCCAAACTCCATTCCCATCACCCAATGAACGTAAAAACAAGTGTAATTAAAATACTAATCCTTAGATTTATACTAATTTATTGAAGTGCTTAAAACACAATTTCTAGGGTTTACCTTTTGAAGCTTTTAAGAGGGGTTTTAGCCCTTGGTTCAAGAAGGTGAATCCACCACCATTGCAAGGTTGATATTATGCTCAAAAGAGAGAGAGAAAACAGGGCATTACAAAGGGGTAGAAACCGGTTACAAAGAAAGATGGAGAAAATGTGAGTTTTACATGTAGATTTTTACCTTAATGGAGAGAGGAAACTCCAAACTACCCATTGATGCTATTTTCTCTTTGAATGGGGAAAACCCATGGAGATGAACTTCCTCATTTTGAAATTCTAAAAGAGGGAAGTGTAGAGAATGATGAGGGGAGTAAGAATATGCAATTATTTTAGCATTTGGAGGTCACATGGAGCTAAAGAATGCAAGAGAAGAAGGGAAGCCATTGTTGTTATTTGGGAGCTTCAAAAATCGCCCACCAGAGGAAGAAGAAGGGGGGAAATCGGCTGGGAGGAGGGAACTCACCAGAGAGAGAGGAGAAATGTGAGAATGAGAGGAGAGAGGGAAGAAAAGTAGTATTTGTTACTTTTTAGCTTTTTGCTTTATTGACTTTTCAACCCTTGAATTAATTAACTAGTCAAGTGTGAGTGTGTGAGAGCTTGTTTAAGTCTTTAAAAACCGGCCCCCATATAGTATACTAGTTGGAGCGTTTTTCATCTTCTACAGAAAACGCTCGTTAATTTACCCGGTTTCGGTACTATTCACTAACCGGGCCGTTTTCCGGAATTTTCTCGTTTCTTTAATTTTATTGATTATTAAGCTTCCATTAATGCTTAATTATTGTTACATAATGATTTATAATTTTTACGGGTTCATTTGACCACTTAAAGTCACGTTTTCGGGTTTCCTCGAGAAACGTGCGCTAAAGCTCTATTAGCGTTTTAGTACATTATTTGGATCTGTTTTCTTCTGGAGTTGTTCCCATATATTATTTAGGCCTTATTAAGCCTTTAGAATCCATATAATACTCTAACCGAGGTCTCGTACCCCCTATGGTTATTTAACGCTTATTTAGCGTTTTTCGCTTTTTGCGCGTTTCTTCATTCTCTTTTGGATTTATTTTTCCTCACCAATATTACTTTAGCATTATTAGGCTCTTAAATACGGATTAGAATAATCTAAATCCCTATATTTAAGTTCGGGGTATTTCAGGTATGATTTTCTCATGCCCTGTATGCTACCGGGATTACACTGATTTGTGTGTTGTTTGCTTGTGTGCCGACCTAATCAAGATAAAAGCATGAAAATGTTCTATTGCTTGATTTTATATCTTGATGCATGCTGTGGGTACTAACCATCCTTGTATGATTGTGCCGTCTAACTTAGTGTTATAGACCGACTTATAATTGAGTACTGATTGGTTAGTGACTCATAGAAAGAGTCGTTTAGCAAATTAACGAAAACGTCGAAACACACGAAAACTATCGATTGAAAATAACGATAAGACAAACTTATGAACTCACTAGAATGTGAGAGAGTTGTCCGGGATTAGTAAACTCCCGATAACGGTTAAAGAACCGAAACGAACAATCCACGAAATAATCAATGGTGGAAATAAATGATGAAACCTCTATTAAGAGATTGAAGATAGTTCAAAGATATGAACTTTTGAGAGAAGTAAAAGAATGATAAGGGACCATCAAACTCCCTTAGAAATATAGTCGACCTCCTACCTGAGGACCCGACCTTGAATAAGAAAATGTCCCGAACGAATAAGTATTCGAAAAGTTGGGGAAACCCTTAAATCTGAGAAACTAGACATTGAGAAATTTCCCTAAGCTATTAGATGATATCGAGAGAGATACTTCTAGGCTAATCCATGAGATTTTGAAATAACTCTGAGAGATGTATTGGGAATTTGAGTAGTCCGGTAGAGAAACGGACAATTGTGAATTTGAGGAACTAGGAGTATAGTCCCGTTTGATAGTCGAACCTTCCCATTATGCTAGACCCGGTGTAGGGTCGTAGCCGGGGAAGTAAGACGAGAATTTGTAAGCCCGGTGGTGAGTCTTGTGTATGACTCTGCCCGGAGGTCATGGGTAATGACTTAAAAGATGTCCCTTTGAGAATTTGAGATTGAGATTTGAGAACTTGAGATTGAGATTTGAGAATTTGAGATTTGAGAATTTGAGAATTGAGCTTGAGAGTTGAGATTTGAATTTGAGATTGAGAAATTGAGAATTTGAGTTTGAGATTGAGAATAAGAGAGCTTGAGTAAGAGTAACCCAAGAGAATGGATAAGACAATGAATAAGTGACTACGGCAATAGTGAGGTAGAAACCCTCAAGGCCTAAGAGTAAGATAATATGAACTAACAACCTTGATGTGTTAGTTAGGGATTGTATTCCATGATTGAATGTTGAATACTTGTGCTATTGTACATGTTTAATGTATTGCTATCCTGCATGGTTGTTGAATCAAAATGAATCCCATGTTCTCGACAAAGTAGTCGGCGTACCCCCGTTAGCACGCGGGATATGCGAATTTCATACCAGCAATTTGCTGAGCCCCTTGGGGTACCGTTTTTACTTTCCAGGTACTTTGGAGCCGATTACTGATCAAGAGTAGGACGGGGTTGCTGCTTAAGCATGGATAGTTAATTTTAGAACAATTGTATTTATGTTGGATTGTACGACCGAAATGTTATCGGCAAGTTTGAGGATTGTAGAAACTCGGTATAGAATTGATTTGAGGGTTGTATTTGTATTTGAACCGGTAAATGAATGAAATGTAATTGTTTGCATAGAGTACTCGGTATACTAGTTCATCAGACCGATATTGTATTTGGATTTGGCCTTGTTAGTCACGTGGGTGACTAACGGCATTGTACCACCCACCGTTTGTAGTGAATTTCCGCTGCTTTGGTATTGGTGAATGAGACGGATTAAGAGATAATGATTTGATTAGCGGTAGGGGTGTTACATGGACTCAGACAGCGGATCGCAGACCACCTTTAGAGTTAGTGTTAAAAGAGGTGCAGGGGCGAAGAAAGTCCGTTTGGGGTTTGGTAAATTTTCTCGTGTTAGCAAGGCCGTGAGAAGAGGCAATAGTAAAGTAAGATCCAAAAGTTAAGGTTTGGGTAATCGGGCAAGAGTAGGATTGGTAAGGTATGAGCATTGTTTGTTTTCTTAAGTTTTGTTGGAGTCTTGTGTGTCCCGCTTTTGCGGTGTTTGACCTTGTGCCCAATTATCAAAAAAAAAGTTTCAAAAAGTATAAAATAAAACATATAGAAAATTATGGAATCGACACAAAAATTAATGTTTAAAGCTGGTAAAAACCAAAATCGTCTACAAACGGACTCAATTTACCAATACCTTTGCTATTCTGTAATGTACATGTCCACTCAAAGTTGTATCTATTCCTTCGTCACTTTTAGTAACAATTCTGCTATTTCTTATAAAGGTATGGTGCAGAATGAGCGATTTTCTGCTTCTGTCAGGATTTTAAAGCATCCATAACAACAACAATAGCAAATTATAACTCATTTAAAATGATCACTTTCTTCATCTCTCTCGCAACTTAATTCTAGGTCATTAAAAAAAAGTTCTCCCCTACATATCTTTTATCTTTTCTTTTTAATCTTTTTTTCATGTATCAAAAATACCCTTAAGAACTCTGATGCAGATATCTTAGTAAAAATAGAAGGAAAATTTTTGCCGAAATACCATTTGAAAAAAAAAATTACTTGTGGTGGCTTTTTTTCAAAAAAATTACGCGGAAGTACCAAAACGATGCAAATAAACCGCACTGGGCTGATCCATCTTGCGGTAAACCGCATCGGGTCAACGCCATTATCGGTTATTTATGTCATAAGCCGCATCAGCCAAACGCATCTTTGCGATAAACCGCATCAAGCTGATGCGGTTTATTTGCAAACCGTTACTACTCAAAAAATCTCGGAATTTAATTTAAACCGTCGGTACTCCACGGTTTCTGTGATTTTGTTGGATAATCTTATCCAAACATTTGTAAACTAACAACAAGTTAATAAATTAGTGAATTAATTAATTACAAATTAAATTATTAATTAAACAACTAAAACTACCAAGATTAACTTTTTCCTATAACATAATAATACCTACTTAATTTTTTGGATAATTTATACACCATTTTAAATAAACAACAAGTTAATAAATTAGTGCATCAATTAATAACGAATTAAATTAATAATTAAACAACTAAAACTACCAAGATTTTAAAATTGGTGCATTAATTAATTACGAATTAAAATAATTAAACAACTAAAACTACCAAGATTAATTTTCTTCTATAACATAATAATACCTACTTAATTTTTTGGCTAATTTATACACCATTATAAATTAACAACAAGTTATGAAATTGGTGCATTAATTAATTACGAATTAAAATAATAATTAAAAAACTAAAACTACCAAGATTAATTTTTTTCTATAACATAATAATACCTAATTAATTTTTTGACTAATTTATACACCATTATAAATTAACAACAAGTTATAAAATTGGTGAATTAATTAATTACGAATTAAAATAACAATTAAACAACTAAAACTACCAAGATTATTTTTTTTCTATAACATAATAATACCTACTTAATTTTTTGACTAATTTATACACCATTATAAATTAACAACAAGTTATAAAATTGGTGAATTAATTAATTACGAATTAAACAACTAAAACTACAAAGATTAATTTTGGTCTATAACATAATAATACCTACTTAATTATTTGGCTAATTTATACACCATTTTAATTTAAAAACAAGTTAAAAAATTAGTGCATTAATTAATTACGAATTAAAATAATAATTAAACAACTAAAATTACCAAGATTAATTTTTGTCTATAACATAATAATACCTACTTAATATTTGGCTAATTTATACACCATTATAAGTTAAAAACAAGTTATAAAATTAGTTCATTAATTAATTACGAATTAGCATAATAATTAAACATACTAACTTCGGAAAATTTTCGCCGAAATGTCATTTGTTTTCAATTTCAATTTCTTATTTTTGTATATATTAACTTGTTCTAATCTTTAGGTTTTAGCATATTTGTTTTGTTTAATTAGTTAACTAATTTTTTGCAATTACTTTTAATGTGTAGGAATCTCTAATTTCTTTTAATCCATCCAAAATTCATGAGGTTAGTATGTTGCTCTTGAATTTTAGTTCCTCATTTTTAGTTAACTAATCTTTATGTGGATTTGTTGTTATAGCTAAAATGTTTTTTTATTTATTTATTTTATTGTTTAATTATTATGCTTATTCGTAATTAATTAATGAACTGATTTTATAACTTATTTTTAATTTATAATGGTGTATAAATTCGCCAAATAATTAAGTAGGTATTATTATGTTATAGACAAAAATTATTCTTTGTAGTTTTAGTTGTTTAATTATTATTTTAATTCGTAATTAATTAATGCATCAATTTCATAACTTGTTGTTAATTTACAATGGTGTATAAATTAGCCAAAAAATTAAGTAGGTATTATTATGTTATAGAAGAAAATTAATCTTGGTAGTTTTAGTTGTTTAATTATTATTTTAATTTGTAATTA
Source organism: Limonium bicolor (assembly GCA_023374045.1). NCBI lineage: Eukaryota > Viridiplantae > Streptophyta > Magnoliopsida > Caryophyllales > Plumbaginaceae > Limonium > Limonium bicolor. The sequence continues at coordinate 185,045,065 of CM041781.1, forward strand.
ATTAATGCACCAATTTTATAATCTTGGTAGTTTTAGTTGTTTAATTATTAATTTAATTCATTATTAATTGATGCACTAATTTATTAACTTGTTGTTAATTTAAAATGGTGTATAAATTATCCAAAAAGTTAAGTAGGTATTATTATGTTATAGGAAAAAGTTAATTTTGGTAGTTATAGTTGTTTAATTATTAATTTAATTTGTAATTAATTAATTCACTAATTTATTAACTTATTGTTAGTTTACAAATGTTTGGATAAGATTATCCGACAAAATCGCGGAAATCGTGGAGTACCGACAGCTCAAATTTAATTCCGAGATTTTTTTCAGTAGCAACGGTTTGCAAATAAACCGCATCAGCCTGATGCGGTTTATCGCAAAGATGCGTTTAGCTGATGCGGTTTATGGCATAAATAACCGATAATGGCGTTGACCCGATGCGGTTTACCGCAAGATGGATCAGTCCAGTGCGGTTTATTTGCATCATTTTGATACTTCCGCGTAATTTTTTTGAAAAAAAGTCACTAATTTTTTTTAAAATGGTATTTCGGCGAAAATTTTCCAAAAATAGAAAGCATATGATGCCATCGTGATCAAATTGCAAGCAAAAAGTATTGATGTTGGGGTCATTTTTCGTGAAAGTGCAGTCATGTAACTTTTGCACTACTGAACTCTAAAAGGAAGCACATATCTTATATATGTACAAGCCAAGCAGAACATCTAGATTACACACCTGTAAATTAACAAAACCTCAGGCCCGGTGATGTATCAGGGAAATAGTTGAACGTAGCCCGTTATTACAGCAATGCCAAGGATGAGCAAAGGCGGAACGAGCACGAAGGCACCGACGGTAGCGAAGAAGACAGAGTCGTTACGCTTCGACACTTCGTTCAAGTAAGTCTGCCGCTTTATGTTCCGCTTCTGGGAGGTGGTTAGAAACTTCTGGGTAAATTTCTTCAAGTTTTTACCCAAAGGGACGCTGAAGTCATCATCTCGATCTGGGACTAACTTTTGCAGTTGATCTCTGATGCTAATTCCTATTCCCCTTGTCGATGAGTTGCTTGAGCCAGGATTTGATGTCGGTGTTGACGACGTCAGCTGCTCGAGAAGGTCCAATTGAGCTCGCGTTGAGATAAAGGATTCTACACAAATCAACAATTTCGAATCGTGGATGGATCAATCGTCTAACGCAGTGGAATAGAGAAAAAGCGCAACAAAGAAAAATCCTAATTCCAGATTCAGTGTAAAATGGAGAGGTTTTTACCTGAAAAACTTGTGGAATCCTCCTCCTCATTGTTCTCTGTGTCTGTAGAGCCACTGTTGAACCCCCACCGCTGCTGCTCTCGGATGATGGAGAAGCAGAGGCGGCAACTCCTACTGTCAACCTCAGATGATGATGATGGTGGTGGCGGTGAGGAGAAGAGTTCGGATTTAAGAACGGTGATGAGCGGTGGTGTTTATGGCCGCTGAGTAGAGGCTTCGGGTGAATTGCGGATGTTGTGAACTTTGTTGCCATTGAGATGAAATAGAAGGAACTCTTGATTTGGGGGTTCAAGATTCACGTATTACATGGGTAGATTATTATATTCTTGAAAATGACACCAACCGGATTCTGAAAATCATGAACAAATGAGCTAAGCCACATATAATTTCTTGAGGTTGGTGATTTTTTGCGACTGGACCGAAGCTTCCAGCCGGTTCATCAGCAGAAACGGCTCCGTAGTTCGTTCTTATCAGCCATCTTTTTACGATTAGAGTATTGAGCTCGTTTGAGGAATAGCTCCCGGCAGTAGACAGCTTCTCAATTTCTAAAATTAACAGGCTTTCATCAAACACCTAAAACTAACAGCTAACAGCTTCTGCAAAATTATCAGCAGACAGCTTCTCAATTTTCAGCAGCAGAACCTAACAACTGTCTCTGTTTTTTAAAACCATCAGTAGACGTTTCACCAAACACCAAAATCAACAGCTCACAGTTTCTGTAAAACCATCAGCAGACAACTTCTCAATTTCCAGCAGCAGGACCCAACAGCAGCCCCGAGCAGCTGTCCCCAAACGAACACATTATTATTTATTTAGGGAATTTTTTATGAAATGTCATCAATATTCTAAAAAGAAAATAAAGTCATAAAATTTAACTATATTTTTGCAAAATCTATAAAATGTCATACCATTGACCAGAAGGAAAAAAATACTTAACAAAGTACTTTTAAAGTTCACAATATATCTAAGTGTTAAAAAATTCACTAAATTCACAAAAAAATCAAAATACACTAAAAATATATATAACTACAAAAATGTTATAAAAAAATTATACAAAATAGAAAAGCCACCATGACATCGTCATAAATTTTTATTATTATGTCGTAAATTCATCTGCAAAATAGAATATAAATAAAAAGAAGTCACTATATTTTTGGCTATTTTATTTTTCAATTTTTTTATAATTGTGTTGAATATTTTAAATACTTTTTATAGTTATCTATATTTAAAAAAGGATATTTATTGAAATATCACTATATTTTTTGTAAATTTATGTAACAATCCAGTATCCCACTGTTGTGATATTGTCCGCTTTGGCACGCAGGCCGCACGGTTTTGTTCCTGGGGTTTCCTAGCCCCAAAAGGCCTCACACCAGAGTGGCCCAGCGGAAGCGGAAAGCCCTGCCCATGGTGGATATTGTCCCCAGTGGGGTTTTGTTCCGGAGGGTCAACATATACACCTCTCCAGAGGCCTCACAACAAGGAGAGGTATCCCCACCCATATAAGGAGTGGTTCGTTCTCCCCTCCAATCGATGTGGGAGGTAAACCTCAAGGGTATTACACTCCACCCCCCTGGGAGCCCAGCGCCCTCGCGGGCCCACCGGCACACCGACCTGGGTCTGGCTCTGATACCAACTGTAACAACCCAGTATCCCACTGTTGTGATATTGTCCGCTTTGGCACGCAGGCCGCACGGTTTTGTTCCTGGGGTTTCCTAGCCCCAAAAGGCCTCACACCAGAGTGGCCCAGCGGAAGCGGAAAGCCCTGCCCATGGTGGATATTGTCCCTAGTGGGGTTTTGTTCCGGGGGGTCAACATATACACCTCTCCAGAGGCCTCACAACAAGGAGAGGTATCCCCACCCATATAAGGAGTGGTTCGTTCTCTCCTCCAATCGATGTGGGCGGTAAACCTCAAGACAGCCCAACCTAATCAGCCCACATGTGTGATATTGTCCGCTTTGGCACGCAGGCCGCACGGATTTGTTCCTAGGGTTTCCTAGCCCCAAAACGCGTCACACAAGAAGAGGTATCCATGCACCTATAAGGCACACTTCGTTCTCCTCTCCAACCGATGTGGGAGGTAAACCTCAAGGGTATTACACTCCACCCCTCTTGGGAGCCCAGCGCCCTCGCGGGCCACATCGGCATACTGACTTGGGTCTGGCTCTGATACCAAATGTAACAGTCCGGTATCCCACTGTTGTGATATTGTCCGCTTTGGCACGTAGGCCGCACGGTTTTGTTCCTGGGGTTTCCTAGCCCCAAAAGGCCTCACAACAAGGAGAGGTATCCCCACCCATATAAGGAGTGGTTCGTTCTCCCCTCCAATCGATGTGGGAGGTAAACCTCAAGGGTATTACACTACTGTAACAGTCCGGTATCCCACTGTTGTGATATTGTCCGCTTTGGCACGTAGGCCGCACGGTTTTGTTCCTGGGGTTTCCTAGCCCCAAAAGGCCTCACAACAAGGAGAGGTATCCCCACCCATATAAGGAGTGGTTCGTTCTCCCCTCCAATCGATGTGGGAGGTAAACCTCAAGGGTAAAGGGTATTACACTCCACCCCCTTGGGAGCCCAGCGCCCTCGCGGGCCACACCGGCACACCGACCTGGGTCTAGCTCTGATACCAACTGTAACAGTCCGGTATCCCACTGTTGTGATATTGTCCGCTTTGGCACGTAGGCCGCACGGTTTTGTTCCTGGGGTTTCCTAGCCCCAAAAGGCCTCACAACAAGGAGAGGTATCCCCACCCATATAAGGAGTGGTTCGTTCTCTCCCTCCAATCGATGTGGGAGGTATACCTCAAGGGTATTACAATTTATGAAATATGCAAAAAAAGTCACAAAATGTCACCACATTTTAATAAAAGTTCACGGAATGTCATTACATCATTGATCAGAAGGAAAAAAAAAAGACAAAATACCTCTACTAGTTAACAAGTACTTTTAATATTCATAATATGCCCCTAAGTGTTCAAAAATTCACTAAAAATTCAAAAACTATAAAATATATAATTATAAAAAATATTTAATAATTGAAGTAAAATAAAAGATATTAAAATATCATAAAACATTGAAAAAAAGTTAGATTTTTTTCAAAAATTATTGTGTACCATAAAAAAAATAGTGTTTTAAACACAAAATTAAAACCAACTTTTCAACCAATTTATACCAATTAATACCATAATTTTTACCTTACAATTTTTTGAATTGTTTTCTACAAATTTAAAATATTTATTCAAAATCAATTATTTTATAATTTTTAACTTCTATTTATTAATTTTATTTTTTTTTTCTATTATATTTTATGATATAATATTTTTTATCTACAAAATATTATTTCATAAAGTCATTATCAAAATATAATATAAAGTTTTAAAATATTATTTTCTGAATATTATTTTAAAAAAATATAATGATTTATTTTCAATAAATTATTTATTGTTTATTTATTCCAAATAAATTTTTAACTATTATTTTAGGAATTTTTTTTATAATTTCTATTCTATTTTGTATATAACTTCATGACATAATATCTTTTGGTATCTACAAAATATTGTATCATAAAGTTATTTGTAAAATGGAATATTAATTTTTTGAAATTCAATTTAAATATTAGAAAAATAATAATTTATCTTGAATAAATCGTTAAAATTGATAGAAAAAAATGTATGGTAAAAATTGTGGTAGTTAATTGGTATAAGTTATAGTACTTAATTGATATGAAATGGTAGAAATTTTGGTATAAATTATATGTTTAAAAACACTATTTTTTTTATGAGCTGAATAATTTTTCAAAAAAATCTAAGAAATGTTTATTTTTTTCAATATTTTTTGATATTTTAAGATACTTTTATATTTTTCAATTTTATAATTTTTTATAATATTTCAAATATTTTTTATAGTTATCTATATTTTATAGTATTTTGAATTTTTTGTGAATTTTAGTGATTTTTTTTTACACTTAGGGGCATATTGTGAACTTTAAAAGTACTTTGTCACCTAATGGGGGTATTTTTCTTTTTTCCTTCTGATCAATGGCATAGTGATATTTCTTGATTTTTACAAAAATGTAGAGGCCATCTTGTGATCTTTATTTTTTTTTTTATCATTTCATGAATTTGCCAAAAATATAGTGACGTTTCATGAAATTTGACGTTAAAAAAATTCAATACATTTTTATTTACAAAGAGTACATTTACTTGATCTATACATAACAGTTGTGTGAAAGTATTTGTACATTCATAACAAGGGTACAATTTTGTATTTCCCAAGAGTACATCTTTTCATTCATTATAGAGTACATTCGTCATTGATCAATAGTACATTTGACATTTAACAAATGTGCAATTTCCTTGCACAACGATACATTAGTCTTCATCAACAGTAGTTTCGTGGCACTCGAATGAGATGTATTCTATTTTTTAAGTAAATTATTATTATTATTATTATTATTATTATTATTATTATTATTATTATTGATAATAATTATATGTACTATTATTAGCTTAATGATGTATTAATTATTTAAATGTCTTTCTTGTCAATATTCTTGTACGGTGGAAGTTTACACATCATGATACTTGAAAAATATCAATTAATTGCTGAAGTCTTATGAACTTCCATATTCTCATCTAGTTCATTAGTTTATGTCACGTTGAAGTTAAGAATCATTTATTCTCCCTTGGAAAAGCAAATTTACTTTCAGTCACAATTAAATTTACTATTTATAATCTGAATATGTATTACTATGATCCATAACCTGGATGCAGGAAACTTACCTACACACAGATGTAGGAGTAGGAAAGAATTAGTCAATTTTAAACTAATCATAATAGGCACGAGTGGCTCTAAGCATGTGTGAGGTATGGCTGTCCAAAAACTAATATTGTGGTGCCGATCATCAATAGATTATATCGTCAATTACATCGTACACAATAAAAAATACAAATGAAAGTCAAAAATAAAAGTTAAATATTGAATTGAACAATATATGCATTTTGTTATATGCCAACTAAGCATAAAGCATATCTCATACCATTACAAAGATTTTACAAAAGAATCATATATGCCCATATGCCAAATTCATTTGAACAATCCATATTAGTTCATTTCTGCACATTAATGTTCACAAGCATCTCATATGCACAACCCAAGATCAATAGTGCGATCATACGCAATTCCAATCTTTCTTTCATTATTCCAAAATCCATAGCCAAGGCCCATGATCAACCACAAGGGAAAACCTATCCCACAATTCAAATTCCAGATACGCAAGGCCGACCACGAAGGAAAACCTTTCCTATAATAACCACAAGGGAAAACCTTGCCCACAATAAACACAAGGGAAAACCTTTCTCCCATCATAGTCACAAAAGGAAAACCTTTCCTAAGCACTTTTCCATGAATCTATATCCTTAAGTGTGCACACCCCCTATGGTACCTTTAAACCATAGAGTAGATACTAGACCCTTCCACACATCGATGTCAAAAGGGCTTGATCCCAAGCATAAACAACCACACACCTTCATAAGGAAGGTGTCATTGAGACTCGATCCCAAGCATAAGTAACCACACACCTTCATAAGGAAGGTGTCACCGGGACTCAATCCCAAGCATACATAACTTATTCAACATATCAATACCCATCTCAATTTCTTATCCAAACACTCCACAAGAACAATTTTAATCTGTTCCTAAGCACATAGTCTCAACCACAATCACACCAAATAGTTTGGTATCCACATATAACAATAAATATTTTCCATAAAACACCCACATCACAATCAAGTTCATCCTGTCAATCCATCATTCTTCCAAATTCATACACAATAATCACAATGATCTTACCATCCCCTTTACCTTTCTTCATTGACCATTCAAGGGTCCAACAATACTTCCACATTCTCTTGACTGCAAGAGGTGTTCCAATAACTTGCTTCATCAATTAATATCATAAACAGTTCATAACACACATCCCCTTAAGGCACACACATGGATAACTTAGGTTTATTTTGTTAACTTAGCTTGGGTTCAAGCTCTTGTCCTCTAGCTCAAGCTCTAGTGTTGTCCCCGATGTCTAGAGGGTCATATAGTATTCAAACAGAAGCATACAATCAATAACCAGTCAACATTTCTCAAAGATAATGCAAGAATATACACTTCTTATTCATCTCAAAATCGTCACTAAGTCACCTTAGGCCTTCAACTCACTTCTAAACCGTTCTTTATACTCTTTAAATGTCATTCAAGCTTTAAAACCATAAAAATAGCTTCAAGAACAGAAAACCCCAATTTTTTTTATGTCAAACTCTGCCACAGAAGGCCATGGGAAGAACTCAAAATACAACTTTCACCAAAACAAACAATAAGTGGTTTAAACTAAAGGTTTTAACATAATATTAAGCTTTAATGAAGGACTTAAGCCTAAAAATGAGTTTAAGGGTGCGAAATCAACAAAACCCTTACCAGGTTGTGAATAGTAACAATGGTGGAGAAAATAGTGGAGATCTCTAGATCTCTATCTCAAATCGAGGCTTGAAGAAGAAGGAACTTATCTTTAGTTGTTAACAACTATTAATAATCAATCTAAGTGGAAGATTTGGAGTGAAAAGGTGAAGAGAACAAGGTTTCTCTTTGCTGGTGGTTTGCTGGTCATGCTCAAATAGAGGTGAGGGCTAGGAGGAAGACAAAACGAGAAAAGGAGGAGAAGAAGAGAGAGAAAAGGTTTAAGTGGGAAATTTGACATGTGACTTGCACATGCTTCTAATGTGCTCTTTCAGTAATTAAAATAAAACCCCTCAACTCTTCATAATATCATTTAAACCCTTATTAAAATTCCATAAATGACATGACACGTTTTTCCATTTTAGGCAAAAACTTGCTTTAAGCCTTTAAATCTCCATACTTAACCCAAACTTGGATTTTCTTTTCAAATATCTTCTCCATCTTTAAAATATGATAAAATTATATGTTTTAAGGTTATAAATCACCTTTTAAGGTTGAAGTATTTCAAATCACTCAAAATTACCAAAATGCCCTTTATGGCAAAATGTGTTTTAAGCGAAATTCTACATAAATCTTGAGTTTATGCTCTATAAATAACCTTTTAAAACTCTTGTTAAGCACATAAATAAGGAATAAATCACTAATATAAACCTTATAAAATCGAGGTATTTCACTTAGGATCGAATCTATACTAAAAGGGAGTGAAAACAGTCATTCTAGTGTATTTTTGGGCTGGTCCGGATCTTTATCCGAACATATATGTTTGGACCTACCCTGAAAGTTAGCTACTAGATGTTTTCGTGACTGATCGGGTCTTTGTCTGGCTAAACATACACGGACCACTCTTAGGATGAAGCTTTTGTTCATTTTACGACATGGTTTGGGATTTGCACCATGACTAATTCTCGACCGGGCCAATAATTTGAGGATACTTAGGATATTTTGAAGCTTGATCCGGGTGTTCCTCCTGGACACAAACCCGGACCTGAGGGAATGGAGCAATACAGATGCGACACATTAGCTGGTCAGGGTATGTACCCTAGACACTAATCCGGACCAATGCCCTGATGCAACACCGCATACAATTAAAAGAAGGGATCGAGGAAAAATAATCTATCTTTGAAACACACGAAAAATAGTCACACAAGAACAGAGGATGGAGAGAGGATTGAGAGATTTGAAGCAGCAGAAGTGAAGGATCAGATTCGTCATCGGTTCCACTAAAACAATTGATGGCATTTTCTCTTCCCTTTAATGTTGTTGATATTTCTCAAATTTCTATGTCTGAGTAGATAGTTTGAATCCTGGGTTGCTATGGATCCTTAGTTTAAGAATTCAATTTCTTTGTGATTATATTTGATTCAATGTAGAGTGGAATACTTTCCTTGTTTCATTTATCATGTTCTTGTTACCTGATCAATTACTAGAGTTTATTAGTTTGTTTGCTAACAAGTGAGAACTGCGGAAATCAATAGACTACAAGAACAATATCGGTTAGTCTAGATATGGTCATTTTGTCTAAATACTAATCGACTTTTAAACTGAAGTTTCTCTTAACACTATTCGTAATTAGAAAAATTGTAACAAGAGTTGATTTGGTAATTTCTAATTAGAATCCACTGAGCGGGAGACCGAACGTGGATCAAATTGATTTGGGGTTTCATTATAGAATCAAGATAACACATAGGAAGGAGAATTGAAGATCTGGGGAGAAGTTTAATGAACTAGAATTCCTTTGTTTATATGTTAAAAAGATCACTTTTTTATTACTGTATTTTAATATAATAATTTGTAAATCAAATCCCCCCTTCAATTTATTGTTATTTATTTAGTTTATTTGTTAGAGACTCAACTAGAAACCGCCTCCCTTGGTTTGATAACATAGGAGATACTATAAGAAAATTTACTACACATGACCAGGTACACTGCTGATAGGTTTTTACCCGTACATGCTATATGATATGTAGGTACAATAATGTTTGCATACGAAATTAAAGTGGTAGGTGCTTGCTAACTGGTTGATTTTTAATATTTGCTCATTTTCATCTAGTTTGTTATCATTACAGTGGATTATAAAAATGATAAAAATTGCACATGGTTTGCAGTTAACCTGTAACATTATACTACCTTAAATGGTTAACCGATGTAAACAAAATAGTAACGAAATCAAGTTTTTTAAACTATATGACCCAGTTAGCCACATATGCGCTCCCAAGAACTATTTCATTACCTTAATCTCTAATGTTGCTTCTAGAGTCAGTGTCTCTGATTTTACCCAACTTATATATGCATTTTGTGTATATTTGGGCTAAAGTCTTAGAAAATATAGATCAAGGTCTATTACCCTCTTTATCTTCGTTAATTGGTTTGATCTGTTAAAGGCAGATATATCATTGATAATGTGATCTTTTTTAGGGAAATCCAATGCTTGCTCTTAGTGTGAACTTAAGTCAAGGTTATGACAAAACAGAATGGGGGTTCATAGTTAGTATTGTTGAGGATATGGGATTCCCTCATAACTAGAGGACTCATGTTCTAACCTGTATCTTTTGTTAAGTGTTCAATCTTAGTGAAAGGCTCTTTAGGGTCTTTCCTCACTCCTTCAAGAGTTATTCAGGGGGTTCCCTTGTCCTTTTCTTGTTTATCCTGGTTCAAGAATCTCTATCTAGTGAAATTTTAAGGTAGAAGATTAGGGTGAATATGTTGGTATTATTAAATATCTTCATATAGGCCTTCAATTTCTCATTTGACCTTTGCAGTAGGTGACATCCTTCTTTGTGGAGTAACTTCAGTCCATAAAATTCTCTCTCTACCAAAATGAGTGACTACTCAGATGTTCGGGTACCAAATTAACTTGTAGATATTTGAGTTTGTCTTTAGTCAAAAGTTAGCTCTTCATATTAGGTCACAAATTTGTGGGGTTTCTGGTGTGATTGAAGTTCCTCGTATTGATAGTAACTTAGTCTTCATGTTAAAGTGGGGAGGAGTATAGCACAACTCTTTGATTGTCTTTTAAAAGTAGTTAGGAAAAGGGTTAATGTTGCGCATAATATATGACTATACTTTGCAAACTATGGGCAATATACCTGGTCGAAGTAGTACAACAAATGTCGTATCCACATGGACTTTGCAACTATCTATCTTCTTACCAGTTTAATAATGTACATAAAAATATATACAAAGAGATAATGTAGTAAATTGGGGTTTTTGTGGTTTTGGGTTGATAAACGGAAAATAAAGAAAACAATAAAACTAAGTTAACTAAACTAAAACTGATGTACCACGAGATGGATCTTTGCTCCCTTCACCATTTACTACTGATTGTTGATTTATGAACTTACAACTAAACAACAAGAACACTTAATTAATTAATAGCCAAATAATGGTCTACTAACCCTAACCATTTCAGCTAGAACCCTAACGGATCATTCAAGTACTAGATTAATTGGCAGCGTTAAGTAGAAGTCCCCGCTAAGTTGCAATGAAATCTAATCTCAAAATTCTTGAGAATCGATTACATTCACTACTACAAAAATATGGATAATGACATTTTTTAACCCCACTTAATAAAGTGTAGTAAATTTTTTAATATAACCACTCTATTTAGTTACACTTGTTTGTGTAGAACTATATAATAAGAGCTTATGCTAAATGTAGGTACAAGTATGTATATATAAAATACAAAGATCTCTAATATCTCTACATCTATTATGAAGACACTATAAGTGAAGGAATTAATTGTAACACCCCACTCGTAATCACGTAATAATCACTACGTAGCGTTTAATTAATAACGTCTCACAACGGAAGTCTCACATTACCAAAACTCACTTGGGTGTCATATGCCATTACTCGCCCATACGAGTAAAGAAGCAGAAATAAATAAACTAAGAAATAACACTATTATTACAGATACAACCGCAGTGATAACGAGATACTAACCTATACATCATTTTAACCAAGAGTAGCTTTAACGACGAGTGAGCGTCTAGGTAAATCCCATATGTACACAATGTTAGAAACACCTTAAACTAATATTCATCTTATACATTACGAAGTCTCGCACTGTAATTAAAATTCTAACTACCCCGGTCCCGCTCTTCGGCTTCGACGGTAGTCATCACCTGCACGTAATAGTTATGGTCGCCATTATTAAGTTCGTTACATGTTTTACCGGTGTACAGGTATTTAAAGCAGTAAACACATGAATGACGGTAATTTAAACAAGTAACACAGTCACTACATATCACGCAATCACACACAACAACATACAACACAATAGTAATAACATTGACACGTGCAACCATTAGTAACGGTCAGGTTATTTAGTTAGTCACACGACCCCCCGGGTCCTCATTACATCACATCACAAACGTTAGTGGGTGTCAAGTTAGGACAACCCGAAACAATCTCACTTGGACATTAGTCCCACGTACACACAAGGTGCTCACTGCCCTGATGATCCGAAGACTCCGGGACTATTTCACTTTGCCTTTGTAAAGGCGTCCATTTAGGTGGCCAAGGGCCTTGTGCCAACGGTAGCACACTCCGCCTGATGATCTATCTAGGTTCGTTCAGGATTAACTAGGGTAAACCCGATACGGGATAACCCAAGAGATCTCTACTCGCGACCAGCAGCCAGTGACTGTCTGGATTAAGGTACATCTTCACATTCATTCACACTCCACTGTTAACTTCGTTAGTTAGATAGTCAGTTACAGTTTTAATTATGGAGAACATCACTTATTTGTTGGCAGTCCTGTGGGTCTTATGCATGCCTAGAATTATTCTAGGTAGTATTCATGTTTGAGTCAAGGCTCTAGAGACCGACGATGTCGTGTCTCGTTCCTAAGCATTTCACTTAGGATATAACTACATACTTATAATATTTAGCGTATTATGTCAGAGAACGGTAACCACAATCACTTAACTCGCGTATGTAGTTTTATATAAGTTGATCTATAGTCGACGTAGTATTAGTCCCGGAGGACGTTCACGCACAATTAAATGGTGCGAGAAATTAAACAATTAAACATCACATATCACAATCACATCCACTCACATACATACATGCATCACACACGTTATACAACACACATATCTGAGCCTGAGGAAGTCCTCAGGACATCTCAGATCAGACCTCTTTACGTACCGTTCACCAATGACCTAGGTTGCGCAGTAGACCACTAGCTCGTCGAGCGCCTTCGTCAGTGATACGGTCTAAATAACAAACATAACATAAGTCAATCCACATGACTTATTCAAGCTTGGTAAACCCGAAAACACAAATAATCCGACCTTTCAACCCCGGATTTCAACTGTTATTGTTAAGTTATAGTTATACGAGACTCGTTATTCATAGTACATTCGAATTATCAACGTCCGGGTTTATTTAAATGAGTCGGTTAAAAGACGCTTTAGTAATAGCGTATTCAAATATCAGGATTTATTCCTTATACTTATGAGTATACGAATATATACATATTCACGTTTTATACTTATGTATTGTTTTAACCGTTCCGGTTAGGTATACAAACATACATTCATATTATATAGTTGCATGTGTGCATGCAACGTTATTCCGCACAGCACTTAATGCTCATGCACTAAGGTTATATGATAGTATTATTTAACCATTTGGTATTGTACCATATATTACAAATCACATTATTCATTTTAATAAACTATACTTTACACTGTATGACTTATAGTATATATTTATACTAATGTCATAACACTTGTCATTTATTATCTTATGACATTAACACCATATTGCATATACTTATATTATATGCTCACGGTTTCATACATATATATAAATATATATATTGTTTTTATTTGATTTAGTCACGTAATATATAGTTGCATGAATGCATGCACCAATGTTTATATGACATTTTTATTTAGCCATTTATTACAATACATTGTAATATAATATTCAAGACTTGTAACAAGTTATATTTAATTTCCAACTAACTAACTTGTACTTTACAAACTTACTAATGTCATAACATTCATTCTTTATATTATATAGTTTCCAACTATATCATATGCTCAGTATTTATATTTATTCACGTATGCTTGCGCATCACATATATATACACTTATATTTATATTTCATGATTCATTCTCTTATATTATATGTCACATTTTCATCATCATCTTAGTGTAAGATGATTATTTGATTTGTTGCCTTATATTATGCAATTTATATTAAGAACTTTATCTTTATTTTATAACATTTCATGACGTATATTTATAACTCCTAAGGTTCATTTTATACTAACCTTTGTTTATAAATTCCATTTGCTCATTAAATATTATAACCCATAGTTTTAATAAAAACTATATTATTGCCGAAAGGCATATACATCAAAATTCTGATTTTCATCAACTCCTAATATTTTTCCATTATTACAATATTGCCACATATTTAATATAATGTTATACATACCATATGTTATAACATTTTAACTTTTTAATAAATATAACTGATAGTTTACAAACTATATTCATGTAACAATATTTACCATTAAATATTATATGGTTCCTAACCATATTATATACACATTTCTTACGTATTTTAGTCACACCTATATGTATATATAAATATACATGAATTATAAAACCCTTTTACTAAATGTTACATCTCATTATTTTATGTAAGATGATTTTTCTTACTGGTTTGTATTATATTATACAAACTTATATTAAGATTCTTATCTTAATATCATGTAACATTTATATAGTACCATAATAAACTTCTAAAGTTTATTCATTATACTCATTGGTTTATAAATTCATTTATTCATTATTATCACATTCATTTCATGTGAACATTCTTACTTGAACTTCGTTTCATTTAAATCACATTAATACCACAGTAATCCATGTAACACTTACTCTATACATAACATACTAATTCTCTTTGTTTATTTATCTCATATATAATGTGTGTTCTCGTATATATGTTATCGAGATTTTATATATATACACATATTATATCCAATTTAAATACCAATTGTATATACAGAAGTATATATATACATCCTCTTAATTCAAATGCTTGTCAAGGTTATAATCCTCCTCCTTCACCTACTTATAATGCATAAGTTTTATTAATTGCTAATGTCCTTAATGGCGTTATATTATTTAGCCAAGCAATTTCCAACCTTATGATTCAAATTCAATTATACAATATTGTATACTTTAATTTCTCTTATTTAGCATAAAATTCTAATCCTCTAATTATATTTATGTATACATATTAACATACTGTGAGCCTCGATTTTAAACCCTATCCTATGTTGATTAAAGTTGATTAGGATCTAACCGGGTTTTAGGTCCACTTATAGTCTAAGATTAATAACTATGTCATGTAACAATAATTATTAAAACCTAAGCTAGCTCACTGGAACCTATTATGAGTCGCCACCTAATTTTAACCTAGATCAAATTAGGAAAGGAGAGTTCGGGTTCGGGGGCTCGATATTCGACTTAATTAGGGTTGAATTACTTTCATTACCCTTCCTAGGTCGTTTTTCCTCTACTTGGTTTATTTGCGGCTTATTACGAGTCGTTTTAACCTAAGTGCGCGAGCTTTGTTTTTTTTGTGTTTTTTAGCATTTTTTGACGGAAAACTAAAGTGGAAATTTAAATTACCTAAACTAGGGTTTCGGAGGCAGAATTAGGTCAAATTTTGTTTCCGTCCGTGGCCACGGACCTACTGTCCGAGACCACGGACCCTAGTTAACCTATATGAAAATAAAAGTCGAATTAAACAGAAAACAGAAAGTTGTAAAGTCCGGGGCCACGGACAGGCTGTCCGTGGGCCCGGACATTATTAGAAAAACCTAATTTTTTAAAATTTAAAAAACTCGCCGCCGTCCGTGGGCGTCCGGGCTTACGGACAAGGAGTCCGGGACCCCGGACATGACGTCCGTGGGTGCGGACCGCCCTCGGACGGCGGCGTTAAGGCTGTTCCCGAAGGTGTTTTTGTAACACCCCAACTACAAATAACACACTTAACAACACTTTGCAGCGGAAATCACAACTCACCACATAACTCAACTCTTTGGTGTTACACGCCGTTAGCCACCCACGTGGCTAACAAGGCTAACATACATACATTGTACCGGTCTGATGGACTAAACTCCCGAGCAACTACACATAAATCCCGTTCCATGTCCAACCATCATTATACACTTACATTACAACTGTACCGAGTAATTACCAACTAGTGCCGATACATTTTCGGTCTTACTACACCTATAATACATCCACAATTCTCATGACTACCACATACAAACACTACCCCGTCCTACTCTCGAACGGCTTCCAGTTCCTTGTACCTGAAAAGTATGGGGGCCCCCAAAGGGGGTCAGCACCTTTGCTGGTATGGTAATCCCAGCCCGCATGCTACCGGGCCACGCACAACTACTTGTCATCTTAGCATGCGGTTGATTTTATTTCAAACATGCACAAACTCACACATATCATGCTTATAAGCAAACATCCATTAATAGAGTACAGACACAAGGTTAGCACACTCAACATAACAACACACTTCACTTTATAACATACACAACTTATTTTCACTCTTCTTAGAGTACATGAACTTCACTTAGGGAGTGCCGGGGTGATATAAGCCCGAGCACAACATACATACATTTTCTTTACCTGAGTGGCGGCCTCATATAGGACCGACCACAACATACACAATTTCCCCCTAGCTCCAATAGTGATGAGGTAGGTAAGCCTTGGTTAAGCTTGTGGGTGGTTGTAATCCAAGAAGAAAAACAACCGTAACATAACAGAGAGGGAGTCGAAGCAACATAGGCGTCAACACCCTAACAACATTACACATAATTTCCCTCCTAGCCCGATATGGAGGTCGGGTAGGTAAGCTTTGGCTAAGCTAATGGGAGGTCGAAATCCAATGAAGGAAATCAACCCTTAACATAACAGGATGGGAGTTAATTTACATATATATATATATATTAACTCCCAAACAATACGCGCGACCGGGACACCCGGATTCCTCTCCATACATAACATATACTTATTAGTTAAGGGTCCCCTTATGGAACTTATCACATACATACATCACATAGTGTTACTAACTCGGTTAGACACATATGGGGAGTAATATCCCCTTTTAACAAACATGAATAACTGTATCCAATAACAACAAACATATCCAACAAGTCACATACATCACTCATAATAACAACATACACTAACACACGGATAGCCGTAGTTAGAACGTTCCCATGGGTTGGGACGTTTATTCCGAATACCGATCTCTTATGTGAACCTAAAGTCGGTTAACTATTATTTAACACATAACTAAGGTTAAGCGGTATTGGAATTAATTACGCCACAATAATGAATTACTGTAAACTCGTTTCATGCTTTATCTTGCAAGGTGGCAAACACACAGAAAAACACATTGGCATACAAGCCGGTGTAATCCGGTAGGACACAGGTTGCAAGAAAACCATACCTGTCACCGAAGGTTCACTCTAACATCCCATCACACGTTCCTCGAAAACTCTTTGAACAACTGGTAACATTATAACTATCTCCATTAACATTGGGGTAATATAATTATTTAACTAGTGCGCCCATAGCTAACCCCGTTATCCCGTTATACTTAATTTTACTCTTGTGATCTTAAGTTCACAACTCTCACATCAAACCTAACACTTGTCTACACATTTTAAGGCCTTTACATGTCGCCAAAACAAGGCCTAACATCATCCAAAACCATTACCATCCAATCCCCCATCATTAGAAGGCTCAAGCACACTTATAGAGCAAAAAAAATGGAGTTCAAAAGATTATTGGTCATTTTCAAATCAAAATGTACCTAAACATATGCCAAAACATGTCAAAACAGATAGTACTTGAAAAGAGGAATCCAACGCCGCAAACGGCACTCAAAACGGAGTTCAAACGAAAAAGTTATGCAAAAACAAAGGTTGGTCCGAACATGCGTCCGACCTTGCATGTTCGGACATAAGTCGAGAGTTCTGAAAATTTTCCGTCGTATGATGTCCGAACTTCAATGTTCGGACACATGTTAGGACATACCGAAAACTGCAAAATCCATTACGGAAAACAACTAGAACCAAGCCACAAATCCCCCACAAAACATACATAACTTATAGTAGCAAAATAGCCCATCGAAAACACATTTCCACGGGGTTTTAACGCATCATACACCCATTAAAATCAACCAAAAACATCACCAAATCAAAGAGTCAAAACACTCATTTTCTACCAAAATTTCGCCATAACCTCCCCATAAACTTAACATCTCCAAAATCACCATCCTCATCAATTTTCATTCCTAATCTAGCCACACCCTTGAAGGGTCCTACCAGCACACCATATCAATCCAAATTCAACAATATCACAATCTAGCTCCAAAACTTAATGAACCACAATATAACCACAACTCAAATCATTTGGCTCCAAGGCCCTCAATTCAATCCAACATTTCCCAAAATCCAACTAACCACAATCAAGCACATTTTTGCTCCAGATTTTATTTCATCTTTTATTTTTCCCAAACCCACTCCTAAAACAAATAATATAGGCATTTAAGGTAGATTCCTTACCTTAATCCAAGTTTCTCCTTAATTCTCCTCTTGTTCCTCCTCTCCTCAAAATCGGTCAAGATGGAAATGGAGTTTCCAAACTCCATTCCAACATTCAAGAAACACAAAATACATTCCATTAATCATCTAAACCCTTATGAAATCTCAATTCAACAAAAGGGCTTAGAGCACAAGTTAGGGTTTACCTTTGTTGATTTTTGAATGGTTTTCAACTCTTGAATCTTAAGAGGGACTCCCACCACCATTTAAATCTTGGAGAAAATCTCAAACAAGGAGGAAAAGCTAGTCATTACAAGGGCCAAAATCGGCCAAGGTGGGAAAATGGAGAAAACATGACTTTTTCATGGATATTTTTACCTTGATAGAAAGAGGAAGCTTCAAGCTTCAAAATGGTGTGCTTTTCTCTTCAAATGGCCAACACCCACGAAAATGAAACTCATCCTTTTCGAATTTGAAAAGAGAGGGTGATAGAGGATGATGAGAGGATGAAGAATATGTAGTTATTTTTGTGATTGGAGCTTTAATGAAGCTTGGGCATGAGCTAGAAGATGGAGTAGCCATGAGAGGGGGAAAAGAAATCGCTGGCACCAGAGGGGAGGAGAAGAACGATGGAGGAAGGAGAAAGAGAGGAAAGAGAAAAGGAAAGAGAAAGTGAGGGAGGAGAGAGAGGGTGGGGCACCTTTTTATTTTTTTGTTTTTGCTTTTGACATATTTAATTAGTTAACTAGTCATGTGTGAGGGGCTATCTACATTAATAAAAACCGGCCCACTAATATATACACACTGGAACGTTTTTCGTCTTTTACAGAAAACGCTCGTTATTTTACCCGGTTCAGCACTATTCACTAACCGGGCCCGTTTTCCGGAATTTTCTCGTTTATTTAATTTTAATGGTTATTATACTCCCATTAATGTTTATTTATAGTTATGTGATCAACTATAATTTTTACGGGGTCATTTGACTGTTTAAAGTCGCGTTTTCGGGTTTTCTCGAAACACGCGCTTTAAGACTCCGTTAGCGTTTTAACGCATTATTTGAATCCGTTTTCTTCCGGAATTTTCCCCACATGTTCTTAATGTGTAATTAAGGTATAAAAATATATTTATAACCCTAATAAAGGTTATGTACCTCCTAAAATAATTAAATACGCGTTTTCACGTTTTGTGACTTTTACGCATTTTCTTTTTCTTTTTGGTTTTCCTTTCTTCACCAATGATCTTAAGGACTTAATTAGCCTTAGAAATTATAATTAAATAATTAATTAACGCATTAAGGTTTGGGGTATTTCATTTTGGCTTAAATTTTGGGTGTGTAGCCTGAAAGATGTACAATGCGTTAGTGATCGAAAGTTCTCAATTTGAATTCGAATTATGCACGAAACTTGGTAAACAAGTTATTGGACAGAAGCTTGAATAAACAGCAATACAGAAGCGTACGAAGGTTAGTTTGAGCCCAAATTTTGAGGCAAGACAGATAATACCGTGGAGAATTAGGGAAGTGGAGTTTCTACCTGTTTTACCTTCGGATTCACAATGTTTCTTCGCACCGGGATTCGTCGAGTGCTCCGTTGATGGCAGACCCGAGAGGATTTCGACCCAAGCTTCTGGTTGTTGGTTGTTCTTGCTGTTCTTCACGTTTTGGTGGTGTTTTGTGGGGTTTTGATGACTATTGATGCTTTGGGGATTGGAAAACGTGTTTAGATGGTGATTTCGGGGGATTTTCGGTATGATTTGGGTGGCCGGGTGTTGGAAAACGTGAGAGAGAGTGAGGAGGCTGTGTTTTCTGACTCTCTAGGGTTCTTGAGCATATCAGGTTCTGATTTTATCCAAAAACCTATCCCCTTATATAGACTTTCTTAAAGATAAAGAAAATCTAGTAAAAGTAAGATTTTTCGATATTTTAGTTAAGTGACTTCCCAAAGGAATTTTGCTGTGAAATTTTAACCACGTGTCAAGGATGCAAATTATGAATTTTCTGAAGTGGAATCGGATTTTTTAAATGTTGGAATATTTTAAAATTGAATTTCTCGTCAGATTCAGTCAGAAATTGCTAGAAAATTATTGGAAATTCGAAAAATCAAAATCCCAACGCCATTATGCTTAAAATGTCATCCTCTATCATGGGTTAAAATATCAAAGCGTTTCAAGCTGATTTGGGCATCCTTTGGAAGAGAGAGAAAGCTTACAAGAGGTCTTAGGAGCCTTTAAAGATTACCAAAACGCCCCTGAAAGTGACGAAGCTGCTCCCCATGCCATGGAACGTGCCGATCGGGCCGGGATCCCTCACCGCTTGATTAAAATGCCTCTCACAACACCAGTACCTCGTAGACCCTAACCAGGGGGTCAAAATTTTGGGTATAACACATACATACATATATATATATATATATAGGTTTAGAATCTCCAATGTTCACCCGTTACACATACATATATTTATACATATATCTAAATTCCCATATAAATAATATCACCTTAAACACTTATAATTTATTACCAGTTTTAAGGAAAACGATACCTTAATTATTTTAATCCATCACATAAACTTATTATAATTTATTAACCTCATTTAACTCACCAATTTAATACTTAAGTATTTATATTTTAATTTCCATCCACAACTAACTTGGCTTAAGCCCACTCATAAAATGTGGACTATGGCTGGAAGCCCAATTCGTCCAATGCTATTCCTAGTTACATTTTATTTTTTTCCAATTTACCCAAGCCCACCTAGTATTTGTTGACCAAATTTTCAAGTCAAATTTGTTCGCCCCTTTTGGACTAATTCCTAGCCCAAGTTAATGACCCAATTTAATTTGACCTAACTAGTCCAAATTAAATCTTAACTTCCTTATTTCAATTCTGACCAAATTGAATGACCAATTCTCCAAAACCTACCATTGATCTGATTTCAATTTCCAACTTTGACCAAACTTCACTTTCAGCCCAAATTTTCAGAATCACCCAATCAGCCCCAAACTTTTTCCTAATTGCGTTTTGACCCCTGATTTGTTATATTCACGATATTGTCCCCAATTTCATCAAATTACCTTTTAGCCCACAACTTTCACCTAGTCTTCAATTTAGTCTAATTTTTTTTCCAGCACCCTAATCGATCTCCAACCTCAAGTTTCAGATTACACCAAACAAAAATTTGAAAGCCTCAATTCGTTTCCAATTCCAAACCTTACGGTTTCAGTCGAAACCCTAGTTTCTAGTCCCGAATGGCTTAACCCTAGTTATCAGATTAACCCGACCACCGAAAGTTCATTTCCAATCTCCAGGGTCCTCAAATCGCAACCAGTTATACCGAGACTTCCAGTTTTATCATAACTTCATAGATTTATCAGTTTCAGAAATCCCAAATCACCAAACTTAAAACTTGAAACTTCACACCTAATCAAATCACCAGAAATCAGGTAAACATCCACAAGCTCCTAAAATTCGAAAAACTGTAACTACCACCAACAAAACTACCGCACACAACTTCAGTCAGTATTTTACAAGTTTTCGTAAAAAGGAAATCGGCTTCAATGGCACCGAAAATCCGAGAAGAAGAAATAGTTTTTTTTTTCCGGTTTAACCTAACTCAAATCGAAAGGGAAATAAGGAGGACTACCTCCCTGGCGTTCCTGATCGGGATTCAAGTCCGGCCACCTTCTTGTTTCCAACGGTGTTCAGTTTTCCGGCCTTCGAATCCAGCCAAGGGAATGGTTCGGTCTCCATGTTCGAACGAGAAAGAAGGGGGAAGCAAGTTAGGATTTCGGAGATTTAAATTTGAAACCAAACAAGTGGTGAATGACCCAATCTACCTTAGATCCGACGTGAATTTGGAAGAAAATGAGAGGATACGCGTGCCTTGTTCGTTCGCCAGTTTCGGTTGCCTTTGTAGAGAATGAGAAAACAGAGCCGGAGAGAGGCGTGGTCATCGTTCGCCAGTTAGGGTTGTTCAACTAAGTGAGATTTGATAGCAAGAGAAGAGATAAAGATTTCAGAAACGGGAGATTAAAGAAGGAAGGAGTCTAAGATTTGTGTTTGTGTAAGAGATGAGTGAAGAACAAGAGGGCAGAGTGGCGCGGCGCATGTCCAGTTAGGGTTGCAATACCATGAGTGAGAAAGAAGAAGATCAAGAGAGGGGAATAGAGGTGGCGAGAGAGAATTAGAGAGTTAGGGTTGTAAATTACCGTCAGTATTAGAGAATGTTTAGGGATTGAGTGTTGGGCTCGGTACTTTGCCGAGAGTGAAGAGAGGACTGGGCCGGCCCAGTCATGTTGGCGGGTCGGCCCATCATATACATATATATTTTTTTGCTTTTAAAACGTTACATATTTAATGTCATTTTTGACCCGTTTTATATCTGTTTTTCGTGCCGTTTGTGACACGTTGTCCCGTTTAATGAGATGAACCATTTTACGATTCTGAATTTATATTTTCAACCAATAATTATTATTGGTATTTATAAATTATAATAATTAGTATTTAATTTCTAATAGGTTTGTGTTTCGCCATTTTAGGCAAAAACGCGACGTCTTTTATTCCGACTGTTTAACCAATTTTTCAATGCCTATAACATTACCCAAATAACTGTAAAAGGTGTCTAAGACCTTGTTTTCACTTCTAAATATTCGTGACACATTTTCGAGGTAAAAACGATAAATTTTATTTTTGTTTATATTTCTTTTTCCTAAACATCCTCGATGTCGTTTTAGGTTTTGTTAATGTTTCCTAACGACCTTTTTAGGGTATAATTAAATATTATATTATTCCCCTTTTTTCTTATTTAAGGATATTTCATTCCTTAATCTCTCATTAATTACTTTTATTTGATTAATTCATTATTAATTAAAGTAATTAATATTTTGGGTATTTCAATCTACCCCCCTTAAAAGGACTTCGTCCCGAAGTCGTCTTTTCTCAATTAGGTGTATAATATATATCTACCCATGGTTCCCATAATGTACATCTATGTGATGTAACATTCACTCATAATGTGTTGTGTTCATATTGCACATAGCCCTCAAGTGTGGCGTTAATTCAATTATATGGATATAGGTGATCCATCAGCACCATCGTATCCTATCAGTTCTAACCACATTGACAACCTCCCCGAGGTGTCCATTACATTCAACATTCCACGTTCCATCTCTATGATTTAATCAGTATCTATATGTTCGGTATCTAAACTATACAACATAACTGCATTCATAAGAGAATATACACACGTAAATTATTCAACAAGTTCACACATACATACACAATTGAGTATCTCATAGGATACTTACATACATATACACAGAACATACACAGGTGTGTAATGCGCATACAACCAGCCAACAAAGCAACGTATGCCCCGCATACAAAAACACATAAACCCGTGCACACTTGTGCACAGGCAAAAGGCTCTACCCCCCTTAAAAAAGGGTTACGCCCCCGTACCCCACAAGTATACAACAACCGCTAACCAAAGAGCACTGGATACTTGGGTCATATAGAATTCTCATATTGAGAGACGGGTCGATCTTAGACATTTGATTCTAAAAGAAATTATATGAAAGGTGAGGTGTGTACATTTCCAGCCAAAGGCGTGGAGTACTTGATGTGCTTCCTCAACCACGTTCTATTGGGCCCACTCGCTTCGTATTGAGGTGCAGACCCACGGATATAGGGCTAATATGCCCTTATTCCTATCATTATATTTTAGATGGTTTAGTGGCAGCAGTTTATTGCTGACCTCGTTCCACTATGACAGTGTTGATCACGGTCTTGTTAATTGGAAACAGAGGTGTCTCAGTCGGTGCGGTAACGTTAATTGTATGTGCACACGACTGGATCTAAATCTTGTATCGGTGTCTTAGATCAATAACGCGGAATTGATTCAAGTCGTTATTATCTTCACTCATTGATATAATGTTGAGATGAAGTATGATATTAATTATTGTTTGTATTCAGTGCCGTATTGCACTAGTTTCGACAATTTCTTAAAACATATAGTTATAATTGCGCGTGGACAATTCTTGTAATCCCGTGTCTCCCGGTTATTTTATTTCAGAGTAAGGTATTATTGTAATATTTATTATTACTTCTCACTGATGTATATTGTGCTTTCCGTGTCGGTTTCACAACATTCATTGTATGATTCGTCCCGTTTGTTAGGGGAAACCCATTGTTATAATTACATTGTGTCTTGCACCGTTTAACATCCCGTGGGGGTATGTTCTTGGCAGTTGAGGTATTTTCCTCTGGTATATTTTATGTCATTAGTATTTTCATGTTGTTCTCTAAGGATATAATTGTATGTTTATGAGTTCGTGTGTGAGTATAGTCTTGAACTCAGTACTTATTTTGGAGCATGTCCTTTGACGGTTTAGGCTGTTATATAGCCTGTCATCCATTTATTTCTTATCATTGTTTTTTATGTGAGTTCTACTCGTCTGTGTTTGGGAATGTATTCATTCTAACAGTTGTTTGTAGTGGTCGCTTCCGTGCGCACCATATTCCAGTCAATTCGACGGTTATATATTTATTGTGGTATTTTACTTAAAGTTTAGGGCATTCTCTAGTGTACTCTTGCCTTTATTGTAACTAGATAATAATGTTGTGTTCAACTCTTTCAGTTAAGAACGTACCATTGTCCTTGATTTGGACATATATGATGTCATACCATTAGTGTTTTGATATATTTTATATTGGAGAGTAGTTCTCTCTCGCCCCTTTTACGGGTAATGATTATAATCATTAAGTGGTTCTGAGTAATGCATGTAGTTGATTTAAAGTGCTATTGAGCCTTCTTGGGTATTATATTTTCATTCGCCCATTTATTGGGTCTTCTAGCTTGTCAATTAATTACTATCAATTTTTCTCCACTGTCGGGAGGTTTTCCTCTTAGGGTTACTGTATTTATCCACTCCTTTGAGAAGTTATAGTTTGATCATATTATATCCAAGGTTGTTGGTTGCATTCACTTTGTTAATTAAACTGGGGTTTATTCGTTAGTTTATTCTAAGCGGTTATTTACACTGGTCTGGGTTTACATTTCTGACCTTCGTGTGGAGTTGACTACTCCCAGTGTTTCTGTCACCACATGTCTACATGTATGGGGTACCGTACTGATACATTGCTACTTGCTCGACTAACCCGGGAATGAGTCTGTCGAGCCCACAAGCTCCCATGGAGTGTGGTCGTCCCATAACTCGTTTATAGACTCGCAGTGTCCGTCACGCGTTTGTGAAGTATTCTGGTATCAATCTCCCTTCTTGTTAGTATTGGGGGTCTCCTGTGGGACTGTTCAGTTCTCCGGGTTTCCTGCCCAATTGTATGGGTTCGTGTATTTATTGGTAGGTGTTTGTTATATTTTTCCTAAGGGTAAGGCTCGCACCGTAATAATAGAAGATGGTTTTTTTTCACATTTCTTTGTTGTTGAGTATATTATCGATAACGGTTTGTTAATTTCTTTAAGAGAATCTTTGAATTCTCGTATTGTAAGTTTGTTATTGTTTATTGTTTAGTAATTTCTTTATTGGGGTTACTCATATACTGGGTCACTGTTGTTATCTAAATTTCATGTGTGCGGTTCGGCGCTTGTTAGATAATTCACATGTTATTCACATAGCTTACGGTATGTACCGTAGCTCTCTTGACATTATTATATTTCCTGGGTCATGTTGTTTAACGTAGTACCGGACTCCGTGGCGAGGATGTGTGCATCCTTCCTTTATGGAAGTCCTTATGGTAGTTTGCTTCTTGTTATCTATCTATTAATTTAGACATCTCGTTTTCCTTGGTAACATAAACTTAAAGGTGGTTGGAGGCGGTGTCCCCGTCTCCTGGGCTTACGCCCGTTTACTAGTACATTAAGTACTTACTTAAACTTACGCCATTTTATTGTTTAGTTTAGGTATTTTATATCATTGGTTACACTTGGATATTTATATTAGTGTTTAGGCGATTTGCCGTTGTCTATTTCACATATTCATCATTACTGACAGTCGTACTAGTAGTAGACGACATGTCTTTTATATAAACACATGGTTTTTACATGGTGGAACGCCAATGGCGGTAGCCACTCTTTTACTTGGAACTTGTTCCATGATCAGTATGATCGTGATGATACACATAAGATTTAATTTCGACGTTTATTCATTCATATTTGTACATGAGCGTACATGACACTCCTTGGTAAAGGTAGTGCCCAGGGTGGTAGTTATTCATGCGTTCAATATAGATTCTCGTTTATTGTTGCGACTGATGCTGGTAGTAACCGTATTACGGTATAGTTTTCTTTTCAATTTTGGTCCAACTGTGGACTGATCTGTTTCACAACCTTTTTGGTGTTGGTCACAAGCTGGCGTCAGCCGTTGCGGCTAATATTGGTATTGTTCGTTAAGTGTTCGTATTTTCGTCACAATTTTCTATACATATCATACGGGAGTGAGTTGTTACTCACCATTAATTTCATTTAATACTGTATGGTTGAATTATTGCTAGCAGTTTTTAGCTAAAATTTTGCAATTTTCGTTTTAATTTTACTGTATGATTCATTATATACAAGCGTGAGATGTTGGTCACAAGCATTCTTATTTAATGCCTTATATTAAATTGTCGCTAGTTGTTTGTAACTAGTACTGTAGTTTGGTTTATTCTGACTGTAATTAATTGTGGCAACTAGTGAAGAGTCTTAGGGGTCATCCGACCCTGGTGTGATCAGCACCAGCGTTGAACTATCCTTCCACCCCAATTTGCGTTCAGCTTCCCTTGACCTGTACCGGATCAAGTTCCACCTCCCGCGTCCATATCACACCATTAAATAATTTACAATTTTGTCATAGTATTTGGTTCGTAAGCCGTTATTATTGATTTATCACTGTTAAATGAAGGTAGTTTGTTATGGGCTGATGTATGCCCCTTTTGTTATGATTAGTCGGACTCATCGGTCCTTCCGAGGTTACAAGCCTCGTATCTTAGCGGTTTCATAGCTCTAAGGTGATACATTGTGGTTAAGTCGTTGTATTCGAGTCGTACGATTGTTGGCGGCTATTGATAGCCAGGGTGTTGTACCACTGGTCTACACAGTTTATAGAATTCGTTTGTAACGATAATAGTAATTGTAACTACGGTCGTAGTTGTTTGCAGCACTTGCAGTAGCAAGTGCGTGAGGTAGACGAAATTATTAGCGAATGTCTAATTTAGCGCTTGCCTTAGCAAGTGCGACAGGCAGGTTGAATTGTCGGTCCAGACATGTCCGTCTTACTACCGCTTTGGTTGTTCAAGTACGGTTAGAACGTTCGTTCCTAAATAGGATGTTAATCTGGTTGGAAAATTTTCCTTTCCACTTCGTCATTAGAATGTCTAGGTTTCACCTCACATTGGATTCACGGTAGCATAAACGCTTGGAATTTTGTTTCTCCATAGGTGTCGTTACGACAAGGTTCTAGTGTTACAGTGATGTGTGTACACAAGATTAGGTCTGGAATTTGAATATGACAGGACGAGTGAACTTTTACAAAATTCTCCACATTCACAATATGTTTCAGTTTACAGTTTGGTATTATAATTCAATTGCATGGTAGTCAGAGATCCCCATTACTGGCGACGGTCTCGCGGAGCTCAGGATGCTCCCGATCCGCTTGCCCTGGTGTCTTGGGTGGTCCTTTCCACGACGTTTACCGTAGTAATGGCGCTTGCCCCCGGCGGTGCCTATCACTAACGCTTGGTCATTTTTCATTTTAAAAGCAAGTAGGGTATTGAATTTTTATTAATGTTACAGGAGTAGGAATTTATTCATTCAGTGCAAAAGCGTTTAGACGGTTTGTTGGGCTTGGTTGCCCTCTTCCCCAAATTCGGGGATTGTATTTCTCTGTTGTATGATACTCATTGGGTTGTGGCGGGAGGGGTACTGTCGGCGGTAGTCCATACTGGACTTCCACATGAAAGTGGACTGTCACCAATGTACTCACGACGTTCGTATGTCTCCTCCTGACTGAGCTCCCAGCTGGTCCGTAACGGGGATACTATTCCCGGGCCTTTATCCCCTTGGCCAGCTTCTTGGCTCATACCACCACTAGACTTCGGTATCACCGTTCGTCTTCTCATTACTCGATAACTCATCACAGTATAATCCACTCGTTTGTGCGCCTCAAGGGTTAACTCTTGCAAGCCAAAGGCTTTGCTAACACATAAATTCACTTAAACGAAGACTTTTCGTACCTCACAAACGTTTCCCGTATATCCCAAATGTAACACCCCTACTACGCACTTAACAATAGTTGAAAGCGCAGCGAAAATAAACAACTAAACAATAACTAAACGGTTCGGTGCTACAACGCCGTTAACCACCCACGTGGTTAACAAGGCAGAATACATACAAGTGTACTGGTCTGATGATCAGACTCCCGAGCATTAGGTACTAACTTCCATACATACATAAATACAATACCGAGTATATAACAACATCCATCACTGTAAACTGTACATCATAATCTCCACTGTCAACTGTCAACGACCGTCACTGTAATACAAACGGTACCAAAATATAACGCCACGGGAGCACAGACGCATCCCGGGCTCAACATCCAAAATATCCAAAGGTATTTCTACGACTTAGATCCTAAAGCCATTCCGCTTCCTCGATCCTCATCCTGCAATATAAATATGGAGCCCCGAGGGGGTCAGCAACCCTTGGCTGGTATGGTTAACGCGCAGCCCATCGGCTACCGGGATACACGCAACTAATTGTCATGATGACATGGCATTCATTTTAAACATACAACATATATATCATAGCAAGAGTATTGCATAGCAACATCACACATGACATACAAGAACAAATCCTTTTAGGAAGCGAACCAACACAATTAGATTACATGGAGAGCCTAGAGAATGTTGCCAAACTCTGCTAAGCTCGTTACATAACTCGTTACCGTCCTGTTAAATTGAACGAATAACTTAACACACAGGTGCGTCGGATATAGTGATCCAAGCACACCGAACAAAACATAGTATGCCCCTGTGGCCCGACGTGAGTCAGTAAAATAGCCTTGGATAAGCTAAAGGGAAGGTTGAAAACCAAAATGGAGAACAACCATAACATACAAAGAGAATCAAACCGGTTATGACATCGACTCCCATACTCACACGCGTGGCCGGAACTACCGGACTCCTCACTCCCCAGTTAGCACTTGTTAGAAGTCAACTTCGAACTCAATAAACAATCACATACAAGTGGTTAAGTCTTGTTAGACACACACAAGGGAAATGAGTCACACTTAACAACACAATAATATGAACAACTGTAAACTCATTACATGACTTAAGTCTTACAAGGTCATAAACACACAGAAAAACAAACAACACACAAGCCGGTGTAAACCGGTAGGCAACAGACTACAAGAATACCATACCTTGGTCCTTGCTTCGACTGGTTTCCACCGTTGGAGAATCCTATACACATTTAGTAATGTCGGTTAATTAACGCACTAGTTCGTTGTTAACGTATTACTTCACATTTCTAGTTATTCTACTTTACACTTTGTTATAAATTCTCACCTTTTAAATTGTCATGATAACACACCTAACATATCTCAGACAACCTTATAACATCATTACTAACTAATCCCCATCATTAGACATCATTATTCAACCTTAAACTCAACTTTTCAAGTGGTCCGGGACTTGGTCCCCAACTAAGGTCCCGGACCGTGTCATTGTAAACCTCTCGGGCTGATTTCAGGTAGTGGTCCGGGACTTCGTACAGGTCCTAAGTCCCGGACCAATGTAGACAAAAACTCTCGGGTTGTTTTTATGGGGTGGTCCTGGACTTTATACAGGTCCTAGGTCCCGGACCAATGTATGCAAATTCTCTCGGGGGTAAAACAGGGGGTGGTCCGGGTCTTTGTACAAAACCTAAGTTCCGGACCACAATGCCTCAGAAAACTCTCGGCCTCTTTTAATGCATGGTCTGGGACATTACCCAAGACCTAAGTCCCGGACCACTGCTACAGATTTTACATTTTGACATTTCCTAAGTCTTGTTGCAATGGTTCTCCTTACCCATTATATGTATAGACTTCCCAAATGATCCTAGGTATATTCTAATGACAAAATATCATCTTAAACACAGCTAGTTCCTTGTCTAACTTGTTACCCAATTTTCTCATAAACTTCACCAACACTTATAACATTACTTACAAGGTTTCTAAATGGTGTTTCTCACCTATGATAACCACTATCCCAAAATGTTTTCTCCTCAACATAACATCATCTCCCAAGCATATTTTCTTACCAACCTAAACTCCTAATTGATGTCTAAGTCCTTTTTGTTTCCTAGAACACATAAGACATTATTTCTTCTCTATTAAAACACCTAGACCTTTCTAACACTTCCTAGTTCACCAAATCTTATTTAAACACTTAGAACTTCTTGTACATTACCTAAATTTTGACATGGACTCTCCTAGAACATTACTAAGCCAAAACACATTGTTTTCACCATTAAACATTCAAGAACACTAAAATCAATCAAGAACATTCTTGTACACAAAACTTCACTCATTTAACACTACATCACAATATAGTGCATAATTTAAATTGCTTGGAACTTAGGCCCTTAAATAGCATGGCTCTTAGGCCCTTAAGATGCATGAACCATAAACACTGAATTTCCCACATTATATTTGCCTTTGACCTGCAAATACATACAACAACACATATGCCCTTTTACTAGTCTCCTCGAGAACATTTTACTAAGTCATTCACCATTGGCTCCTCAGATAATTTTAATAAGCAACATAAGCTCATTTCTCCTAAGACATTAAACTACATTAGGTTAGCACATTTACCTCTTTTCCTCACAAACTTCTTTCTTGTTTCCTTGACTAAAAATCAGCAAGGCTTTTAGTTGCTTGTCATCTTCTAATCAATATACAAATAATGAAATGGGTATACAAGCTTTATGCTTCATCTCATTGTAAACCCTAGATACATATATTGTCTTAGAACATTTAGATGATTGTTTTACCTTAGATATGAAAGAGAGTTTGGATATGTAGCAAGAGAGGACTCCACCAAGCCCTTGGAAGATTCAAATGAAGCTAGAACAAGCAAGGTAAAGGCACCATTAATGGTGTTTTTTGGACAACATACAAACATGAAGGAAATGGAGTTTTTCTTTGAGTTTCCTTACCTAGAAGCAAAGGAGAACAATAATATGTGAAAAGATGAGCTCAAGCTCCTCCCATGGAGATTCCTCTTGGCAACGAAATGGAGCTCTTGGAATTTTGAGAAGATAGGATTGAAGAGCTTGATGAGACTAGAAGAATGGTGGTCTTTGTTTTTGATTTGGTAAAGAGAGCTAGGAGATATAAGAGGTCAAAGATGGAGAATGGTGTGAGAGCTGTTGCAAACCGATGGAGAGAGGAAGAAGATGAAGTTGGAGACGGTGGGAATGCAAGAGAAATGAGAGAATGAGTTTGAAGTTTGCTTTTGGAAGATATTAAGTAGTAAAGCAAATAGTAACTTGTTTTATCATTTGTTATTTACTTGTTAACTTGCAAGGTGGTGACTCACCTCATAAAAACCGGCCCCCATTAGTTATCTAGGGGTGTTTTAGTCTTTGTTGACCATTTAACTTACTTATATAGACTTATGTTATAAACTAGCTTATTTTAGTTACTATTCATAAAACAAGGCACATATTTGTGAAATTTTTGATTTCCCATTGATTTAGACTTCCTAATGTGATACTAAGTAGTACACATGTTAATTAAAGAGTAATGATGGACATTTAGCCATTCAAAACTCATTTACAAGACAATTTTTCAAAAATGTGCTTTAAGACTCCTTAAAGCACATTTTGTGTTTTTGAAATACCCCGTAATTAAAAACAGTGATTAATTAGGCTAATTATATTTTTAAAAGCTTAATTACACTAAAATAAATATGAGGGAACAAATCCCGAAGAAAACGGACCTTTAAAATGGGTTAAAAGCATAAACGAACCTTAAAGCGCGTTTCTCGAGGGAACCGGGAAAACGTGACTTTAAGCGGGTCAAATAGACTCGTAACAGTTTTGGTCAACTAAATACATTAATAAATATTAGTGAAGCTTTAGAACCAAGAAAATTAATTAAAAGAGAGAATTCCGGAAAACGGGTTCCGGTTAGTGAGAACTGTAACAACCGGGAAGTTGTGGGGTAAGAGTACAAATAAACAAACTAAGTGTGTCCACTTTGCAAATAAAAATAAAAATTGTGAGTGTGTGTGGGTAGGGGCGGCCAGTCTCTCTCCCATTCTCTTTATTTCTCCCTTATTTGCTAAAGGACAAGACTATTAAGTAAAAAGCAAAAAAAAATAGACTCTCTCTCCTCACTCCCCTCCTCCTCTCACGTTGGCACTCCCCCTCCTTCTCCTCTCTATTCTTTCTTCTCCCTTGCGATTTCCATGGAGAAAGAAGAAGCTCACAAAACTCTTCACTTCTCTCCTCTCTTTGAACACTCAAACCTTCTCCAAATCCAACAAAAATTACACCATTAGAATCCCCTTGCAAAGGAGAACACTTTCCTCCTTTCAAAAATCCAAAAGCTCCATTTTCGATTTTATGGGTATTCACCATTTGAAGATTCAAGTCCACCATTAGAAGCACCTTCACCTCCTTATCATCTTGAGGTAAAAAGAAGTTCGAAAATCCATCATTCCTAGCTCTCATTAGCATTTAAGAATTTTCAGTTTTGAACTCTTGGTTCCTTGTTGTTCCAGCCGATTTTGGCTCTTTTGTTGGGCTAGGAATCTTGTTCTCTTGCTAGTCAAGAACTTCATCCATTCATTGGAAGGTAATACTCTTTCCTAAACCCTAAAACATTAAATTCTAGGGTTAGAGTAAAAATGAATGCTAAATGGATAGTGTGTATTGGTATGGTGGTGTAGCATTGAGTATTGTGTGAAGAAGAACAAAGGAAGAAGAAAGAGGAAAGGAAAGGAAAGAAGAAAGAAAACTAGAGAACAAGGTAAAGTCTCTTACCTTGAGCTAGTTTGTATTGTGTATTGTAACAGTTTTTGGAGTAGTAAAATGAGTAGTGAATTGAGTAATGAGTAGTGAGTATGTTGTAGTATAATGAGTAATGGTATTGAAACAGTTTTGAAGTTTTTAAATGAAGTTTAAAAGCTTGGGAAAACCATGGGTAGTATGTGTATGTGTGCAGGATTTTAATGTTGTTGTAGTAGTATTGAAATGTGAGTATAATGTATTGAGTAAACAGGTTGTGAGAATATGACTATGTGAGCTGAAATAATGTGTGGAGAATGTTAAAAATATAGGGGAGACTATGTCAAATTTTGTGTAGGAAATGAGAGCTTAAGTGTTTAAGAAGAGGAACCTAGGTAATAACTAGGTGTAGTTGAGGAGTGTCTTGTAGTTTGGAAACAGATTTGGGAATGAGTTGTGAATGGGATGAAACTAGAGGGTAAGGTAATGTATTTTGGATGCTAGGAATAGCATTAGTTGAGGGAGTATTGGAGGATAAGTGTTGAGGGAAAAATCTGTAGCATAATGTGGAAACCAAAATCTGTAGCATTAGTGTGAAGAAAACCAATGTAAGTGTTGGAATTGAAATGAGGAAATATTGAGTAAGTTGTGTAAGAATGGTAGTAAGTTTGGAGAATGAATTAAGGATTTAGAGTGTGTAAATAGTGCTAAACATGTGGGGAAGTATTGGTAAAGATTGGGGAAACAATGGGTAAAGAAAACACCCAAAAACAAATTTTAAAACTGAAGTACTGGGCCGGACCGGACTTGCGACCGGACTTGCAAGTTCGGTCGAGCCCAGATTTACAAAGACGGGAAACCTTCTGGAATCGACCGACTTGCGACCGGACATGCAAGTTCGGTCGGACCAGAAAATTCTCCCGTCTGAAACCTTCTGGAATGGACCGAACTTGCGACCGGACTTGCAAGTTCGGTCGGCCAGAAAAATTCCCGTAATGCAAGCTACTGGAATGGACCGACCTTGCGACCGGACTTGCAAGGTCGGTCGGGCTAAAATTTTCAAAGACAAACTTACTGGAATGGACCGACCTTGGGACCGGACTTGCAAGGTCGGTCGGCCCTGGAATTTTCACGATGTAGCCTACTGGAATGGACCGGACTTGCAAGGTCGGTCGCAAGTCCGGTCGAGTAAAAAAAAATGTTTTAATTATATGATTATAGTAATCATATATATATATATATGCCTATATACATTATGCATATATATGTAGTAACACCATTATGAAGTAGTAATGGTAAGAAAGTAAGTAAATGAGTAAGGAAACAAGTTAAGAGTAATAAGGAAAAAATGGTTTTATAACCAAGTAAGAAAGTAAGAAGTAGTAAGTATAATTGAAAGTATCAATGAAGGAGTAAGTAGATCAATAATAGATCATTGATCATACTACTTCATGTATGTATAGGAATCAATAGTTGATCTCCAAAGGAACCGGTAGTACCTACGACGGTGACGGTATGATTTCTTCATGCCCTGTATCCTAACTTGGTTACCCCGATTTGTGTGCTTATGTGATCACCAATAAGATAAATGCAAATCGGACTTATATTGCACTTAACTGTGTTTGAACTATTTGTTCTTGTTGAATCTCTTGAACATTAGTTTGTATAATTCATGAAATGATGAATGGAATGAGGAGTATGTGTAAGTATGTGTACTGGAGTATTGTATGTATGTATGGAAATAAGTATGGACTTCTACTAATTCCTAACACCTAACTCCTAACTGAGTAATGAGTAAAATGGAATGAGTAGAAGCCCGATATAGTTTCGGCCACGCGTGAGGATAAGGAAACACAAGAGGTTGGATCCGAATCCTGGCTATAATCTTTTCCATGGACCAAATCCCTTGAATGGGTAGCATCCTGGATTAGTGGGCCACCCTAAAGCCCGGTGGTGGGATGTAGTAATCCCTGCCCGGAGGTCATACCGACTTAACTGGAAGTAAAGTATGTAAGAAGTATTGTATTTGTATTGGTCTTGACTATTGTAATCATTGACCCGGAGTAAAAGTATTGAACACCCGATTAACCCGGGTGTGTAATGAGGCTAACAAGACCTTTGTATGTATTGGAGAATTGTATCTCCGTAATGCGGTGAGTATGGTATGTATGAATGGATGACTTGTATTGTACTTCTTGTATGTATCGTATGTATGTATGCTTGGTGAAATGAATGTATTGATTGTATTGTATAAAGCATGTATGTATGTATGAATGAAACGAACCGCATGTACTCGACTAAATAGTTGGCGTACCCTCGCTAGTACGCGGGGTATGCGATTATCATATGCAGTGTAAGCTGACCCCCTAGGGGGAATGTTTTTACTCCACAGGTACCCGCGAGGCGTGACGGTAAGGTAAGGACGTGATGTGATTCTTTTTGGGATGTAGCAGTAGGACTGGAAGTGTACCGAGTTGTACACGGCTAGGCCATTTTGAGTAGCCGGTGTACCATGTGGTACACCTTTTTGGATATTGAAATCTTGATTGGATAGTAAGGAGAGGATGTATAAACTCTTCATTTTTGGGAAGTAGTCATGAAGTAATTCATATATTAGTATACTCGGTAATCAAATGTAAGTAAGTATTTGGTATTGTAAAGTAAGTAGTATATGTATTTCATTCTAATCATCAGACCGAAACGGTAAGTAGTAGTAGCCTTGTTAACCTTGGAGGGTTAACGGCGTTGTATCACCCGCCGGGAGTAAGTAAGTATTCCGCTGCGAGAAGGGTAAGTATGGGATTGATTAGAGGATAATAGAAGGATTAGCGGTTGGGGTGTTACAAAAAGTGGTATCAGAGCGAAGTCTCACTCTGATGATTAGAATCTAAGTAGTGATTACCGAGTTAGGATTTCAACCGTCTTAAGACGGATATTTAGAAACCTAACTAGGAACTACCGTTGTTAACAACGGATAACCTTAACGTCTGCAAGGACGATACCATTGTTTGAATGAAGACCATGAGGTCATAGTATCACGACATCTAATGTAATCCACACTTGTTCAGATGTCAGGACGAGGTCCAGGTCGTCCCAGAGGAGGGACCAGTGACGGACCAAGCGCGCAGACGATAGCTGAAATCGTCGCCGCCACGGTAGCACAGATGCTACCGGATGTAATCACCGCTACAAGCAACTCAACAAACCAACAGCAGCAAAACAGCAGCAGCCCGACCCGCCTCAACCCCGAGAAACGAATTGGGTAAAGGCCGTCGCCGACCTTCGACCTCCATGCTTTAGAGGCGAGAGCGACCCCGCCAAGCTCGAGGCCTACCTCTCCGAGATGGAGACGGCCTTCGAGACACTTGAGACTCCCGCTGGAGTTCGAGTGAGGATAGCTGCGTACTACCTCAAGACGCGGCTATGGACTGGTGGAAGCTCGTTAAGGCCGAGCACATAGCTGATCCTGCTTCGGATGGGAAGCATTCACCTCTCTCCTCCGATCTAAGTACTACCCGAGCATGTCAAGACCAAGAAAAGGCTTGAGCTCGACGCACTAAAAATGACCGAGAAGATGACGGTTGATGAATATTACCGCACCTTCACCTCTCTTCTCCGACTTCTACCCGACCTTGGGTATACCGGCCAAGTCTTGGTCGACCGCTTCTACGGCGGATTGAGCCATCGACTCCGGTATGGCATGGGCTTCACACGGTTTACCTCCCTTCAGGTAAACAAGTTGAACCCTTAAAAGCCATGAGTAATGTGAATTAGTATTCCCGTATGTAAGTGTAACCTAATGCCTAAGTAATTCAGGAGTGTTACCATGCATCTCGAGTTGAGATCACCTGCCAGCTAAGATGAGAGCAAGCGCTGAAGCGCAAGGTGAGCGGCAAAGGTAACCCCTCCGATGATCAAAACCAATCCAAACCTTGGAAGAAAGGAAGGGGAAGCATTCCATCAGAAGACACTTCCGGAGACGGCGGTGCCCATGCTGAGAAGGGCAAGGCAGCTGAGCCATTACAGATTGCCTACACCGCACCAGTGGCAGCGAAGCCACTGAGGTCTCAGCCCTACAGGGGTAAGAAACCGAAACCGAATTAGTACACTTGTGAATTTGTATGTATGTGAGTATTGTAAGTATACCGAACCTTGCTAACTTGGAAGCTATAGGTTCTGGATTTGGCCAAGGAAAGAACCAATCGGATGGCCGCAGCTACATCTGCCGTAACTGCAACAAGGATCATCCCGGCACAGATTGCCAAGGAAGGGAGATCCGCTGCTTCACTTGTTAGAAACCGGGCCACCATGCCAATGCATGCCCAGAAACTCTAAGCCCAAGGGCAACTACCAGGGCTACAAGCAGCGTGAGGCAAGGAGGTTGCATCTGGCGATGCTCATGCCCAGCACACCTCGCAGGGGCAGGGGTCCCGAGGTCCGCAGAGGCAGCCGGCCTTACATATCATAGACCGTGATGGGACCGGGACTAAGTCCGGCCCAGGTAACCACTGTAACCTTTAATCCTTGAAGAGTATGACTAAGTATTAAAGTAATTGTATGAATGAAAGCATGAATGCGTAAGTACTTGAAGTATGAAATTGAGCATGAGTAAGTAACATGGAAGTATGTATTGAGCATGAAATGAATTAGTAAGCCTAGAACTCACTCTAGATGAAATTTACCACCTTAGGGAAATTCCATATCTGTTACCCAATACCTTCAACTCACCTCATGAAGAGACCGACATCGCCAATCACCACTTCAACAACGAACAGTGTCAGGTCATCCGCCCAGGTATGATCTTATTAAAAGGATACCTGACACCCGAAGCACAAGTTTCAATCATCCGACGATGCAACGAGTTAGGAATGGGTCCAGGAGGATTTTATACACCCGAATTCCCCGTGGAGCTACAATGAAGCTGAAAATGATGTGCTTGGGAAAGGACTGGAACCCTTATACCAAGACATACCAAACAACGCGAGCAAGAGACGGAGCAACACCTCCAGCAATACCCCCAGAATTCCAAATGCTTGTCACACAAGCTGTAGAAATTGCACAACAGTATGAAGATGAACCAATCCCTGCACTTGAAGCAGATCTATGTATCGTCAACTTCTATGAGAAAGAAGGACGACTTGGCTTACACCAAGACAAGGACGAGACAGCGGAATCTCTTGAACTAGGAGTGCCCGTAGTGTCTTGGTCCATTGGTGATGACGCCGTATTTTTGTATAGCGAGCGGAAGCGTGTGGACCTCGCAGAGAAATTGGTATTGAGATCAGGAGATGTTCTAATCATGGGTGGAAAATCAAGGTTGCTGTATCACGGGATCCAGAAGATCAAGTTGAATACGGCACCACCGGCAATAATCAATGCCACACACATGAAACCAGGACGCCTGAACCTTACCTTTAGAAAGTATTAATCTTGTAGTAGCATGTAATCCAGTAGTAACGTGTATTAGAGACACAGTATGTATGATGGTTGGTTATTCAATAAAAGCAGTGTTGGTTATTAAATTCCACTTGCGTTCCACCATCTTTACTTATAATCTCATGAATCAATAGGTTGTGGACTCGGTACCGAAGGTAACCTGAGCATCCTCACCGAAGAACAAGCCGGCAAGAGCGGCACCATTCTAACGGGAACATTCCCAGTAAACGGCATCGAAGCCTCAGTATTATTCGACTCCGGCGCCTCTCACACCTTTGTATCGCCATCATTCGCTACAAGGTTGGGGCTAGACGCAGATGAGCTACCAAATTTCTTGGTTACTCTCCCGTCGAAGGAGCGGGTAAAGTGTACTAAGTATTACCACACCGCCACCATTCAAATCAAAGGTGAAGCGTTTCCCATTTCCTTCATTGAATTCAACGGATTGGGATTCGACTTGATAATTGGAATGAACTGGTTGGAGCGGCACAAAGGACGAATCCTATGCGCCGAGCACCGATTGCTGCTCAAGAGTCCATCTGGGGTCACTGTTTCATACCGCCAGAGACCGAGAGAGCCTTCAACTACAGTCATCTCCGCTATGGCAATGTATCGGGAGCTCAGAAAAGGACATGAAGTGTATTTATGTCACGTGCAAGACCTGGAGAGAGATCCAGAGTTCAGTGATGATGTAGCAGTAGTCTCAGAATTCCCTGATGTATTTCCGAAAGAGCTACCTGGTATGCCACCACAGAGAGCAGTAGAGTTTGAAATCGACCTCGTACCGGGTACTGGTCCCATTGCTAGGGCACCATACCGTATGGCACCAGCAGAAATGGCAGAACTCAAAGAACAACTACATGACTTCTCGACAAAGGGTTTATACGCCCGAGCGTATCACCCTGGGGAGCACCGGTCCTCTTCGTGAAGAAGAAGGACGGTAGTCTCCGCCTCTGCATCGACTACCGCGAATTGAATGCGGTCACTGTAAAGAACAAGTATCCATTGCCACGCATCGACGACCTGTTCGATCAGTTGAAGGGAGCATCCGTCTTTTCTAAGATTGATCTCCGATCCGGATATCACCAAATTGCTATCAAAGAGCAAGATATTGAGAAAACAGCATTCCGAACAAGATATGGCCACTACGAATTCACGGTGATGCCATTCGGTTTGTCTAATGCACCAGCCAAATTCATGGACCTAATGAATCGGTTATTCAGTGATCAGCTGGACACTTCAGTAGTAGTATTCATTGACGACATTCTTGTGTATTCGAAGTCACCAGAAGAACATGAAAACCATTTGAGAAGAGTACTTGAGACACTGCGCGAGAACCAGCTGTATGCGAAGTTCTCCAAATGCGAGTTTTGGCTAGATCAGGTATCATTCCTCGGTCATGTCATCTCGAGCGCGGGCATTTCAGTAGATCTATCCAAAATCGAAGCAGTGCGATCATGGCCTAGACCTAAGACTGT
Organism: Limonium bicolor; assembly: GCA_023374045.1. Classification (NCBI taxonomy): domain Eukaryota; kingdom Viridiplantae; phylum Streptophyta; class Magnoliopsida; order Caryophyllales; family Plumbaginaceae; genus Limonium; species Limonium bicolor. The sequence goes on from CM041781.1 coordinate 185,085,346, forward strand.
TACCGACATCCAGAGCTTTCTTGGTTTAGCCGGTTATTACCGGAGGTTTGTAAAGGACTTCTCAAAAGTCGCTAAGCCCATGACGTCATTGATGAAGAAAGATGCACCGTTTGTATGGACAAGCGAGTGCGAAGTATCCTTCCAGAAACTAAAAGACTCTTTGACCTCAGCGCCAATTCTCACACTTCTAGAGGGCACAGAGGGATTTGAGGTGTATTGTGATGCATCGGGCAAGGGCATGGGATGCGTACTCATGCAGCATGGCAAGGTAGTAGCATACGCCTCCCGCTAGCTGAAAAAGCATGAGGAGAATTACCCGACACATGATCAAGAGTTAGGAGCCATTGTCTTCGCCTTGAAGATATGGCGACACTATCTCTATGGGGTAAGCATCACCATCTACTCCGACCATAAAAGTTTGCAGTATGTATTCACACAGAAGGAATTGAATCTACGACAGAGGAGGTGGATGGAGTTCCTCTCGGATTACGACATCAACCTCCAGTATAAAGAAGGGAAGGCAAACGTTGTAGCCGACGCCCTGAGTCATCGAGCACACTCGCTCCATTCGCTACTCGCTTCTTCTAGCTTGGTTGATGAGGTGCGAGACGCTCAGTTGAGCGACCCTTACTTCACAGAGATCAGACAGAAAATCACAGATGGTACCTTCGAGCGCCGAAAGTACGACTTCAAACTGCATGAAGATGGTCTGATCCGTTTGAATGGCAGATTATGCGTCCCCCGAAGAAATGCTGAGCTAAGGGATCGCATTCTGCGAGAGTCACATTGTTCAACATTGCATGTCCATCCGGGAGCCTCTAAAATGTACAAAGACATGAAGAGGTACTTCTGGTGGTCAGGAATGAAATCCGACGTGACTGAGTATGTTCTGAGGTGTCTCACATGCCAGAAGGTGAAGTTCGAGCACCGAAGACCGGGAGGAATGGTGCAATCCATGCCCATTCCGGAGTGGAAATTCCATGATATCTCTATGGATTTTGTTGTTGGACTCCCACCTGCTAGGGGAGGACTCAACATGATCTGGGTAGTAGTCGATCGTCTCACCAAGGTTGCCCGATTCATACCGATGAAGGACACCTGGAAGGTGGTGAAGCTCGCGGAGCTATTCGACAAGGAGATCATCCGACACCACGGAGTCCCGAAAACCATTGTATCTGACCGCGACACCAGATTCCTTTCGAGATACTGGAGAGCAACACGGGAAGCGCTTGGTACTGAGTTGAAGCTTAGCACCGCCTTCCATCCACAGACCGACGGTCAGATAGAAAGGACCATCCAAACACTAGAGGATATGCTAAGGGCATGTGCCTTAGACTTTCAGGGGAGCTGGATTGAGAAGCTTCATCTTATCGAGTTTTCGTATAACAATAGCTACCATGCTTCGATTAAGATGTCGCCATTCCAAGCTTTGTATGGTAGACCTTTCCGTACCCCGTTGTGTTGGGATGAGTCAAGCGAAGCGGTCATCATAGGACCGGAGTATTTAGAACAAGTACAAGCTGAGGTACAACAAATCCGAGCAAATATGAAAGCAGCCCAAGATAGACAGAAATCCTACGCGGATGTGCGACGACGCGACCTTGAGTTCGTCGTGGGCGACCAAGTGTTCTTGCGTGTCTCACCTATGAAGGGTGTCTTTCGATTTGGCCAGAAGGGCAAACTGAGCCCGAAATTTGTAGGCCCGTATGCCATTACCGAGAGGGTTGGAGCCGTAGCTTATAGGCTAGCATTGCCTGAAAAATTGGGACGTGTTCATGATGTCTTTCATGTATCACAACTCAAGAAATACATAGCCGATCCCTCTCATGTATTAGAACCCGAACATCTATCCCTAGAGCCGACAATGAGATATGTCGAGACTCCATTACGAATCCTTGATACAAAGACAAGAGACACTCACCATAAATCTGTACGAATGGTGAAGGTCTTGTGGTCTAACCACGATGTCAAGGAAGCGACTTGGGAATTAGAGGACGCCATGAAGGTGAAGTACCCAAATCTATTTGTAGACTAGATGTCTAGTATCCGTATAGCACGGAGGGTACGGGGCGTACCCCTTTTTAAGGGGGGTAGAGCCTTTCGCTTTTGCATTGCTTCGGGTTAGCATTGCGTAGTATGTATGTATTGTAATTGTATTTTGGTTGGCACATATAGTGCTAATTGTATTGTATTGGCACAAAGTAGTGCTAGCAGTATTCAGTATGTAGTACGATGAGTATGGTATGTATGTAATGAGTAATGCATTTGTGTTGTACGGTATATGACACGAATGACATTGTGAAGTGTATTGTGGAATGTATGAACTGAACGGTGTATTATGTATGATATTTGAATGGAGTATTGCGTATGAATTGAGTATTGTGTATGGAAATTGAACTGAGTATGATGTATGGTATCTGAATTGTGTATGCTGGTAGTGTAAGAATTGTGAACACCTTGTAAGGTGGTAGTAGAATGTATTGTGGCAACTGGTTTGCCAAATAAGTAGAAATGTAAACCGTAACCTTGAGCAACTTTGAGGGCAAAGTTTCTTAAGGGGGGTAGATTGAAATACCCCGTAATTAAAAATAGTGATTAATTAGGCTAATTATATTTTTAAAAGCTTAATTACACTAAAATAAATACGAGGGAACAAATCCCGAAGAAAACGGACCTTTAAAATGGGTTAAAAGCATAAACGAACCTTAAAGCGCGTTTCTCGAGGGAACCGGGAAAACGTGACTTTAAGCGGGTCAAATAGACTCGTAACAGTTTTGGTCAACTAAATAATCATTAATAAATATTAGTGAAGCTTTAGAACCAAGAAAATTAATTAAAAGAGAGAATTCCGGAAAACGGGTTCCGGTTAGTGAGAACTGTAACAACCGGGAAGTTGTGGGGTAAGAGTACAAATAAACAAACTAAGTGTGTCCACTTTGCAAATAAAAATAAAAATTGTGAGTGTGTGTGGGTAGGGGCGGCCAGCTCTCTCTCCCATTCTCTTTATTTCTCCCTTATTTGCTAAAGGACAAGACTATTAAGTAAAAAGCAAAAAAAAAGACACTCTCTCCTCACTCCCCCTCCTCCTCTCACGTTGGCACTCCCCCTCCTTCTCCTTCTCTATTCTTTCTTCTCCCTTGCGATTTCCATGGAGAAAGAAGAGAGCTCACAAAACTCTTCACTTCTCTCCTCTCTTTGAACACTCAAACCTTCTCCAAATCCAACAAAAATTACACCATTAGAATCCCCTTGCAAAGGAGAACACTTTCCTCCTTTCAAAAATCCAAAAGCTCCATTTTCGATTTTATGGGTATTCACCATTTGAAGATTCAAGTCCACCATTAGAAGCACCTTCACCTCCTTATCATCTTGAGGTAAAAAGAAGTTCAAAAATCCATCATTCCTAGCTCTCATTAGCATTTTAAGAATTTTCAGTTTGTGAACTCTTGGTTCCTTGTTGTTCCAGCCGATTTTGGCTCTTTTGTTGGGCTAGGAATCTTGTTCTCTTGCTAGTCAAGAACTTCATCCATTCATTGGAAGGTAATACTCTTTCCTAAACCCTAAAACATTAAATTCTAGGGTTAGAGTAAAAATGAATGCTAAATGGATAGTGTGTATTGGTATGGTGGTGTAGCATTGAGTATTGTGTGAAGAAGAACAAAGGAAGAAGAAAAGAGGAGAAGGAAAGGAAAGAAGAAAGAAAACTAGAGAGAACAAGGTAAAGTCTCTTACCTTGAGCTAGTTTGTATTGTGTATTGTAACAGTTTTTGGAGTAGTAAAATGAGTAGTGAATTGAGTAATGAGTAGTGAGTATGTTGTAGTATAATGAGTAATGGTATTGAAACAGTTTTGAAGTTTTTAAATGAAGTTTAAAAGCTTTGGAAAACCATGGGTAGTATGTGTATGTGTGCAGGATTTTATTGTTGTTGTAGTAGTATTGAAATGTGAGTATAATGTATTGAGTAAACAGGTTGTGAGAATATGACTATGTGAGCTGAAATAATGTGTGGAGAATGTTAAAAATATAGGGGAGACTATGTCAAATTTTGTGTAGGAAATGAGAGGACTTAAGTGTTTAAGAAGAGGAAGTAACCTAGGTAATAACTAGGTGTAGTTGAGGAGTGTCTTGTAGTTTGGAAACAGATTTGGGAATGAGTTGTGAATGGGATGAAACTAGAGGGTAAGGTAATGTATTTTGGATGCTAGGAATAGCATTAGTTGAGGGAGTATTGGAGGATAAGTGTTGAGGGAAAAATCTGTAGCATAATGTGGAAACCAAAATCTATAGCATTAGTGTGAAGAAAACCAATGTAAGTGTTGGAATTGAAATGAGGAAATATTGAGTAAGTTGTGTAAGAATGGAGTAGTAAGTTTGGAGAATGAATTAAGATGATTTAGAGTGTGTAAATAGTGCTAAATCATGTGGGGAAGTATTGGTAAAGATTGGGGAAACAATGGGTAAAGAAAACACCGAAAAACAGATTTTAAAACTGAAGTACTGGGCCGGACCGGACTTGCAAGTTCGGTCGAGCCCAGATTTACAAAGACGGGAAACCTTCTGGAATCGACCGGACTTGCGACCGGACATGCAAGTTCGGTCGGACCAGAAAATTCTCCCGTCTGAAACCTTCTGGAATGGACCGAACTTGCGACCGGACTTGCAAGTTCGGTCGGCCAGAAAAATTCCCGTAATGCAAGCTACTGGAATGGACCGACCTTGCGACCGGACTTGCAAGGTCGGTCGGGCTAAAATTTTCAAAGACGAAACTTACTGGAATGGACCGACCTTGGGACCGGACTTGCAAGGTCGGTCGGCCCTGGAATTTTCACACGATGTAGCCTACTGGAATGGACCGGACTTGCAAGGTCGGTCACAAGTCCGGTCGAGTAAAAAAAAATGTTTTAATTATATGATTATAGTAATCATATATACATGTATATATGCCTATATACATATATGCATATATATGTAGTAATACACCATTGATGAAGTAGTAATGGTAAGAAAGTAAGTAAATGAGTAAGGAAACAAGTGTAAGGAGTAATAAGGAAAAAAATGGTTTTATAACCACGTAAGAAAGTAACGAAGTAGTAAGTGTATAATGAAAGTATCAATGAAGGAGTAAGTAGATCAATAATAGATCATTGATCATACTACTTCATGTGTGTATAGGAATCAAATAGTTGATCTCCAAAGGAACCGGTAGTACCTTACGACGGTGTACGGTATGATTTCTTCATGCCCTGTATCCTAACTTGGTTACCCCGATTTGTGTGCTTATGTGATCACCAATAAGATAAATGCATGAATCGGACTTATATTGCACTTAACTGTGTTTGAACTAATTTGTTCTTGTTGAATCTCCTTGAACATCTAGTTTGTATAATTCATGAAATGAATGAATGGAATTGAGGAGTATGTGTAAGTAATGTGTACTGGAGTATTGTATGTATGTATGGAAATGAAGTACTGACTTCTACTAATTCCTAACAACCTAACTCCTAACTGAGTAATGAGTAAAATGGAATGAGTAGAAGTCCGATATAGTTTCGGCCACGCGTGAGGATAAGGAAACACAAGAGGTTGGATCCGAATCCTGGCTATAATCTTTTCCATGGACCAAATCCCTTGAATGGGTAGCATCCTGGATTAGTGGGCCACCTTAAAGCCCGGTGGTGGGACGTAGTAATCCCTGCCCGGAGGTCATACCGACTTAACTGGAAGTAAAGTATGTAAGAAGTATTGTATTTGTATTGGTCTTGACTATTGTAAGTCATTGACCCGGAGTAAAAGTTTTGAACACCCGATTAACCCGGGTCTGTAATGAGGCTAACAAGACCTTTGTATGTATTGGAGAATTGTATCTCCGTAATGCGGTGAGTATGGTAAGTATGAATGGATGACTTGTATTGTACTTCTTGTATGTATCGTATGTATGTACGCTTGGTGAAATGAATGTATTGGATTGTATTGTATAAAGCATGTATGTATGTATGAATGAAACGAACCGCATGTACTCGACTAAATAGTTGGCGTACCCTCGCTAGTACGCGGGGTATGCGGTTATCATATGCAGCGTAAGCTGACCCCCTAGGGGGAATGTTTTTACTCCTCAGGTACCCGCGAGGCGTGACGGTAGGGTATGGACGTGATGTGATTCTTTTTGGGATGTGCTAGTACTGGAATAGTGTACCGAGTTTACACGGCAGGCCATTTAGTAGCCGTGTACCATGTGGTACACCTTTTTGGATATTGAAATCTTGATTGGATAGTAAGGAGAGGATGTATAAACTCTTCATTTTTGGGAAGTAGTCATGAAATGTAATTCATATATTCAGTATACTCGGTAATCAAATGTAAGTTTATTTTGGTATTGTAAAGTAAGTAGTATGCATGTATTTCATTCTAATCATCAACCCGAAACGGTAAGTAGTAGTAGCCTTGTTAACCTTGGAGGGTTAACGGCGTTGTATCACCCGCCGGGAGTAAGTAAGTATTCCGCTGCGAGAAGGGTAAGTATGGGATTGATTAGAGGATAATGGAAGGATTAGCGGTTGGGGTGTTACAGTTTTAACTTGTTTTCATGCTTGGTTTTCTTTGGTAATTGGTTTAATATGTCCATTAATATATAAATAAGGTCTTGGTAAGCTCATTATGTCTTAACCAAGCTTATCCCAAGCTTAGAGCACATTTTTGCCCATATTGACTTTAAGGTATTTATTTGTGTTTTCTAAGGTTTAAATTGTTTACTAGTGTTTCTAAGACACTTTTTAGTCTTATTATACCATATTTTAATGTTTAAACAACATACTAAGGTTTGGGGTATTTCAATCTACCCCCTTAAAAGAACTTTGTCCCCAAAGTTCATACTTCCCACATATCTTAGATATTAACACACGGGGTATATTTATACAACCATACTTCCATAACAACATACTTACATAGCACCGGACACAAGGTACAAACAACAAAACATCATTCAGACACAACGGTCTGTAACTTAACAAGGTAACGACATAACAACATAACATAGACAATGTATTTGAATACATGTCGTACACACATAACCGAAAATGGCTCTACCCCCCTTAAAAAGGGGTACGCCCCGTACCCTATACATACTAATACTAAGAAGTAAACAACGACGGGTACTTCGCCTTCATCTTATCTTCCAGCTCCCAAGTGGCCTCCTCAACGTCCTGGTTAGACCAGAGAACCTTCACCAGTCTCACAGACTTATGGCGAGTGTCTCGAGTCTTAGTGTCCAGAATCCGTACGGGAGTCTCCACTGATCGCATGGTCGGCTCTAAGGTTAGCCTTTCAGGCTGAAGTACATGAGACGGATGAGACATATATTTCTTCAACTGGGACACATGAAATACATCATGTACCTTGCCCAGCTCGGCGGGTAAATCAAGTCTGTAAGCTACCGGGCCGATCCGCTCCGTCACAACATAAGGCCCCACATTTTTGGCTCAACTTGCCTTTCTGGCCAAAACGAAACACTCCCTTCATGGGGGATACTCTAAGAAATACCTGATCGCCCACGGCGAACTCCAGGTCACGTCTGCGCACATCAGCGTATGATTTCTGCCTATCCTGAGCTGACTTCATGTTAGCCTGGATCTGTCGTACTTCCGCTTGAACTTGCTCCAGATACTCTGATCCTATAATGACCGTCTCACTCGACTCATCCCAGCATAATGGCGTGCGGCATGGTCTACCGTATAATGCCTGGAAGGGAGACATCTTGATCGAAGCATGGTAACTGTTGTTGTAGCTAAACTCGATCAGATGTAACTTGTCAATCCAGCTGGTCTGAAAGTCAAGTGCACATGCACGTAACATATCCTCGAGTGTCTAGATGGTGCGCTCACTCTGACCATCTGTCTGTGGGTGGAACGCTGTACTTAGCTTCAGCTCGGTACCAAGCGCTTCCCGTGTGGATTTCCAGTACCTTGAGAGGAATCTGGTATCCCTGTCAGACACAATCGTTTTCGGTACCCCATGATGTCTTACAATCTCTCTGTCGAAGAGCTCTGCAAGCTTTGCCACTTTCCAGGTGTCCTTCATCGGTATGAATCGAGCCACCTTGGTCAGTCGGTCAACAACAACCCAAATCATATTCAGACCTCCCCTTGTAGGCGGAAGCCCTACTACGAAGTCCATAGAAATGTCATGGAACTTCCACTCAGGCACTGGCATTGGCTGTACCATACCACCAGGTCGTCGGAAGATTCAAATGAAGCTAGAACAAGCAAGGTAAAGGCACCATTAATGGTGTTTTTCGGACAACATACAAACATGAAGGAAATGGAGTTTTTCTTTGAGTTTCCTTACCTAGAAGCAAAGGAGAACAATAATATGTGAAAATATGAGCTCAAGCTCCTCCCATGGAGATTCCTCTAGGCACCGAAATGGAGCTCTTGGAGTTTTGAGAAGATAGGATTGAAGAGCTTGATGAGACTAGAAGAATGGTGGTCTTTGTTTTTTATTTGGTAAAGAGAGCTAGGAGATATAAGAGGTCAAAGATGGAGAATGGTGTGAGAGCTGTTGCAAACCGATGGAGAGAGGAAGAAGATGAAGTTGGAGACAATGGGAATGCAAGAGAAATGAGAGAATGAGTTTGAAGTTTGCTTTTGGAAGATATTACTCCCTCCGTCCCACCTTGACTGTCCTATTTACTATTTGGACATGTCGTTTGACTTCAATTTTTAACTTATAAGATAAATTAATTTTGAAAATTTAAGTTTTGCATATGATTCCTTACATGATAAACTATATAATACAAAATTTAGTTTTATAAAATTATTTTACCTTATATGTTTAATATTGAGGTGGAAAAACGTGCCAAAAAGCAAACAGGACACTTATGACGGGACGGAGGTAGTAAGTAGTAAAGCAAATAGTAACTTGCTTTATCATTTGTTATTTACTTGTTAACTTGTAAGGTGGTGACTCACCTCATAAAAACTGGCCCCCATTAGTTATCTAGGGGTGTTTTAGTCTTTGTTGACCATTTAACTTACTTATATAGACTTATGTTATAAACTAGCTTATTTTAGTTACTATTCATAAAACAAGGCACATATTTGTGAAATTTTTGATTTCCGGTTGATTTAGACTTCCTAATGTGATTCTAAGTAGTACACATGTTAATTAAAGAGTAATGATGGACATTTAGCCATTCAAAACTCATTTACAAGACAATTTTTCAAAAATGTGCTTTAAGACTCCTTAAAGCACATTTTGTGTTTTCTTGTTTTCATGCTTGGTTTTTCTGTTGGTAATTGGTTTAATATGTCCATTATCTACACTGTGTCTTGTAAGCTCATTAGGTCTTACCAAGCTTATCCACTTAGAGCACATTTTTTGCCCATATTGACTTTAAGGTATTTATTTGTGTTTTCTAAGGTTTAAATTGTTTACTAGTGTTTCTAAGACACTTGTTAGTCTTATTATACCATATTTTAATGTTTAAACAACATACTAAGGTTTGGGGTATTTCACCAAATCCTAGGCTCACTATCTTAAATCCTATTATCTCGTCATCAGAGCGGTACTCCGCTCTGATACCACTTTTGTAACACCCCACTCGTAATCACGTAATAATCACTCACGTAGCGTTTAATTAATAACGTCTCACAACGGAAGTCTCACATTACCAAAACTCACTTGGGTGTCACATGTCATTACTCGCCCATACGAGTAAAGAAGTAGAAATAAATAAACTAAGAAATAACACTGTTATTACAGATACAACCGTAGTGATAACGAGATACTAACCTATACATCATTCTAACCAAGAGTAGCTTTAACGACGAGTGAGCGTCTAGGTAAATCCCATATGTACACAACGTTAGAAACACCTTAAACTAATATTCATCTTATACATTCCGAAGTCTCGCACTGTAATTAAAATTCTAACTACCCCGGTCCCGCTCTTTGGCTTCGATGGTAGTCATCACCTGCACGTAATGCCATAAAGGCTCAGTGATAAACGCTGAGTACGCCAGGCCTGGACCCTATTGGTCACTTAATAGTTATGGTCGCCATTATTAAGTTCGTTACATGCTTTACCGGTGTACAGGTATTTAAAGCAGTAAACACATGAATGACAGTAATTTAAACAAGTAACACAGTCACTACATTTCACGCAATCACACACAACAACACCCAACACAATAGTAATAACATTGACACGTGCAACCATTAGTAACGGTCAGGTTATTTAGTTAGTCACACGACCCCCCGGGTCCTCATTATATCACATCACAAACGTTAGTGGGTGTCAAGTTAGGACAACCCGAAACAATCTCACTTGGACATTAGTCCCACGTACACACAAGGTGCTCACTGCCCTGATGATCCGAAGACTCCGGGACTATTTCACTTTGCCTTTGTAAAGGCGTCCATTTAGGCGGCCAAGGGCCTGGTGCCAACGGTAGCACACTCCGTCTGATGATCTATCTAGGTTCGTTCAGGATTAACTAGGGTAAACCCGATACGGGATAACCCAAGAGATCTCTACTCGCGACCAGCAGCCAGTGACTGTCTGGATTAAGGTACATCTTCATATTCATTCACACTCCACTGTTAACTTCGTTAGTTAGATAGTCAGTTACAGTTTTAATTATGGAGAACATCACTTATTTGTTGGCTGCCCTATGGGTCTTACGCATGCCTAGAATTATTCTAGGTAGTATTCATGTTTGAGTCAAGGCTCTAGAGACCGACGATGTCGTGTCTCATTCCTAAGCATTTCACTTAGGATATAACTACATACTTATAATATTTAGGGTATTATGTCAGAGAATGGTAACCACAATCACTTAACTCGCGTATGTAGTTTTTATATAAGTCGATCTATAGTCGACGTAGTATTAGTCCCGGAGGACGTTCGCGCACAATTAAATGGTGCGGGAAATTAAACAATTAAATATCACATATCACAATCACATCCACTCACATACATACATGCATCACACACGTTATACAACACATATATCTGAGCCCGAGGAAGTCCTCAGGACATCTCATATCAGACCTCTTTACGTACCGTTCACCAATGACCTAGGTTGCGCAGTAGACCACTAGCTCTTCGAGCGCCTTCGTCAGTGATACGGTCTAAATAACAAACATAACATAAGTCAATCCACATGAATTATTCAAGCTCGGTAAACCCGAACAACACAAATAATCTTGACCTTTCAACCCCGGATTTCAACTGTTATTGTTAAGTTATAGTTATACGAGACTCGTTACTCATAGTACAATCTAATTATCAACGTCCGGGTTTATTTAAAGAGTCGTTAAAAGACGCTTTAGTAATAGCGTATTCAAATATCATGATTTATTCTTATACTTATGAGTATAACGAATATATACATATTCACGTTTTATACTTATGTATTGTTTTAAAATACCCGTTCCGGTTAGGTATACAAACATACATTCGTTATTAGATAGTTGCATGTGTGCATGCAACGTTATTCCGCACAGCACTTAATGCTCATGCACTAAGGTTATATGATAGTATTATTTAACCATTTGGTATTGTACCATATATTACAAATCACATTATTCATTTTAATGAACTATACTTTACACTGTATGACTTATAGTATATATATTTATACTAATGTCATAACACTTGTCATTTATTATCTTATGACATTAACACCATATTGCATGTACTTATATTATATGCTCACGGTTTCATACATACATACATATATATATATATACATTGTTTTTATTTGATTTAGTCACATAATATATAGTTGCATATATGCATGCACCAATGTTTATATGGCATTTTTATTTAGCCATTTATTACAATACATTGTAATATAATATTCAAGACTTGTAACAAGTTATATTTAATTTTTAACTAACTAACTTGTACTTTACAAACTTACTAATGTTATAACATTCATTCTTTATATTATATAGTTTCCAACTATATCATATGCTCAGTATTTATATTTATTCACGTATGCTTGCGCATCACATATATATACACTTATATTTATATTTCATGATTCATTCTCTTATATTATATGTCATTTTCATCATCATCTTAGTGTAAGATGATTATTTGATTTGTTGCCTTATATTATGCAATTTATATTAAGAACTTTATCTTAATATTTTATAAATTTCATGACGTATATTTATAACTCCTAAGGCTCATTTTATACTAACCTTGGTTTATAAATTCCATTTGCTCATTAAATATTATAACCCATAGTTTTAATAAAAACTATATTATTGCCGAAGGCATATACATCAAATAAATTCTGATTTTCATCAACTCCTAATATTTTTCCATTATTACAATGTTGCCACTATTTTAATAAATGTTATACATACCATATGTTATAACATTTTAACTTTTTAATAAATATAACTGATAGTTTACAAACTATATTCATGTAACAATATTTACCATTAAATATTATATGGTTCCCAACCATATTATATACACATTTCTTACGTATTTTAGTCACACCTATATGTATATATAAATATACATGAATTATAAAACCCTTTTACTAAATGTTACATCTCATTATTTTATGTAAGATGATTATTCTTACTGGTTTGTATTATATTATACAAACTTATATTAAGATTCTTATCTTAATATCATGTAACATTTATATAGTACCATAATAAACTTCTAAAGTTTATTCATTATACTCATTGGTTTATAAATTCATTTATTCATTATTATCACATTCATTTCATGTGAACATTCTTACTTGAACTTTGTTTCATTTAAATCACATTAATACCACAGTAATCCATGTAACACTTACTATATACATAACATACTAATTCTCTTTGTTTATTTATCTCATATAATGTGTGTTCTCGTATATTGTTCGAGATTTTATTATATACACATATTATTCCAATTTAAATACCAATTGTATATACAGAAGTATATATATACATCCTCTTAATTCAAATGCTTGTCAAGGTTATAATCCTCCTCCATCACCTACTTATAATGCATAAGTTTTATTAATTGCTAATGTCCTTAATGGCGTTATATTATTTAGCCAAGCAATTTCCAACCTTATGATTCAAATTCAATTATACAATATTGTATACTTTAATCACTTATTTAGTATAAAATTCTAATCCTCTAATTATATTTATTAGTACATATAATAATATAGATATATATATATATATATATAGTATAGAATCTCCAATGTTCACCCGTTACATATACATATATTTATACATATATCTAAATTCCCATATAAATAATATCACCTTAAACACTTATAATTTATTACCAGTTTTAAGGAAAACGATACCTTAATTATTTTAATCCGTCACATAAACTTATTATAATTTATTAACCTCATTTAACTCACCAATTTAATACTTAAGTATTTATATTTTAATTTCCATCCACAACTAACTTGGCTCAAGCCCACTCATAAAATGTGGACTATGGCTGGAAGCCCAATTCGTCCAATGCTATTCCTAGTTACATTTTTATTTTTTTTCCAATTTACCCAAGCCCACCTAGTTGATTTGTTGACCAAAATTTCAAGTCAAATTCGTTCGCCCCTTTTGGACTAATTCCTAGCCCAAGTTAATTGATTTTTGCGGCCCATGTTAATGACCCAATTTAATTTGACCTAACTAGTCCAAATTAAATCTTAACTTCCTTATTTCAATTCTGACCAAATTGAATGACCAATTCTCCAAAACCTACCATTGATCTGATTTCAATTTCCAACTTTGACCAAACTTCACTTTCAGCCCAAATTTTCAGAATCACCCAATCAGCCCCAAACTTTTTCCTAATTGCGTTTTGACCCCTGATTTGTTATATTCACGATATTGTCCCAAATTTCATCAAATTACCTTTTAGCCCACAACTTTCACCTAGTCTTCAATTCAATCTAATTTTTTTTTCGAGCACCCTAATCGATCTCCAACCTCAAGTTTCAGATTACACCAAACTAAAATTTGAAAGCCCTCAATTCGTTTCCAATTCCAAACCTTACGGTTTCAGTCGAAACCCTAGTTTCTAGTCCCGAATGGCTTAACCCTAGTTATCATATTAACCCGACCACCGAAAGTTCATTTCCAATCTCCAGGGTCCTCAAATCGCAACCAGTTATACCGAGACTTCCAGTTTTATCATAACTTCATAGATTTATCAGTTTCAGAAATCCCAAATCACCAAACTTAAAACTTGAAACTTCACACCTAATCAAATCACCAGAAATCAGGTAAACATCCACAAGCTCCTAAAATTCGAAAAACTGTAACTACCACCAACAAAACTACCGCACACAACTTCAGTAAGTATTTTACAAGTTTTCGTAAAAAGGAAATCGGCTTCAATGGCACCAAAAATCAGAGAAGAAGAAACAGTTTTTTTTTCCGGTTTAACCTATCTCAAATCAAAAGGGAAATAAGGAGGACTACCTCCCTGGCGTTTCTGATAGGGATTCAAGTCCGGCCACCTCCTCGTTTCCAACGGTGTTTAGTTTTCTCGGCCTTCGAATCCAGCCAAGGGAATGGTTCGGTCTCCATGTTCGAACGAGAAAGAAGGGGGAAGCAAGTTAGGATTTCGAAGATTTAAATTTGAAACCAAACAAGTGGTGAATGACCCAATCTACCTTAGATCCGACGTGAATTTTGGAAGAAAATGAGAGGATACGCGTGCCTTGTTCGTTTGCCAGTTTCGGTTGCCTTTGTAAAGAATGAGAAAACAGAGCCGAAGAGAGGCGTGGTCATCGTTCGCCAGTTAGGGTTGTTCGACTGAGTGAGATTTGAGAGCAAGAGAAGTGATAAAGATTTCAGAAACGGAAGATTAAAGAAGGAAGGAGTCTAAGATTTGTGTTTGTGTGAGAGATGAGTGAAGAACAAGAGGGCAGAGAGGCGCGGCGCATGTCCAGTTAGGGTTGCAATACCGTGAGTGAGAAAGAAGAAGATCGAGAGAGGGGAATAGAGGCGGCGAGAGAGAATTAGAGAGTTAGGGTTGTAAATTACCGTGAGTATTAGAGAATGTTTAGGGATTGAGTGTTGGGCTCGGTACTTTGCCGAGAGTGAAGAGAGGACTGGGCCGGCCCAGTCATGTTGGGCGGGTCGGCCCATCATCTACATATATATATATATATATTTTTGCTTTTAAAATGTTACATATTTAATGTCGTTTTTGACTCGTTGTATTTCCGTTTTTCGTGCCGTTACTTCGTGACACGTTGTCCCGTTTAATGAGACGAACCATTTTACGATTCTGAATTTATATTTTCAACCAATAATTATTATTGGTATTTATAAATTATAATAATTAGTATTTAATTTCTAATTGGTTTGCGTTTCGCCATTTTAGGCGAAAACGCGACGTCTTTTATTCCGACTGTTTAACCAATTTTTCAATGCCTATAACATTACCCAAATAACTGTAAAAGGTGTCTAAGACCTTGTTTTCACTTCTAAATATTCGTGACACATTTTTCGAGGTAAAAACGATAAATTTTATTTTTGTTTATATTTCTTTTTCCTAAACATCCTCGATGTCGTTTTAGGTTTCGTTAATGTTTCCTAATGACCTTTTGGGTATAATTAAATATTATATTATTCCCCTTTTTCTTATTTAAGGATATTTCATTCCTTAATCTCTCATTAATTACTTTTATTTGATTAATTCATTATTAATTAAAGTAATTAATATTTTGGGTATTTCATTAATTTTCCACATTTTATTTGTGTATAAAATTTGAACTTAAAAGTGTGGGCATACTACAATTATGTAGTAGTGATTTATTTAGTTCTCTTGGTCTACCATCTTAGAATCTCAAGTTCATAGACACCCACACTGTAATCGGCAACCTCAAATCTATCTCAATGCCAAATATCGATAAATTGAAAGACAAACCAATCATTCCAACACATTGATGATAAATTGGGTAAAACCCTAAACAAATCTCAAATCATGATTAACAAGTTTAAAATTCACAAATTCTCAATAGTCATCTATCATTAAGAAAAGAACTAAAATAAATCATTAAATGAGTTCAAGATTCAACAATTGAGTTTTAGAGATTTTGGGGCAAAACCTTCATCCTTAGGTACAAAGAGGTTATTCCTCCTTTAGAGCATATATAAGAGAAAGGGCAAAAAAAAAGCCATAGGATGGGTTGAAGAAGAGCTTCAATGGTGGGGAGGCTTATTCTCTTTCCTTTTCATTTTTGTGCTACTCTATGGAAGTCCCAATTTTTTTCACCTAAGTTTGTGTCTGCTTTCCTATCTCGCGTGAGTGAATGCCCCGTTTTCTTTCTGTAGTGTCAATCGATTCCCCCCACGTCTGAAGACCAATCCGGGCAAGAAAGGACCAGTCCAGGCGAGCTACTCTATGCTGTCCGGGTATGGCTTGGCCGGACACAAGTCCATACAACACCGAAATGTGTGTCCTCGTGAGCTTTTGCAATGTCCGGGCGAGAGTTCCTATGCAAGCTGTCCAGGTCGGTCCAGCCGGACACAAATCCGAACAGTTTGCACCCACACATTGCTATCTTTGTCTACTTTGCTCCTAGCTAGGTATTTCTCATATTTAAGCAAGAAATGTGTAAGAACATCAATAAAAAACACAAAACTTTAGGAAATCTAACTAAAGTGAGGAAATGAATATGATCAACATTGATAAAGCACATGGATTGGACCCTTAAAACATACTCGTTTATTCACTCATAAGTCCACAATTAGCTCAAACCTATCCTTAGGCTGCTATGTCTATCTCGGTTTCGAATGTCTTACAATCTATTCCCGCCTACACTATGTTTCTCTTCCTATTGCCTTCTTCTATCACTTTAAAAATTATTTTCATTTTTTCTTCCTTTTGGTTGAGAGGGAAATCTGATAAAAGCTAAGCATTTGCTTAAATTGTCCGCTGTCTATAAGAGTTCTGATCAAGGTGTGTTGCGTTACGGGTCCGTTATAGATTTCAATAAAGATCTCACTTCTTAGCCGTGTTCGCTACTCCTTAAGAAGCCCAACTCTCTGGTGGCCTTAACCTTGAAAGGGGTTTTAATTTACCGAGGTCAATTTGTTGGATGCTAGTAGTGGAAGACGTAACTATTTTATATGGAGGTTTTTTGTTTCTAGTTTGGACATTCAAAGTGGTGTTAGGGTTAAGATTGGGGATGGGACTTCCACATTTGTTTGGAACTCTCCTTGGCTTCCCTGTTCTACAACCTTCAAAACTATTCCTAAATATCCTTAAAATGGTGAGGTTAGCACAAAGACGTGGATAGTGGCAAGCGTTCGAGGAAAACAGGAACAGTCTACCTTATCTTTTTATAAGAAATAACAGACTATCTTATACATGGAAAAGAGTTCACTCCAAAAGAGTAACATAAGAGCGAGCTGTGCTGTCTTCAGGTTTGACTATCACAACGCCCATTTTGATTGATAAATAACCTTAAGCAAAACTGGAAGCTACTCTACAGGCACCACCGCACGATTCTATACAAACCATACAGAACTTAGATTTCAGCTTTCTGACCCAAACAAGAGCATAACCAAGATACTAAAGTAAAAACAGTAGTCTAGAACGAAAAGGCAAAACAAGAAAACGCTACATAAAGAAACTCTACTCGATGCTCTCAGATTAAAAGGCAAAGCTATTCTGCTATCAATGAGCAGACCTGAAAATTCCATGGAGGTAGCCACCAGTCATCACGAGGGAGACGAGTGAAACAACCCCAGCAGGGAACACCTTACCAGACTTCTTGTACCTAGAGCCCATCACTACTAGCAGCGCAGCAGATAACCCCATTCCAATGGACGAAGCAAGGACAGGCTTTGTGGGCAGCTGTGTGTATACATAGTAGAGTAGCAGAGCAGATAGCCCCCCAGAAGCCAATGACTTCTGGCTCCCACCCTTCACGTATCCCATCAACCCACCAAATCCCACAAGTGCAGCATAGCCTAGAGTCAGCTTTTGGGACATCGAGAGTGCCTTCCCCCTCCCGATGTTCACACCACCATCAGGACCTATCTCATCCATGTTACCGTCGTCTCCATTGTTGTTGCTGCTTCCACCACTCCCACCACCACCACCACCTCGGCCAGAATAGTCTCCAGCATCTCCTCCTCCTTCTCCAAATCCAGCTCCACTGCCGGTGTCAAGATCAAGGTCAGTAGGCTCAAGATCAGCCATGACTGGCTCAATAATTGGGCCTGGAATATCCGCAATATCAAACGCAGCAGTGGCTCGCCAATTCCTGTTATGAGATAATGGTCTGATTCTCAATGAGGATGTTTTGTTTCTAGAAATATTCTGTGGGCTGAAGCAAACAGGAAGACATGATGATCTGGTCCGAAGGCAGACTTGTGGAGCCTTGATACTGATAATATGTGATTGGGACAGAGGCAACAGGAGAGAAGACTGAGATATCAGTGTAGACAGGTTTGTCATCCTGTAATATAAATCATGAAGGTTTAAGTTTCCCTTGAATTACTAGAAAACAATTGCAGTAGGAATATATAGTTACAAACAAACCCACTACGGTCACTAGAAATGAACCCAAATCTATTAGAAAGAAGCTTTTGGTTCCACGCTGCAACAGGTAATAAACAGAAGTTGGACCAACACTGGGTTCAAACTGGTTTACAGTGAACTGAAAACACTTGATACAAATGGTAAACTTGCTAAGATGCATGGCCTTTACCAAACGTTAGACCAAGCAAATATGCAGAATTATACTACCAAAAGAATATGCAAAGTTCAGTCCATGATCGGAGAGGTAGAAAGTGTATAGGCACAAATATTATGCACGACAACATGACTACAATTAACTATCATGAATAGAACCAAATCTAACGCATTTAAGTTAATAGTAGGAAATGGCATGTAGCATCCACTGCATGAGTCCTTTCCTAATAAACTAGTTACATGGGTCTCAGACTAACCAAGCTGAGAAACTTAAGCGATCGTTTCTTTTATCAGGCCCTTCACAGTTACCTCATTCCTTAAAAACGATTGCAGTGTTGGTTGAGATGACGAAAATAGTTAATGGCCAGAAAATTCCCAGTCACAGCCAACCATAACAGTTATAAGATTTGGGTAACACAACTCTTTAAGAGCTAGGAACCTAAAGCTCAAGAGCAATCACCATCACCATGATTAATCCACTAGACGATAATAACCTTTCATAAGTTGATTTCCAAGCTTATCTATGTTACAGATTCCTAAAATCAAATATGCATTGGACAACCGAAATAACTCTACAGAATAAGTAAAACAATTTCATCTTATTAAAAAAAATCACATCACAGGCCGGTCATTGATTTCAACTCAGATTCTGATCTAATCGAGGCCAGTGCAATCATGTACATATCAAACAAGCCATTTAGAAATGTAAAAAAGGAGAAATTTCCTCATAATCGATGATCAGGCAGTAGAGAAGAACCCTAATTCAGATTGAACCAGACGTTCATCAAGGAAAAAAGAAAAATGTCAAAAAGATAAATCAGACAGAAAAATCTCACCTGAATTTGATGGAGGTGGGCGATGAAGGAAGTATTGCCAGGGATGTGAACTAGCTGCAGAAATGAAAGTCCGTCCGTTGTTGTTGGCTGTGCGGGGGCGGTGAGGTGTGCTCGTTTCTGTTCTCCTTTCTGTTTCTGTTCGGTTTTCTTTTTTATGGTAAAAAGTAAATAAGAACAGGCAATATGGGTAGCGCAATTTCGATGCCACGGACCCTCCGCGCCCATTATAATGCAGTCATGTGATGTGGCAGATCTAGTTAGCTGCTGACTGGACTGTTTTGCTGACTGAACTGCATTTTTTACTTTAAATGATTGTAACTTTTAATATATAAGTCCAAAATTAAAAAAATTATATCATTATTCACCTAAATTCAAGCTCTTCAAAACAAGACCAGTTATGAATATGTTTTGACAACTTAAAAAAAAATATTTTTACATGTATACGATGATACACTAAAATCATAATATAATTCATTAAAATTAATTTTATGATTCATTAACTGATAAGTGGGGAATTGGATTACAAACTTCGAAACCGATAAAAATTATTATTGTTTTGTAGTGTATTATTATTATTGTATGATATATTTTAAATCTTATATGGTGAATCATTTATTTTTCTTACATACCAAATATTGTTTTGTGGTATATTATTGTTTAAAATTGTTATATTTATATGTTACTCATGATATGTTGTGATTCATAAATTTGATATTATGATTCATTAAAATTGATATTATGATTCATTAACTAATAACTGAGGAATTAGATAGCAAACTTCGGAAGCGATAAACATTATTATTGTTTTGTAGTGTATTATTATTGTTGTGTGATGTCTTTTAAACCTTATATGGTGAATCATGTATTTTTCTTACGTATCAAATATTGTTTTGTGTTGTATATGTTTAAAAATTTTATTTTTACATGTATACGATGATACACTAAAATGATAATATGATTCATTAGTTTTGATATTATGATTCATTAAAATTGATATTATGATTCATTAATTAATAAGTGGTGAATTACATAACAAACTTCAGGAACTGATAAAAATTATTTTTATTTTGTAGTGTATTATTATTGTTGTATGGTGTATTTTAAACCTTATATAGTGAATCGTGTATTTTTCATACATATCAAATACTCCCTCCGTCCCTAATTGACCTTCCTCTTCACTATTTGGGCTTGTCGTTTGACTTCAATATTTAACATGTAAGATAACATAATTTTATAAATCTAAGTATTGCAATGGAATCTATATGTGAAAAACTATATGTTGTACAACTTTATTTTATAAAATTATTTTATCTTATATGTTTAATATTGAGGTGGAAAAATGTGCCAAAAAGTAAACAAGAAGGTCAATTAGGGACGGAGGGAGTATTATTTTGTATTGTATTATTGTGTAAAAACATTTATTTTTATATGTTTGTGATGATACACTAAAATAAAGATATGATTCATTAATTTTGATATTATGATTTATTAAAATTGATATTATAATTTATTAACTAATAAGTGGTGAATTAGATAACAAAATTTGGAACCAATAAAATCATTTTGTTTTATATTGTATTATTATTATTTTGTAAATAATATAAAATTTTAAAGTTATCAAAACATATTCATGTCTGGTCTTGTTTTGAAGAGCTTGAATTTAGATGAACAATGATATAATTTTTTTTCATTTTGGACTTATATTTTAAAAGTTACAACCAATTGAAATTAATATAATAAAAAAGCAGCCCAGTCAGTAAAATAGTCCAGTCAGCTGCTGACTGGACTGCCAAATGGCAGGACTACACCGAGCAACACACGGCTTGCCCGTGTCGTCGACTGAGTTCGAGAAAAATGCTCTCGTTTTTTTCAAAGCTTCTACTGTACAACGAGTGAACGTCCATGCATCCGGTGGCTGACATGCCATATAATATGATCGTTTTTGTTTTCATATTTTGTTTAAAATTATATAAAGTGAAATTTCATGAAATACCATTAAAAAAAAGAAAGTCACAAAATATTATTATATTTTTGCAAAATTCCACAAAATGTCACTATAGATGAAAAAAAGACAAAAATACATCTACTAGTTAACAAAGTACTTTTAAAGTTCACAATATGCCCCTAAGTGTTAAAAAATTTTAAAAAGTCACAAAAATATCAAAATACGATAAAAATATTAAAAAAATATAAAAATATAAAAAAATTATAAAAATATAAAAAATTTAAACATTATAAAATTTCTAAGACTTTATAAAAATTAAAAAAAATGAAAATATCATAAAATATTAAAACAAATATATATTTCATTTTTTAAAATTCATCAGTACCATAAAAAGAATTTTGTATTCTAAACAAATAATTTATACCAATTAAGTACCATAATTTTTACCATACATTTTTTATTATTTTATTTTCTATCAAATTACATTATTTCTTCAAAGTAAATAATTTAATTTTTTTTATTTTGCTTATAAATTTTAAAATTTAAAATTTTAAATATAATAATTTTTTTGAAGAAACAATTTAAAGTAATAGAAAATAATAATTAAAAAATGTATGGTAAAAATTATGCTACTTATTTGGCATAAATTATTGTAATTAATTGATATAAATATGTAGAAAAATTGGTATAAATTATTTGTTTAGAACACAATATTCTTTTTATGGTACTGAATAAGTTTTAAAAAATGGAACATTAGTTTGTTATAATATTTTATGATTTTTTCATTTTTATAAATTTTCAACAAAATTTATAAGTTTTATAAATTATTTGAATTTTTTGAATTTTTATAAATATTTAATTTTTTATAAATTTTTTAGAATATTTTTTTTATATTTCTATTGTATTTTGGATATTTTTGTGAACTTTTGTAAATTTTTTAACACTTAAGGGCATATTATGAACTTTAAAAGTACTTTGTTAATTAGTAGGAGTATTTTTATCTTTTTTCCATCAATAGTGGCATTTCATGGAGTTTTACGAAAATATAGTGGCATTTTGTAACTTTATTTTTTTTAGTGGCATTTCATGAATTAGCCAAAAATATAGTGGCATTTCATGAAATTTCCCTTATATAAAACAAATCATTTTAACTTCTCCATTGATTTAGAAATTATTTCAACATATTCACAGCTTTAAAAGATTCATCTCTCTTAAAAATCTACATATACGTTATTGTCACAATTATCATCGTTCTTCTTCTCTTTCTTTTTCTCCTCGTTCTTGTCACAATTATCATCATTCATCTTGTCTTTCTTTTTCTCCTTCTTCTTGTCGCAATTATCATCGTTCTTCTTCTATTTCTTTTTTTCTTCTCTACTCAGTTCAAATTAAACTCAAATCGGTCCAGAAAATTTCTCTACTGGCATAGATGAATAAATCAACAGAATTTAATGATGAAGAACCATGGAAACTTCTCAATGTCGTTACCACATGTAAGCTATATAACCATCGATCTCGTCATTTTTTTACCAGTACACGATAGATTTTACTTATCTCACATTACTTTCATCTTTAACCAATTGGCCGTCCGTCAGAAAAAATAATACAATTTAATACTCTTTTCAATTTGGATTACAATTTTAAAAACTTTCTAGTTTGTGTTCAGATACTATGTATTACTTGTTCAAGTTTTAACACATTTTGTTCAAAAGTTACTTCACATTTTTAAAGTTAACGTTTATGTTCAAAAATATAAAATTAGTTGTTCACTCTTTTTAACCATAAGGTAAATTATTTTTTAAAAATTTGTTCACAAATTTGATACTAATTGTTCATCCAATAAATTATCATAAAACAATATCTATATAATTATACCATCTATATTTCTTTTGTTATTTTTTGAACATCAGTTGCATGTTCATATTAGCAATGCATGTTTCAATATTTTAAACCATTTGTTCAAAATTTATTTCATGTTGTTTTCAAAATTTGCTAAATTAAAGTTCGAGTCTAGTTGTTCATGGATAATTATATAATAAAAGAATATTAGTACAATTTTACAATTTGAAATTGGATTACCGTGTTAAAAAATTTCAAGATACATGGTAAACTTTTAACACACTTTGTTCAAAAAGAGTTTTGTTGTTCCTTTTTTTTTAATAGTTACCGTTCATGTTTACAAATATAAATTTAGTTGTTCAATCTTTTGAACCATATGTTCAACTATTTTTTATAAACTTCCTAAATGTGATACTAGTTGTTCATCAGAAATTTTATAATAAAACAATATCAACATAATTATTCAATTTCTATTTTTTCGCCATTTTTAAACATCAATTACATGTTCATATTAGCAATACACCTTGTTCAACATTTTCAACCATTTGTTCAACATTTTCAACCATTTGTTCAACATTTTCAACCATTTGTTCAACTTTTTAAACCATTTGTTCAACATTTCCAACCATTTGTTCAACATTTTCAACCATTTGTTCAAAATTTATCTTATATTGTTTATAAAACTTGCTCAGATCAAAACTCCAACTAGTTTTTTTATTGACAATTATATAATAAAGGAATATTAGTACAATTTCCTCTAAAACTATGATTTTTTTACTTAATAGTTAATAAATTTTTTAGAATTATTTGTTTTAAACTTCCAGATTTTCCTCTAAAACCGACATTCTTTCACTTAACAGTTACTGAATTTTTTAGAATTATTTGTTTGGAATTTTTCAGAATTTTTGTAAGATGATTTTTTTTCAGAATTATTTGTTTTAAATTTCAAGATTTTCCTCTAAAATTGAGATTTTTTTACTTAACAGTAACTAAATTTTTTAGAATGGTTTGTTTTAAACTTCTAGATTTTTCTCGAAAATCGGGATTCTTTTTTTTGAACGGTTATTAGATCCAATTAATTAAAAATCCAATTTTAAATTATAAAAACAAAAAGTAAAAAACTTTTAAATATATCAAATCCACATCACGCGATGTTACTTTTTTTCCATGCGTACACCAGAAGCATGATGCTCTGTCCTTCCTGTTGTACAGTAGAATTTGTCCGTTTTTTAGCCCTGCACTTTTTGATGGAGGATATAATAGACATTTCATTATCTACGATGTATTTTCTTTGCATAAACTCTCTTTTTTGGACGGTTACTTTGGTCCAACTCGGACAGCGTCCTTTTGTCCAAACTGGAGACCGTGCCCATGTGTGATTAATTTGGGCATGTGCTTAAGCATTTTTCAGTCATTTGATTACAATTTTCATTAGAAGAATTAATCCATACGGTGAATACTTTTGTCTATTTATTAATTTATTTTGTAAAAAGAAAAACCAACCAGATAATTATACAAAGGGTATTGTGGTCTTTTGTAATTGAAATGTTAACAACTGTTTTTAACCAATAACACTTTTACAATTATAACAAAAAAAAATTCACTAATAACTTCCTTTCATTATGTGGATTTTTTTTTCTAAAATGCAAGTGTAGATTTGTTTGGTAGAAGTACAAATTATTAATTTCTCATTTAAGAAAAAGTGTAGATTTTTAAGTAAAATGATAGATTTCTTAAAATGTAGGTGTAGATTTGTTTGATAAAACTGTAGATTTTATATTCAGACAATCCAGTTTTTTGAATGAAAGAATGGATTTTTAGTTAGTATAAATAAACACTTGTGATCTTCTTATATTGATTTTAAAGAATTCATGTCAAAATATTTTTTTAATTTCTTTTTTTAAGCAATATGGTTAAAATGTGGATCTTTCTTTTTTTTCCTTTCTAAAATGCAAGTGTAGATTTGTTTGATAGAAGTGTAGATTTGTTTGGTAGGTGTGTAGATTTTTATTAATTTCTCATTTAAATAAAAGTGTAGATATTTAAGTAAAATGATAGATTTTTAAAAGTGTACACGTAGATTTGTTTGATAAAAATATAGATTTTATATTTAGACAATACAGTTTTTAGAATGAAAGAGTGGATTTTTAGTTAGTATAAATAAACACTTGTGATCTTCTTATATTGATTTTAAAGAATTCATGTCAAAATATTTTCTAATTGCTTATTTTTAACCAATTTGTTTAAATGTGAATCTTTCTTTTATTCTTGAAATAATCCAAACTTAGATATGGTGTTTAAATGATAAACTAAGTTATAAGGAGGCTAAATAATGCCTTATAAACATTAAGAAACATTTCTAATCAAAGAAACATAAGAACACCAAAGAGCAGTTTAAGCAAAAACGTGCTCTACGCTTGGAGAGACTTGGGTGAGTACCCAATATTGTTCTAAGACCTTAGATATCCTAATGGTCATTTTAAATCAATTACCAAAGAAACCAAGCTTGAAAACAAGTTAAAACACAAAATGTGCTTTAAGGACTCTTAAAGCACATTTTTGAAAAATTCTTGTAAATGGGTTTTGAATGGCTAAATGTCCATCATTACTCTTTAATTAACATGTGTACTAATTAGTATCACATTAGGAAGTCTAAATCAATGGGAAATCAAAAATTTCACAATTATGTGCCTTGTTTTGTGAATAGTAATTTAATTAAGCTAGTTTATAACATAAGTCAATATAAGGGAGATATCTGGTCAACAAAGACTTAAGTACCCCTTGTTACTTAATGGGGGCCGGTTTTTTTACAAGGTGAGTCACCACCTTTATTAGTTATTAAGTAAACAAAAATTATAAAGCAAAACTACTATTTACTTTACAAGATAAATATCTTACCTTTAATCACCTCTCTCCTCATCTCTTCATTCTCTCTTATTCCCACGGTTTTGAGTTGCTCTCTCCCTTCTCCATTGACGTGAAGAACAACCCCATGCTAGCTCCACCTTCCTTTGTACACTACTTACTCATTTTAGCTCCAAAACCAAAACAAATTACATATTCTTCTTAGTTAGCTCAAGCTCTCTCTTTCTATCTTTTCAAAACTTCAAGAGCTTTGATTTGGTGCCAAGCCAAACCACCATTAGAGGAGGAAACTCAAGTTTGGAGACTCCATTGGCTTCTCCATTCTCTTAAGGTAAAGAAAGTGTAAGAAAATCTAGGTTTCCATCACTTTTCTTCATGACCGAAAATACATGCTCATGAGGCTTCATTTTAATGCCTTGTTCTAGCTTATTTTCTACTCTTCAAAGGATTGAGGAGGTCCTTCTTGCTTCATATCCAAGCTTGTCTTGAGAAACCAAGGTAAAACAATCACTTTAATACCTTAAAACACATTTTTGACCTAGGTTTTATTCCTTAAGGTTAGTGTGTTGTTTAGTGCTCATTAGAGTCATTGGATATTGTTTAGAACATTGGCAAGGAGATATATATTGGTGACCGAGATTGCTCAAGGGAAATATAAGAGGAAAAGTTTGTGAAGCTTGTGAAAGAACAAGGTAAATTACTTACCTTAAGGTGTTTTATTGTTTAAGGGAATGGGATTTAGATATGTGATGAGTTTAGTGTAGAGTTTACATTAGAAAAGGGCTATATATAACCTAGGAGAAACAATGACTATGTTTGAGAACTTGTGACTAAGGAGCCAATGAGAAAAGAGATAGTCAAACAATGTTGAGATGAATTACAAGAAGCATTTTATTGCAATGGGAGCCTTGTTGTGTATTCGCAGGTTAAAGGCAAATATATGTGGAAATTCAGTGATTAAGATTATTGTCTTTAAAGGGCCTAAGTGCCAAGCATTTAAGTTTATACACTATGTAATGATGTGGTGTAGTTTTGGTGTAAATTGTGTGTTAAGGTGTTGTGAGGAGAAGTTTAGTGATATTGGTTGTTTGATGGTGAAAAACCAAGTGTTTGGATGTAACTATATTCTAGAGAACCCATGGCAAAATTTAGAGGAGAACCTAAGTGTTTGAGATGTTCTAAGGAGATTTCATGACTAAGGAAGTACTAGGAATTTCTAAAGGTTGTCTTGATGAAAAAGGGTGAGATTAAGGTGTTTAAATGACTTATAATGACTTAGGCATCACTATGAAGGACTTAGGAATCAAAAAAATGTACTTGAGTATTTAGGACTTAGGTAAATGTTGATAAAAGAAGCTAGGAAACTTGGGTAAGTTAGAAGTAAATGAGTGTAAAACTTTTAGATGATTTAGGTAGAAACTAGAGTTTAGAATTTAAGGAAGCCTTGGAAAATGTAATAGGGATGCAAGTGGTGTATATGGTGTGGTCAAGTTCTTAAGGGAACTTTTGGCTAGTAGAAGTGCTAGGTGAAAGGGATGTTGAAATGTAGGAAGAAAAGTGTTAAGTGTTGGTAGTTGTTGTAAGAATTGTGTAAAGGATTGGAATGATCTTTGGAGGTTGTTTTAATGAGTTTGGAGGATGGTTTAGATGAGTTTAAGGGTCTAATGATGTTAGAACACATTAGGATGCTTGGGGAAAATTTGGAATTGAAAGAACAACTTAATAAGTCTATAGTTGTCCGACCCAGGGTCCGACCCAGTTCTGGGTCGGACGGACCTCTGTTAAGCCACCGTAGATGTTCTGGAATGGTCCGACCCAGAGGACTTGGGTCAGACGGGAGAGTTTTAAGGATGGAAAAATTTCTGGAATGGTCCGACCCAGTTGGTAGGGTCTGAAATACCCCGAACTTAAATATAGGGATTAAAATTAACTTAATACGTATTTAAGGGCCTAATGGTACCTAATTAATAATTGTAAGGAAAAATAAATCCAAAAGAAATAAAGAAACGCTTAAAAGGCGAAAAACGCTAAATAAGCGTTAAATAACCATAGGAGGTATGAGACCTCGGTTAGCGTATTATATGGATTCTAAAGGCTTAATAAGGCCTAAATAATATATGGGAACAACTCCCGAAGAAAACGGATCCAAATAATGAATTAAAACACCAATAGAGCTTTAGAGCACGTTTTTCGAGAGAACCCGAAAACGTGACTTTAAGTGGTCAAACGGACCCGTAAAAATTATAAATCATTAAATAACAATTATTAAGCATTTATGGAAGCTTAATAACTAATAAGAATAATTAAACGAGGAAATTCCGGAAAACGGGCCCGGTTAGTGAATAGTACCTAAACCGGGTAAAATAACGAGTGTTTTCTGTAAAAGACGAAAAACGGTCCAGCTAGTATAACAGTAAGGGGGCCGGTTTTAATGGGTTAAATAACCCCTCACACACACATGTAACTAGATAACAAATAAGTAAATCAAAAAGTAAAAGAGTAAAGTACAAAAACAAAATAACACTCTCTCACCTCTCATTCTCACCTTTCCCTCTTCTCTCTCCCATTTCTCCCTCTCTCACCGATTTCTCCCTCCTCTCTCTCTGGCTTGGGCGATTTCAAGAAGCTCCAATGGCCTCCCATGGCTTCTTCCCTTCCTCCACATACTCTAGCTCCACTTGAACTCCAAAGGTAAAAATAACTACATATTTGAACTCCCCTCATCATCCTCTACACTTCTCTCTTTTCAAAATCCAAAAATGAGGAAGTCCATTTTCGTGGGTATACCCCATTCAAAGAGAAAAACACACCATTATGGAGCTTGGAGTCTCCTCTTTCCAACAAGGTAAAAATCTACATGAAAAACTCATGTTTCCACCATCTCCTCTCATAACAGATTTTTACCCATATGTAATACCTTGTTTTTCTCTCTCTCTTTTGAGCATAATATCAACCTTGCAATGGTGGTGGATTCACCTTCTTGAACTAAGGGCTAAAACCCCTCTTAAAAGCTTCAAAAGGTAAACCCTAGAAATTTTGTTTTAACACTTTAAATGAATTAGCACTAATTTAAGGATTAGTAGTTTAATTGCACTTGTTTTATGTGCTTTGGGTGGTGGGAATGGAGTTTGGTAACTCCATTCCCCATATGGCCGATTTGGGCAAGGAAGAAAGAAGAGGAGAATTGGAAAAGGAATTGAAGGAAATAAAGCTCAAGGTAGAGATCTTCACTCATGTTAAATTATAGTGCATTGGAGTAATGGGAATGGGTAAGCAAATAAAAGAACCTAAACTATTGTATTGGTATTGTAGTATTGGAAGTTTGGGTAATTGTGAGTAAGTTTGAGTATTTGTGCATTGGTATGTGGATAGTAGGCCTTAGAGCCAAAGAATGGTATATAGTATTGATATTGTGTTTTGAGGAGATAATGATGTATTAAGATTGCTTTGTATTGCTGGTAGGACCCTTATATGGGTGTGGCTAGAATAGGAATGATTTTGGTGATAATGAGTATGTGTGGATAAGTGAGAATTGTAGGTGAACTATGGCAAATTTTTGGTAGGAAATGTACACTTATGGATGACTTGGTGAAAGGGAGAACCAAGGTGTGTATTGGAGTTAGTAGGTATGTTTAGTAGTGATGAAGAGGTAGTTGGTAAGAGAAACAAGGAGTGTGAAAATTTGTAGCAAAAGGGTATAAGAATGTATGGAGAAGTTAGGAAAAATTAGGGTGTAAGAATTGGTAAAAAGAGTGTTGGACTTGGGTATAGATGTTGTAGTTGTTGGAGATGTATTTGGGATGCTAGGAGTGACATTGATAGAGGAAGTATTGAGTGGTAGAAGTTGCAACAAAAATCTGTAGCATAGGTAGAACAAAACTGTTACATTGGTAGGAAAAGAATTGAGGAATTTGTGTAAGATTGATTGATGGATTTAGTAAGGAGTTTGGTGGATGAACTAAGGTGTATTAGGAGGTTTAATTAGTGTTGTAACATGTGGGATTAAGGTGGGAACAATGGGGAAGTAATGGGTGAAAGAGAGGACTGAAAACAGAAATTAAAATGCAAATACTGGGTCCGACCGGACTTGCGACCGGACTTGCAAGTCTGGTCGGAGCAGAAAATTTTCCGTCAGAAAGCTACTGGAATCGACCGGACTTGCGACCGGACTTGCAAGTCCGGTCGGACCAGAAAAATTCCCCGATGAAACCTTCTGGAATGGACCGGACTTGCGACCGGACATGCAAGTCCGGTCGGCCAGAAAAATTTCCGGAATCTGAGCTACTGGAATGGACCGGACTTGCAAGGTAGGTCGCAAGTCCGGTCCTGACAAAAAAAAAATTATTTTAAATAATTAATATATATATATATATGTATATACATATACATATATGTATACCCATACATATATATGTGCATGTATGTAAGCATGCTAGTAGTAAGTAAGAAGTAAACCTAAAGTAATGAAACTAAGTAAGTAAGTAAAGTGTAAGTATAAGAATTTGTGAAGACATAGTAAGTATGAGTTGGGAACATAGTAAGAGTACAAGTTGAATAATTGTAGATGTTAATCATTCAATTGTATGTATATAATAGGATTTGGTTTGTGACACCGGAGACGTTTGGAAGTACGTACAACGGTGAACGGTATGATTTCTTCATGCCCTGTATCCTAATCTGGTTACCCCGATTTGTGTGCTTATTTGACCACCTAAATAAGATAAATGCATGAATCGGATTATATTGCACTTTGCAGAGTGGATTTATCGTGAGTGATTTAGAAGAGATGTAGTTATTAAAAGAAAGAAAAGAAATTAATACTCAAAATATCCGTCGGGCTGCAAATTAAAACCCGGTCGTAGTAGTGTAGAAGACAGAAGCGGCCGGGGTCAAACCGTGGGACTTATAGCGAGCTAAAGTAGTTCCTAAGCTTGTCACAAAAGGGGGGAAGTTAATTGACTTGTTTTTAGAGAATTAAGAGAGCAGATTAAATTACTGAGTGCAGATGAATTAAATGGAACTCCGGGTTCAGGTTTTATATAATCTGATTAATTATGCTATCTCTACCGGTTTAATATATTAGTTTGGCAAAATTCCTGTTATTATCCTAAGGACTAAGTCATAGACCCTTAAGAACTCGTTTACCAGAAAATGCTCGGTCTAATCAAGGTTCGAGCAAAACTATGTAAACGGACGTTAAATTCAAGGAATTATAATTGCATCTGTAAATACTAACTTATTAAATCATAATAAGTTTTCTCCAGATTTACGGCTTAAATAACCTGTCTATTTATCACCTGGTCTGATCAAAATAGACTTAGGAAAGCATTTTAATAAATTCATGTAATTTATTAAAATGGTGAGAGAAATCCTTTAAGCGTAACAAACTGTATTTATTAAAACCGGTAGAAATATTGATTACATAATTAAACAAACCATAATTAAAAACCTTGCCCGGAGCAAATCCTCCTTAGCCAGACATATTAACTGGTAATAAATCTGACAGAGGTTGGACGTAATAACAGCACGGGATGTGATTAGTGAATGGAGAAATGGAGAGGTCGAAGAGTGAAACATGTACGTAGGTTATTATAAGTGAAGTGGGTGAATTAGAGAATTAATGGAGTGAAATGAAATACGAGAGTGAACTACTGGAAGAGAATGAGATGAGGTGAGTGTGAGTGATTTTCAGGTTTTCTCCGTGCACTCGTACAAGGTTGCAGTGGATGGTTATTTATAGAAGAAAGGAAGACTACGTAGAAGACTTGCAGTTGATTGCCTCTGTTGATTTCTTCACTGATTGAAGCATTGATTGCTTCATTTAATGCAGGGGACAGGAGCTGGATACGCGTGAGCGAAATAAGGTAGGCGACGGCGGGGTAGATAGATAAGGCGAGTTGCAGAGTCGCGCGAGGAAGAAACTATGTTCGGGCGCGATTTTATCTTGTCCGCCTGTGGAAGACCGCCTGATAAGTGGCGGTAGAGGTGGTGATGTCCGCTGGCGGACCGCCTGATAAGTGGCGGTAGTGGTAGTGGTGTCCGCCTGGCGGTTGCATGTGAGGAGACCGCCTCATAAGTGGCGGTAGTGGTGGAGAGGACCGCCTCATAAGTGGCGGTAGTGGTGGAGAGGGCCGCCTGGCGGTTGCATCAGAGAGGACCGCCACTTCTTGGGCGGTTGCAACCATTGACCGTGGCCTATTTTCCTTCAAACTTTGACCGGCTCTAGATTCTTCGTTTGGACTCCGTTTTCTGAGCCGTTTGTGTCTACGCGTACGTCTCTTTGTCTACTTCACTCCCGGCTTGGTTTTCCTCATGTTAAACCAATAATTTTGTGAGATAAACAATAAAACATAAACTAGAGGAAAACTAACCGAAGTGGAGAAATGAGCAAGAAAAGTGCTAATATTATACATGAAATACACCTAAATAACATGCTCATTTAGACACTTATCACACCCCCCACTTATCTTTTTGCTTGTCCTCAAGTAAAACCATGTACCTAAGTAGGTAGGAAATGCTCAATACTAACAAATATTATTATGAAGGGTAGGATAAAAAAGTCAATAGTTTATGATCTCTAAAACTTATTGAGGAGTGTGAAAAATTATCTGCTGGTGGCATAGGTGTGCTCAAGGTGAAAACAAAATTTAGAATTTCGGGGTATGATCTAAGGTACTTCAATGTTTCTTTTGTTTTGGTGACTCCGAGAACTTTTACCAAGGCCAACTTTTCTCAAGAATGGGCATTGAGGAGAAAATAAAAGGAAGAAAAGATTTATGCATTTGCTTCACTTTTGCAAAAGAGATGAGAAAATATAGGCATCACGCCTTTGTATTTAAGAACACTCAACTCTCTTTTGTGGTTACCAATGGTGTCTCGAAAGTCCCTTATTTTTTGTATACTTCTTCTTTTTTTTTTTTAACAGAGAAATACCCCTTAGCAATCCCTAAGAGAGAAGACAGAAAGAAACCCTGAGCAATAAAATCCAACCAATTTGCAGATTATTTGGTCACACCGCATATAAAAATGCTCCTCAAAAGTAATCAAATGTAAAAATTTTAAAATTTGTACCCTTTATCCTACAATTCATAATAGTATTAGTTTTTAAAGAGAACAACCTACATTAGCAGGGTACATAATTCAATTAGAACAAATGCGAGGTAAGCAGAAGATAAGCAGAGAGACTTAACAAATTTTAAGCATTTAGATGTCCTAGGTTCTTCCCCCACACTTTAGCTCAAGCAATGCCCTCATTGCGTAGATGAAATAAAATTAATAGGGCAAGCAAAGTAAAGGAAAGAGTGTACTCCCCAGATTTCGTAGAGTGTGTAGAGCTCCCCCACACTTGAGTGTTGCTGTGGAATGTCATGAATTAACCTGTAAGAATATTCTACACAGCGAGAAGAACTCAAGTGAAGCCTGCATTTTATTATAGCAAATAAAAGGGAAATATAGTACAAAAAGGAAAAACACATTAAATTAAAGGAAAATAAAAGATAGATAGTGGGTTGCCTCCCACCGAGCTGCCCGGGTTTAACGTCTCTAGCTAGACGTATTTGACCAAGTTTTAGTTTGGAGAAGAGTTCGAGGGCGAATTGTCCGCTGTTCTTGGACAAAATAAGTGCAGATAGGTTAGTTGAAATATTGGAATGAGAATTATACCTTTTAAGACGTGCCCCGTTGACCTTGAAAGTTTCGCCTTGTTTATTCTGGAGTTCAAAGGCACCGTACGGGGTTACACTAACAATTTGAAAAGGGCCGGCCCAATGTGACTTGAGCTTCCCAGGGAAAATCCTTAATCTCGAGTTATATAAGAGAACCCAATCACCAATTTCGAATTCCTTCTTGAGGATCATCCTGTCGTGGAACTTTTTGGTGCGCTCTTTATAGATCTTAGCATTCTGGAAAGCCTGATCTCGCAGCTCTTCTAATTCGGATAACTGGAATTTCCTCTTCTCTCCTGCAGAAGTCATGTCAAAGTTTAGGGCTTTGATTGCCCAATAGCTTTATGCTCCATTTCTACAGGAAGGTGGCATGCTTTTCCATAGACCAGCTTAAAAGGAGACATCCCGATGGGAGTCTTGAATGCAGTGCGGTAAGCCCAAAGCGCATCATCCAGTTTAAGTGCCCAATCCTTCTCGATGAGTTAACCGTCTTCTGAAGGATCCATTTTAACTCTCGGTTGGAAACTTCTGCTTGACCGTTTGTCTGGGGGTGATAAGGTAAAGCTACCTTGTGACGTACCCCGTATTTGACCATAAGTGCTTCGAATAAACGGTTGCAGAAGTGTGTTCCTCCATCACTAATAATAATCTGGGCACGCCGAAACGGGTAAAAATGTGCTTCTTGAGGAATCTTGTTACTGTCTTTGCATCGGCATGATGACACGGTACAGCTTCCACCCACTTTGACACATAATCAACTGCCACCAGAACATATTCGTGGCCCTGCGAGGAAGGGAACGGTCCC
The DNA here is from genome assembly GCA_023374045.1 of Limonium bicolor. Lineage (NCBI taxonomy): Eukaryota > Viridiplantae > Streptophyta > Magnoliopsida > Caryophyllales > Plumbaginaceae > Limonium > Limonium bicolor. Next base: position 185,119,998 of record CM041781.1, read on the forward strand.
ATGAAATCGATGCCCCAACAATCAAAGAGCTCTACTTCTAGTATCCCTTGTTGCGGCATCTCATGTCTCCTGGATGTGTTACCCATTTTCTGACAATTATCACATTGTCTGCAGAATTGGTACACATCTTTATGAAGGGTTGGCCAAAAAAACCTGAGGCCAGGATCTTAGCAGCGGTCCTCGTGGGTCCATGGTGACCTCCGGCTTCCCGAGAATGACAAAAGTGAATGACGCTTGAAACCTCTTCTTCCGGGAGACATCGTCGAATTAACCCATCAGCACTAACTCGGAACAAGTACGGGTCCTCCCAGAAATAATGCCTCGAGTCAGAAAGGAATTTCTTCTTCTGGGAGTAGGAAAAATCGTAGGGTACTGTTCCTGAGACTAAATAATTGGCCAGGTCTGCGTACCATGGCTCCTGTACTTTGGTGATGGAGAAGACAGTCTCGTCGGGGAAGAATTCGTTATGGGCACACTATCCGTAGGAGTCACCAACCTAGAGAGATGGTCGGCGACGACATTCAGTTTCCCGCTCTTATCTTTGACTTCGATGTCAAACTCTTGAAGTAGAAGAATCCAGCGCAATAAGCGAGGCTTGGCTTCTTGTTTCGTGAATAAGTATTTGAGAGCGGAGTGGTCTGTATGCACGATGACCTTGCTTCCCCATAAGTAAGATCTGAACTTATCGAGGGAGAAAACTATAGCCAAAGTTCTTTTTCGGTGGTCGTATAGTTTTTCTGCGTCGTTCAGTGTTCTGCTAGCATAGGCGATCACTCTCAAGATTTTCTCTTTCTTTTGGCAAAGAGCTGCCCCCACGGCATAGTCACTTGCGTCACACATGATCTCAAAAGGAAGAGACCAATCAGGTGGTATGACCACAGGTGCTGACACCAATTTGTGTTATTGTTTGGAATGCAGCTGAACATCTTTCATCAAAATGAAAGGGGCATCTTTCTGTAGCAGGTCGGTCAAAGGTTTGCTGATTTTGGAGAAGTCCTGAATAAACCGCCGATAAAATCCTGCATGCCCTAGAAATGCTCGTATATCTCGAACTGTAGTTGGTGCTGGTAACTTCTCAATAACCTCTACCTTGGCTTTATCCACCTCTATCCCTTTGCAGATATTTTATGACCAAGGACGATCCCGTCCTTGACCATAAAATGACACTTCTCCCAGTTTAAACGAGATTCGTATCCTCACACCGTCTCAGGATCAAATCTAGTTGTGCCAAGCATTTGTCGAAACTAGAGCCATAGACTGAGAAATCGTCCATGAAGACTTCTATGCTCTGCTCGATGAAGTCAGCAAATATTGCTTGCATACATCTCTGGAAGGTAGCAGGGGCGTTGCATAGACCGAAAGGCATTCGTCGGTATGCAAAGGTACCGTAAGGACAAGTGAAGGTTGTCTTGTCCTGGTCCTCAGGTGCGATTGGTATTTGAAAATAACCCGAGAACCCATCTAGAAAACAGTAGTACTCTTGCCCTGCAAGTTTCCAACATCTGGTCGATGAAGGGGAGAGGGAAATGATCCTTCCTGGTGGCCAAGTTCAAACGCCGATAATCAATACACATGCGCCATCCTGTGATCTTTCTTTGAGGGATAGTCTCTCCCTTTTCATTAATAACAGCTTCGATGCCCCCCTTCTTAGGGACAACTTGAACAGGACTGACCCATGGACTGTCAGAAATTGGATAGATGATGTCTGCGTCAAGGAGTTTCAGAACCTCCTTTCGAACTACCTCCTTGAGGTTAGGGTTTAGCCGGCGTTGAGGTTGTCGGATAGGCTTGAAGTTTTCCTCCATGTAAATATGGTGCGTGCAATAGGAGGGATCAATTCCTTTGATATCAGCGATAGTCCACCCGATTGCTGTCTTGTGCTTTTCAATACCTCAAGTAGCTTCGTTTCCTCCCGGAATTCAGAGAAGAGGAAATAATGACAGGCAAATGGTCATTTTCAGCTAGGAAGCATACTTGAGGTTAGAGGGTATTTCTTTTAGCTCGAGTTCAGGTGGTTGTTCTACTGATGGAATTGATTTTTGAGGTTTTCTGTCGAGTTCTTCGATTGGTGGCCGGAACGATTGATAACCGGCCCTTCCTTTTTCTACGTACGCCAGCATGGCGTTAACTTCTGGATCCTCCATCTTTTCTTCTAGAGAAGTAAGTAATACTTGCTCTAGGGGTTCAGTTTCAGCTTCCTGGATGGAAGATGGAAAATACGTGTCCTCCTCTGTAGCAAAATCGCCTTCCTCCTCCTCGTCATCTGTGAATCCCACCGTCTTAGCATGAGGAGAAAAGTTTGAGCTTTTCTTCATCATTTTTGCATGTCGAATTCAATCGTCTCATCTTCGTACCGAAGAGTGATTTTCCGTCGTGGACGTCAATGATAGCTTTGGCGGTACTTAGAAACGGTCGACCTAGAATCAGGGGAACCTCGACATCGTCATCCATTTCTAGAATGACGAAATCAGCTGGAAAGATGAAGCGAGACACTCCAACTACCAAATCTCGGACTATGCCCATGGGCTTGATCTCTGATCTGTCTGCTAGTTGGAGTTTAAAAGGAACCGGTTGCATTTCTCCTCCTTTAACTTTCAAGAAGGTGGCGTATGGCATGATATTAATGCTGGCTCCTAGGTCGCATAGACCACTTCCACAATCCACCCCACCTATAAAGCACGGGATCACGGGATTTCCCGGATCTGTTTGTTTAGGAGGGAGTGCTCGAAGAAGGGCTGCAGAACACTCCTCTGTCGGGTGCACTGTCTCTTTTCCAGGTTTCTTTTTCTTCTTTGTCAAGAGATCCTTGAGGAATTTTGCGTAGTTAGGCATCTCTTGCAAAGCATCGATCAGAGGTATGTCGAGGGTCAGCTTCTTGAAAATGCTCAAGAACTTGGAGAACTGCTCATCAAGATGTTTCTTTTTCATTCTGTTCGGGAACGGGAGTTCACTGTTTTTATGAGTGGAGGTTGGGATGTCGAGGGTAATTCGAGATGGAGGTGGAGTAACAGGAGTAGGAATTGGATTTCTGAGGGAGGTAAAGTTGGTTTGGTGGTTTCTTCAACATTGATGTAGGAATCTTCAAGATTTTCTTTTTCTTTTCCTTTGCCGGTGGCAAGTTCCCTTCCACTCCTTAAAGAGACTGCACACAAGTTTGTTGATTGTGATGTGCCATCGTCTATAAGGACTGAATTTGCTTGTTCCTTCGGATTGGGATTAGTCTGTGAAGGGAATTGACCGGGTGGTCTTTGTTGAGTGAGGAGCTGTTGGATTTGAGATTGCAAGGCTTTTTGATCTTTGCGCAGAGCTGCGACCTCTTCTTGCGTATCTCGTGATTTACCCATCATCGCCTTAAACATTTCCTGCATCTGAGACATATCAGACTCAGGATTCGAAGGAGGTTGAGTTGGTCGACTCGATGAAGCTTCATTGCCATAAGACTGTTGTTGATATTGCCTTGGGCCTCCTTGGAAATTGGACTGAGGTCTGTAATTTTGGGATGTTTGTAGGGTATGTGGGTTTTGGATATTTCCGGTGTTTGAGTAGCTAATGTTGGATTGCATGTTACGTTGCCATGGTTGTCTGTATCCTGAATTGTTGGTGATGTAGTTTGCTTCCTCCGCTGCTTTCATTTCTTGTAGTTGGGGGCATTGATCGTAATCATGAGGCCCGCAACATTGTGTACAAGAAATTGTTGGTGACGTTTGAGATTGAGGAGCATAGCCTGGAGGGGTAGGTAGTAGGTGGTCGGGAAATCATTGACTTAGCTTGCTGAGGGAAGGAATTCATAGCCATCTGTTCGACCACTTTCTGTAGAGTGCTTACTTTTGTTGCTTGCTGAGCGTTGCTTTCCATGAGTTGCTCATGGCTTCTCATGAGCTGGTCGAATTTATTATCACTCTCCCCAACATGATATAATCCTGGAGTACCGCTCCTTGATCCACCGGAGGCCCAGTCTCTAATTTCCTCACAGAGAGACTCCATGCTGTTCAGAAATTGTGCTCCCGGCTTTTTCAGAACGTCAGCCCCTAATGAAGATAACACCATTGTTCTGCACGGACCGATCAAGCCCTTGTAAAACAATTGTGATACTTGTTCCTTCGTCAGACCGTGGTGAGGACAAGTGAGTAGTAGACCTTTGAAACGGTCCCAAGTTTCACAAATATTCTCCGACCCTGGTTGCTTAAAATTATAAATTTCAGCAATCATCTCCAAAGTTCGGCTCGGAGGTAGGAATTTGTCATAGAACTTGGTGGCCATGTCATCCCAGGTACCAATGGTACTCGGTTTTAAGCTATGATACCACTTGCTCGCGTTTCCCGTCAGGCTGTGTGGGAATAAAGACAATCTTGCATATTGAAGTACTGCGTCGGTTGCAGTAAGGCTGTTGGCATGTTGTAAGAATTTTGTAACATGTAACAGGGCTTCGTCTGGACTGGTGCCATCAAACATGCCCAACTCCTTCACACACCGAATCTGATGATATGGCTTCAGCTTCTGCCACTCATCGTATTCGGATGGGCTGAGGTGAGGAAGGATGATAGCCGGCTGTTGTCCTTGGTTAGACGGCCTGTTGATATTTCGAACCGTTGCTGGTGTAGATGCCATGTTAGTTTCCGGGTCAGAATCTATCACTGTGGTGGTAATGTTCTGTTGAGTTCGTCTCTGCCTGAGATTGCGCAGAAAGGTTCTCTCGATTTCTGGGATGTAACCAACCGTGTGATTAATATTCTCTGGGAGGCTCTGTGACCTGGTGAAAGGCATACACCACTCAAAACAGAGAAAAGAACTGGTTATACGTTAGAATAATAAAAATGTTAGGAATTAGTAGACAGAAATTTAAAGTTAGTAGTTAGTATACAATGGAAAGAAATGACAATGGAACGAAATAACAATGGAACGAAATGACTGGAAATTATAAGTTAGTAGTTAGAGACAATGGAACGAAATGACAAGGGAACGAAATGACAATGGAACGAAATGACTGGAAATAAATAACAATAATATTAACAAATTAGTAGTCAGATGTCCAAGTCAGATCAGAAGTTAGATGTCCAATGTCCAAGTCAGATGTCCGAGGTTATATGTCCAAAATTGGATTAACAGTTTTTTTTTATTATAGATTAACAGATTATTGTAATTAAAACAGGTGAATTAACCGGGGCTTAGGGACTAGATTAAATCAAGTCCCCGGCAACGGCGCCATTTTGCAGAGTGGATTTATCGTGAGTGATTTAGAAGAGATGTAGTTATTAAAAGAAAGAAAAGAAATTAATACTCAAAATATCCGTCGGGCTGCAAATTAAAACCCGGTCGTAGTAGTGTAGAAGACAGAAGCGGCCGGGGTCAAACCGTGGGACTTATAGCGAGCTAAAGTAGTTCCTAAGCTTGTCACAAAAGGGGGGAAGTTAATTGACTTGTTTTTAGAGAATTAAAAGAGCAGATTAAATTACTGAGTGCAGATGAATTAAATGGAACTCCGGGTTCAGGTTTTATATAATCTGATTAATTATGCTATCTCTACCGGTTTAATATATTAGTTTGGCAAAATTCCTGTTATTATCCTGAGGACTAAGTCATAGACCCTTAAGAACTCGTTTACCAGAAAATGCTCGGTCTAATCAAGGTTCGAGCAAAACTATGTAAACGGACGTTAAATTCAAGGAATTATAATTGCATCTGTAAATACTAACTTATTAAATCATAATAAGTTTTCTCCAGATTTACGGCTTAAATAACCTGTCTATTTATCACCTGGTCTGATCAAAATAGACTTAGGAAAGCATTTTAATAAATTCATGTAATTTATTAAAATGGTGAGAGAAATCCTTTAAGCGTAACAAACTGTATTTATTAAAACCGGTAGAAATATTGATTACATAATTAAACAAACCATAATTAAAAACCTTGCCCGGAGCAAATCCTCCTTAGCCAGACATATTAACTGGTAATAAATCTGACAGAGGTTGGACGTAATAACAGCACGGGGATGTGATTAGTGAATGGAGAAATGGAGAGGTCGAAGAGTGAAACATGTACGTAGGTTATTATAAGTGAAGTGGGTGAATTAGAGAATTAATGGAGTGAAATGAAATACGAGAGTGAACTACTGGAAGAGAATGAGATGAGGTGAGTGTGAGTGATTTTCAGGTTTTCTCCGTGCACTCGTACAAGGTTGCAGTGGACGGTTATTTATAGAAGAAAGGAAGACTACGTAGAAGACTTGCAGTTGATTGCCTCTGTTGATTTCTTCACTGATTGAAGCATTGATTGCTTCATTTAATGCAGGGGACAGGAGCTGGATACGCGTGAGCGAAATAAGGTAGGCGACGACGGGGTAGATAGATAAGGCGAGTTGCAGAGTCGCGCGAGGAAGAAAGCTATGTTTCGGGCGCGATTTTATCTTGTCCGCCTGTGGAAGACCGCCTGATAAGTGGCGGTAGAGGTGGTGATGTCCGCTGGCGGACCGCCTGATAAGTGGCGGTAGTGGTAGTGGTGTCCGCCTGGCGGTTGCATGTGAGGAGACCGCCTCATAAGTGGCGGTAGTGGTGGAGAGGACCGAGGACCGCCTGGCGGTTGCATGTGAGGAGACCGCCTCATAAGTGGCGGTAGTGGTGGAGAGGGCCGCCTGGCGGTTGCATCAGAGAGGACCGCCACTTCTTGGGCGGTTGCAACCATTGACCGTGGCCTATTTTCCTTCAAACTTTGACCGGCTCTAGATTCTTCGTTTGGACTCCGTTTTCTGAGCCGTTTGTGTCTACGCGTACGTCTCTTTGTCTACTTCACTCCCGGCTTGGTTTTCCTCATGTTAACCCAATAATTTTGTGAGATAAACAATAAAACATAAACTAGAGGAAAACTAACCGAAGTGGAGAAATGAGCAAGAAAAGTGCTAATATTATACATGAAATACACCTAAATAACATGCTCATTTAGACACTTATCACACTTACTTGTGCTTGTTTACATTGTTCTTGATATTTGTCTTGAACAATAGTTTGTATAATTCATGAAACATATGAATGATGATGAAGTGTATCGTACTTGTAGTGTACTTGTATATAGTAATGTATTTGTATGTATATGTATATTGGTATTGTATTATTGTGGCTTGGATGTTGACTTGTGCTAATTCCTAACTATCTAACTCCTAACTTAAGTGAGTAAATTGGAATGAGTACAAGTCCGATATAGCTTCGGCCACGCGTGAGGATGCGGAGTCACAAGAGGTTGGCTGCAAATCCTGACTCTTAAACTGGTCCGCGGCCCAAATCCCTTAAATGGGTAGCATCCCGGATTAGTGAGTCAAGTAAATCCCGGAGGCGGGACGGTGTAGTCCCCAGGGCCGGAGGTCCCGACGACTTAACTTGAGTAAGAGTAAGAGTAAGTAAGTATGGATCCGTAAGTAAGTATGAGTATGAGCATGTATGTGTATGAAGTAACGAGTAAAAGAGTAATCTCCACCCGATTAACCCGGGTGGACCAATGAAGCTAACAAGTATTGTATACTGTGTATGTAATAAGTATGTGTATTCGGAAAAAGGTAAGTACGTATTGAATGATTTATGATGTACTCTTGTATGTAATGAAGTGTATGTATGTGTGTATGCCTTGCATGATGTATTGTAATAATATGTATAAAAGCATGTATGCATGTATGTTTGAATGAAATCAACCGCATGTATACGACCAAGTGGTCGGCGTACCCTCACTAGTACGTGGGGTATGCGGTTATCATGCTCGGCGAAAGCTGACCCCTTCGGGGGACATTTTTTTAGTGTGCAGGTACCCGAAACGAATCTGGTCAAGGAAGAGACCGGAGGCACACCCTGGTATTTGGAAGTAAGTAGCGTGTGAGGAACGGGTAGCAAGTAGTCTCTTAGCGAGTATGTATGAACTTTGAAGAGATAGTACATTGTATAAGGATCTTAGTAAACTCGGTATGTAGATTATATTGTATTGTACTCGGAGTATTGTATTGAATGGAGATTGTAGTAGCATTTAGTAAATGGAGAATGCATTGTAGATTTGTAGTACTCGGGATTCCGGTCCATCAGACCGATGCTGTATGTAGAGTCAGTAGCCTTGTTAGTCACGTGGGTGACTAACGGCATTGTATCACCCATTGTATGTAAACATATATCCGCTGCGTGTATCTGATGAGTAAGGAGATCGGACGTTAATGGCTGTATTAGTAGTAGGGGTGTTACAAAAAGTGGTATCAGAGCGAAGTATCGCTCTGATGACTGGAAATACCGAGTTTAGGAATACCGAGTTAGGAATTAGAAGCTTAGGGCTAAGGGCTGAGTGTTAGCATTAGAGATATGCTAGTTAGGAACTACCGGTGAGTACCGGATACCTACAATACCAGTCCCGCCCGCCGCAAACCCCCATTAAATAACTTGGGAAAGGACGCCAGAGAGAAGGAAAGACCTCTCATACTCGGGGAAAAACCCGATCTGGCAGTTGTGAAGCAACCACACAGTAAACGAGAACTTGACAAGTAGTAGAGTCCAAGAAATGGAAGCCCCGGAAATGGATCCCGGTTGAACAACAACGCCCGCTCTTAATAGCGGTAGAATAAGCACTCCAACCACAAGGAGGCTACAACTTACAACAGCATGGGGCGACATGCTTAGCAGTCGCGAAACCTAGCTAACCAACCAGCAGCAGGAAAGGAGCACTAACCGTGCAACGAAATGGAAAGGGAGCAGTAAGGGAACCCGAGACACAAGTCTGCGGGACAACAGTAATAGCCAAGCAACACCACCAACGGTGTACTAGCTGGCTAAGGACATAGTCGGGAGTGAGTGACTCCAAAACTACAACGCCAAATAGGTTACAAACCTGGCCAACATAGCTCAGACAGCTACAAGAACATTCACAAGCTATAAGCTGATGCAACTACAACCGTAGTGCCTAAAACCACTCAGGCTCAGGAACCACAACAAACGTGTGGGAACGAGCAACAAGGAAGAACACAACCAAATCAAAGGGGAATCTCCAAGGATTGGAGAATTACCCTGATCTACGACAGCCATGTCTAGACCACCAAGAATCTACCTAAAGGATCGAGTATACCAACTATAGATCAACAAGATCAAGGGAAGAGTCAACAAGGCTATCAAATACAAGCAGAAACCATACCAAGATTGGTATAGAATTATCCAAAAACCACCGATACCGCGCACTTGCCAAGGCAAGTGCAGTAAAGACGGAGATATGTAAAGGAACACTAATACGTCACAAGTACATAGTAATGTACGGTGACAGTAACGAAACAACCACAGGATCAAACATCCTAAAACTGAAGGAATGGAACCTTGGAAAGGCCTAACGGCCCGACCACTGTACTTAGAGCATACCAGTCAGCGGGAGGCTAGACTTGGTCAAGACCTCAAACATGGCTACGCCATGGGAGATCCCTTTTAACACCGAACCATTGTTTTAAAACCCAAAATTTACTTTTCAAAACCACAACCCTCTTTTAAAAACCTTGGATTTTAAAACCAGACCAACAACATTATGGTGAGTATCATAGGATGATACAAGAGGAGTTGGCAACAGAATACTTCACCTAGGCGTGTGACGAACACTACGAGTATACCCGTTACGGGATGTGGGACAACCGCACTCCGAAGGAGCTTGTGGGCCCGACATACAGTTGGGTAAGTGGTAACGTATCAACATGGTACCCCACGTATGTATACATGTAGTGTACGACACACGGGAGGTAGTCAACTCCGTTCTACGGACCATCAGTAAGTTCAACCCAAGACAGCTGGACACCTCAGAGGATCAAGCATAAAGGAACTCAGAGAATCCATCTGAAGATGAGGAATAAGAACTAGGAAGTGCAAAGAGCACATGCTAGTAAGTATAGACATTGGGTATATCTCAAATAATCCAAGCAATTACCTGAGAGCTGGAAGGTATACCCAGCCTAAACACAATAAGGCAGTTGCCTAACGTGAACACCACAATGCTCAGCAAACGGGACAGAACTCCCAAGAGCGAGCACTAAATTACCACTAAATATAATCCATCATCGGAGAGGACATATAAACCTAGACTCAAGCCCTAGGAGCAAGCGTAAACAGTCTACCCAAGGACGGGAGACGTCATAACCCAAAAAGGGACGACTCAAGTACAATACCACAAGACGGTACAGTGGACAACATGTCATAAACATTAGCCGGACGTAACGGCACAGCTACCAACACCCAGGAGCGATCCTTGAAGGGTGTTTGCGGTAACAACAATTGAACAAGCGTAATGATATGAGCACGGGAGCTAAAACGAACACTCGGTTAGGACACCGAAGGGATTTCACTTAACAGGAAATGCCCTAAGATACTGAGAGACACCTATTAACATCAGATTACCTAAAGGGTCTCCTTTGAACGGAAGCGTGATGTCACGACTTACCATGGAGCCCAATAATACCTCCAACCCATGACGGTCTATAAGGAGTGGAAACATGCATAAGCAGCTTGCAAAGAGCATAGCTCGCAGCAGTACGGCTTAAAAGCCATCAACCAACTACGTGTGTAACCTTAAACGGTTGCAAAACCCACACCAATACTAACAAGACTTGCAAGAGGGATTGCCTCATACAACAAGAAATCAACAACTGGACCATAAATTCAAACCCAACACTTTGAGTGGCTTGGAGTAATGGCCAACTCAATGTCACTGTCACTAGAGCATCAGCCTAGTATACAGTCGACGGAGTTCTTAATTACCGCCATGCCTTCTGTAGCAATGGTAGCACAGAGGCATGAGAATCATGGTAATGCCAACATTGGCCTAGTCCACACTTGGACACTACGAGAAACCCAAGGGAAGGTACCCCTCGTTAACCAAAGACCACTAATGCGGTGATGATGTGAACCCTTAGAAAAGGCTTCCATCTACTATAACAAAAAACCACGCAATAGATATTGCCAAGGGATGATGGGATAAGGAAATGAGATTTCCAAACCATTTCGACTTAAGGGAGTAAGCATACTCCATATACACCTAAACATGTGGTGGACCATTGCGTAAACACCAACATAGCAAACCTTGTCATTAGACCTATGAGTGGAGACAAACCCCTCAACAAGAACCTTCACTTGTCAGTGATAGAATACCCTCCAATTGGAGAACGGGACCAGAAAACCCTTGAAGTTTCATGGGATGTCCTGGTAGTATACATACAAGCAAAACTACACAGCCAGAGCCTAAACCAATGCTCAACAACGAAAGGCAATAATTAACAAAGCAGTTAATGTGAACACACATTGAACACCATGAATGATTAACGCTCAAGAGAGCTTATGACCCGATGAGTTATCTCATCCTTGGTTAACCAAGATACTTGGTGAATTGTATCACAAATGATGAAAATAATGTGAGGTAAGCCAACCTACACATGAAACCTAAACTGAAATAAAACATCCCCACAATGGGAAGATAGTAGTAGTGCGGTATGCTACAACAACCGTCATACCCGCGAACATTGGAAACCCCAGGGTATTCATACCATAAGGGAATGGTGCCAATGACAATGGCAATGAGTAAAGAGAAACTATCACAGTAACAGAAACAGTAAAAACGATGTTGTATAATGAGTAAGAATACGGTGCGCAACAAGCGACCGATATGAGGGAGTAGCAGACAATGACACGGAGTATAAGTACGAGATGACACACAGAAATATTCCTTCCTATCACATAAGTGACTTACTGCCAAGCGTTTACGCCTCTGCACTCTGTATGACTGAGTGTTTTGGCATTGCACTTGTTCAGCTAATGATCTAATGAGATGGTTAGGGATATGGAGAATGTAAACCGTAGTAAATCCTTCCTTTCACCACAAACACGGCATAAGCCAGTTAAGCAAGCTTAGCAACAGACCGTGCGGCCTAAGGCCAAAGAAGCACGAAGAGTGTAACACACACTAACAGTCACAGATGTGAATTCCAATGGAATAAAAGGCGAAATGAGACTTAAGAAAGTCACTAGGACCGACGCATATCAATGCGAGGTCATACAAGTAAAGAACACTTGTACTGAACCAGAAGAACTGGGGTAATTCAGAAGCTATTGACAACAGAGGAAGTACTACAACTAAGTAGTGACTTAACCTCGCCGACAATAAGTCGGAGGAACTTAACGAATAATCGTAGAAGCACGAATAGCATGTGCAGAAGATTACCAGAGAGCTGGTTATAAACCTTAAACTCATTGAGTTCAAACACGGTAAAAGAATACCGCATTTGTCTAGTAAACCTTATTCCCATAATAGACGGATAAAAAGGTGATGTATAACACATTAATGATAACACGAAGGGTAAGTAACCCAAGCTATCAGGGTCGCGCAGCAGAAGCTAGTGGGCCCTAGCTAGGAGACAATATACCTAGTGAGTATAATACAATGCCTATTAATGCCTTGAGGCCTGATAGGCTAGAACTGAATTAACGATGAGTTAAATAAACTCATATAAGAACTCCCGGTGCAAAGACTAAACCATTGGTATGGTTAAGACCCTTTGACCAGAGCATATGCTATAGTACACCGTAGGGAAGCTAAACGTTTCAGATTGCCCAAATTGATTAAACCAATGTTTAATAATAATAACATATGGTAGATTACGTGGGCGTAATCCCTTTTAAGGGGGGTAGAGCGAAAAACCGCTTAATGCAAGTTTTATGAATAAAACACTTAAACCGTAATGTGCATAGCACAAATGAGAATCAAATTGATGATTGGTACTATGTTAAATAAACATAAGTACTCATTTACATTGTAATTATGGTAACTAGGCATTAAACATGCAAATACCATAGGAGGAATGTACCTACCTTGTAACACCAGCATAAGAGTATTAGTAAAAGAAAAGTAATGAGTAGTGGACGGAGCTCCACAAGTATGGTAACCTTTGAAGAAGTAGTACAAAATGAACGAGGATAGTAGATGAATGAAGTTTATGAGTAGTGGAATCGTAAGTAAAATATGTGAAACAATTGAAGCCAACTAAATCTTATAAGTGTAGTATTCCGTAGTTAGAATATAGGATATGATAGTGAGTAATGGATGGAAGTAGTGAAGGTTGAGGAAATGAGCATTAGGATTGAACCATGGAGTAAAGCAATTGGGGAAATAGAGTGAGAGATTGATGGACGATTCCATCCTTGGAGATGTTGATGACTATAAAGATAAAAAGATAAACATGAAAATAATTGAATTAATTGCTTGTTGAAACTGATGTGTGAAGTCGAACTTGATCCTGATCATCAAGGAAACCGAACACAAATTGGTGGAAAGATAGTTCAACACTGATGCTGATCACATCAGGGTCGAATGATTCTTGAAGCCCCCCCTAATGGTCACAAAATCACCACATAGGATAGAGTAAGGTAATATATTGGACTTTGGAGTTATGTGTTTAGAAAATTTTTAATTGGTAGTAGTGAAGTATTTCTCTTAGACGGAAGTTAAGAATTTGTGAGAAGCTTTACCGGAGAATAGTAGTGTAGTATGTTGTATTATCCAAGGCACAGGACATAGAGGTCCTGTGTCCCTACCCGCGCCTACGGGTGATTGTATTGCATCGCTTTGGGATAGCCTTGCATTGTAATGTATGTATAAATTGGTAATGAAGGAACCGGATGGTCGGTAGTAATGCGGATTGGAGTACTATCGTACATTGGCATGGCATGGTATGTAGTAACCTTGAGGCGTAGATTTTGGGAATTGCAAGGGAAGGATGTGACTTTGCACTAGACAAGTTATAAGGAGTAAGTACATAATCCTATAACCTCGAACAACTTTGAGGACAAAGTTCTTAAGGGGGTAGATTGAAATACCCCGAACTTAAATATAGGATTAAAATTAACTTAATACGTATTTAAGGGCCTAATGGATACCTAATTAATAATTGTAAGGAAAATAAATCCAAAGAAATAAAGAAACGCTTAAAAGGCGAAAAATGCTAATAAGCGTTAATAACCATAGGTATGAGACCGGTCGTATTATATGGATTCTAAGGCTTAATAAGGCCTAAATAATATATGGGAACAACACCGAAGAAAACGGATCCAATAATGAATTAAAACACCAATAGAGCTTAGAGCACGTTTTTTCGAGAGAACCCGAAAACGTGACTTTAAGTGGTCAAACGGACCCGTAAAATTATAAATCATTAAATAACAATTATTAAGCATTTATGGAAGCTTAATAACTATAAAAATTAAACGAGGAAATTCCGAAAACGGGCCCGGTTAGTGAATAGTACCTAAACCGGGTAAAATAACGAGCGTTTTCTGTAAAAGACGAAAAACGCTCCAGCTAGTATAACAGTAAGGGGGCCGTTTTAATGGGTTAAATAACCCCTCACACACACATGTAACTAGATAACAAATAAGTAATCAAAAAGTAAAAGAGTAAAGTACAAAAAGCAAAATAACACTCTCTCACCTCTCATTCTCACCTTTCCCTCTTCTCTCTCCCATTTCTCCCTCTCTCACCGATTTCTCCTCCTCTCTCTCTGGCTTGGGCGATTTCAAGAAGCTCCATGGCCTCCCATGGCTTCTTCCCTTCCTCCACATACTCTAGCTCCACTTGAACTCCAAAGGTAAAAATAACTACATATTTGAACTCCCCTCATCATCCTCTACACTTCTCTCTTTTCAAAATCCAAAAATGAGGAAGTCCATTTTCGTGGGTATACCCCATTCAAAGAGAAAAACACACCATTATGGAGCTTGGAGTCTCCTCTTTCCAACAAGGTAAAAATCTACATGAAAAACTCATATTTCCACCATCTCCTCTCATAACAGATTTTTACCCATATGTAATACCTTGTTTTTCTCTCTCTCTTTTGAGCATAATATCAACCTTGCAATGGTGGTGGATTCACCTTCTTGAACTAAGGGCTAAAACCCCTCTTAAAAGCTTCAAAAGGTAAACCCTAGAAATTTTGTTTTAACACTTTAAATGAATTAGCACTAATTTAAGGATTAGTAGTTTAATTGCACTTGTTTTATGTGCTTTGGGTGGTGGGAATGGAGTTTGGTAACTCCATTCCCCATATGGCCGATTTGGGCAAGGAAGAAAGAAGAGGAGAATTGGAAAAGGAATTGAAGGAAATAAAAGCTCAAGGTAAGAGATCTTCACTCATGTTAAATTATAGTGCATTGGAGTAATGGGAATGGGTAAGCAAATAAAAGAACCTAAACTATTGTATTGGTATTGTAGTATTGGAAGTTTGGGTAATTGTGAGTAAGTTTGAGTATTTGTGCATTGGTATGTGGATAGTAGGCCTTAGAGCCAAAGAATGGTATATATGTATTGATATTGTGTTTTGAGGAGATAATGATGTATTAAGATTGCTTTGTATTGCTGGTAGGACCCTTATATGGGTGTGGCTAGAATAGGAATGATTTTGGTGATAATGAGTATGTGTGGATAAGTGAGAATTGTAGGTGAACTATGGCAAATTTTTGGTAGGAAATGTACACTTATGGATGACTTGGTGAAAGGGAGAACCAAGGTGTGTATTGGAGTTAGTAGGTATGTTTAGTAGTGATGAAGAGGTAGTTGTGGTAAGAGAAACAAGGAGTGTGAAAATCTGTAGCAAAAGGGTATAAGAATGTATGGAGAAGTTAGGAAAAATTAGGGTGTAAGAATTGGTAAAAAGAGTGTTGGACTTGGGTATAGATGTTGTAGTTGTTGGAGATGTATTTGGGATGCTAGGAGTGACATTGATAGAGGAAGTATTGAGTGGTAGAAGTTGCAACAAAAATCTGTAGCATAGGTAGAACAAAAACTGTTACATTGGTAGGAAAAGAATTGAGGAATTTGTGTAAGATTGATTGATGGATTTAGTAAGGAGTTTGGTGGATGAACTAAGGTGTATTAGGAGGTTTAATTAGTGTTGTAACATGTGGGATTAAGTGTGGGAACAATGGGGAAGTAATGGGTGAAAGAGAGGACTGAAAACAGAAATTAAAATGCAAATACTGGGTCCGACCGGACTTGGGACCGGACTTGCAAGTCTGGTCGGAGCAGAAAATTTTCCGTCAAAAAGCTACTGGAATCGACCGGACTTGCGACCGGACTTGCAATTCCGGTCGTGACCAATAAATCCCGATGACACCTTCTGAATGGACCGGCTTGCGACCGGACTGCAAGTCCGGTCGGCCAGAAAAATTTCCGAATCTGAGCTACTGGAATGGACCGGACTTGCAAGGTAGGTCGCAAGTCCGGTCCTTACAAAAAAAAAAAATTATTTTAAATAATTAATATATATATATATATGTATATACATATACATATATGTATACCCATACATATATATATGTGCATGTATGTAAGCATGCTAGTAGTAAGTAAGAAAGTAAAACCTAAAGTAATGAACTAAGTAAGTAAGTAAAGTGTAAGTATAAGAATTTGTGAAGACATAGTAAGTATGAGTTGGAAACATAGTAAGAGTACAAGTTGAATAATTGTAGATGTTAATCATTCAATGGTATGTATATAATAGGATTTGGTTTGTGACACCGGGAGACGTTTGGAAGTACGTACAACGGTGAACGGTATGATTTCTTCATGCCTGCCCTGTATCCTAATCTGGTTACCCCGATTTGTGTGCTTATTTGACCACCTAAATAAGATAAATGCATGAATCGGATTATATTGCACTTACTTGTGCTTGTTTACATTGTTCTTGATATTTGTCTTGAACAATAGTTTGTATAATTCATGAAACATATGAATGATGATGAAGTGTATCGTACTTGTAGTGTACTTGTATATAGTAATGTATTTGTATGTATGTGTATATTGGTATTGTATTATTGTGGCTTGGATGTTGACTTGTGCTAATTCCTAACTATCTAACTCCTAACTTAAGTGAGTAAATTGGAATGAGTACAAGTCCGATATAGCTTCGGCCACGCGTGAGGATGCGGAGTCACAAGAGGTTGGCTGCAAATCCTGACTCTTAAACTGGTCCGCGGCCCAAATCCCTTAATGGGTAGCATCCGGATTAGTGAGTCAAGTAAATCCCGGAGGCGGGACGGTGTAGTCCCCAGGGCCGGAGGTCCCGACGACTTAACTTGAGTAAGAGTAAGAGTAAGTAAGTATGGATCCGTAAGTAGTATGAGTATGAGCATGTATGTGTATGAAGTAACGAGTAAAAGAGTAATCTCCACCCGATTAACCCGGGTGGACCAATGAAGCTAACAAGTATTGTATACTGTGTATGTAATGAGTATGTGTATTCGGAAAAAGGTAAGTACGTATTGAATGATTTATGATGTACTCTTGTATGTAATGAAGTGTATGTATGTGTGTATGCCTTGCATGATGTATTGTAATAATATGTATAAAAGCATGTATGCATGATGTTTGAATGAAATCAACCGCATGTATACGACCAAGTGGTCGGCGTACCCTCACTAGTACGCGGGGTATGCGGTTATCATGCTCGGCGAAAGCTGACCCCTTCGGGGGACATTTTTTTAGTGTGCAGGTACCCGAAACGAATCTGGTCAAGGAAGAGACCGGAGGCACACCCTGGTATTTGGAAGTAAGTAGCGTGTGAGGAACGGGTAGCAAGTAGTCTCTTAGCGAGTATGTATGAACTTTGAAGAGATAGTACATTGTATAAGGATCTTAGTAAACTCGGTATGTAGATTATATTGTATTGTACTCGGAGTATTGTATTGAATGGAGATTGTAGTAGCATTTGGTAAATGGAGAATGCATTGTAGATTTGTAGTACTCGGGATTCCGGTCCATCAGACCGATGCTGTATGTAGAGTCAGTAGCCTTGTTAGTCACGTGGGTGACTAACGGCATTGTATCACCCATTGTATGTAAACATATATCCGCTGCGTGTATCTGATGAGTAAGGAGATCGGACGTTAATGGCTGTATTAGTAGTAGGGGTGTTACAGGGTTGGACGTGGGTCGGACAAGAGGAGTTTTTCA
Organism: Limonium bicolor; assembly: GCA_023374045.1. Classification (NCBI taxonomy): domain Eukaryota; kingdom Viridiplantae; phylum Streptophyta; class Magnoliopsida; order Caryophyllales; family Plumbaginaceae; genus Limonium; species Limonium bicolor. Next base: position 185,137,980 of record CM041781.1, read on the forward strand.
AACCCGAAAGTTACTGGAAGGGTCCGACCCAGTTGGTGGGTCGGACGGTGGGTCGGACGACCCCTAACACTTAAAAAAAAGAAATTTTGAATTTTAAGGATGATAATTGGTAATAAGGTATGCCTTTGGTAGGGTAGTAATGACTAGGACCATAAGAACTTAAGGGATTAAGCTAAGTTAAGTAAAAACCTTAATGTTAAAGTTAAGTTTATAAGGTTAAGTGGCAAGGATCTAAGAGGGTATTGAATGGGAGTTTTTAAGGACTAGGTGAGTTAAGTAAGGTGCAAATAACTAATGGCCTAAAAATGAATCAATGTTTTAGGTTTGTGAATTGGGACCCCGGAGAAGGTTAAACAAACGACAGACGACGGTGAATGGTACAGTCTTTCTTGTGACCTGCTTGCTAACGAGGTGTCCCTCGGCTTGTGTGCTATCTGTTTATTTGTTATGACTAAGACAAGATAAAGCATGCAACCGGTTATACTTATTCTCGTTGTGAATGTGATTTCTTTACACTAACCCACGAGACTTGAGAATGTTGCTAACTAAGATTGGTACTCACTGAGTTAAGGATAAGAACTAAGTATTGTTGATTGTTGGTTTTTACCCGTCAAGGTTTAACTAACACTTGGTGATTAAGACTTTCACTAACCATAACTTGGGGTGGGAGTGAGGAATCCGGAATGGTACCGGCACATGTGTATTGGGGGAGGTCGGTATTTGAATCAGATCCGACTTCCAAATAAGACTTGTCATTAGACTCGTCGCCTAGGTCAACAACCGACCCGACCACCCGGGCTACTGTTTGAGGTGGGAGGCACATTAAGGATGACGTGGGGGGATCAAGCCTACATCCCCAACAAATTAAGAAGGTAGCTTATCGTCGGATAGTGCACTACTACCGGCTAGGGTTAACCAAGCCCTACAAAGATAAGCAACCAATTAAGGGCTAACCAATCTAATAGTGGAGCGGTTGGCAATTATAAGGTTAAGGAGATTGTGGATCTAAGGAGTTAAGAACTAACTCACTTATTAAGGGAACGCCTGAGTCGTTCATTTGCTTATGAGCTATTTATGTTCAATGTGGTTTGTTGGCTATTGCGTTTCATATTATGCTTACTATGCTAATCAACTTCCATGCTATCGACAATTAGTCGTCGTAGCCCCGTTAGCTTGGGGGCCATGGGAGGGTCGTACCTGCATTCATGCTAACCCCCTTTGGGGCTGTGTTTTTACACTTGCAGGTAAACGGCCGATGAAGTCACACCACGAGAGTAGGAGCGGGTAGCTCTAGGTGGGACTTTATTTTGAGTACGGGTAGCGCCTGTGCACCCGTCTGTTAGTAGTGGAACATAAGCTTGTGAAATATTGTATGGATTTGGAGAATACTTTAAACTCGGTTGGTGTATGTATTGTGGATATGTGATTGTAAATATTTAAGTAACGGTATTACTTGTTGGTTAGACCGTAGCAAGGTCCTGGTGACAGTTTATTCCCGCTGCGACGTTTAAGTATTATTTGTTAAGTAGCGTTAACCACGACTGGCTTAGGACGGGGTGTTACAAAAAGTGGTATCAGAGCGTAGTTACGCTCTGATCAAGAAATACCGGACATGAGTAACCACCGAGTTAGGATTAAGTTAAGAAATAAGTGATGGGTGAAGGGTGTGAGAAGTTAGAGTGAGTAGAGTCAGATGACCACTAATAAGTGTGGATCGTCTTTACCGTCATTGGACGTTATAAATTCGTTAACCGAAATAATGGTGGATACGAATCTAATGTGAGTTATGCTTGTTCAGATGGCAGGACGTCCTAGAGGAGGCCGAGGTCGTGGCCAGGGCGATGATGCTTCAGGGATACCGGGAGGGCAGACGATCGCCGAGATCTTGGCTGCCGCATTAGGGCACATGGGCTATCAGCCTGGTGTGGGTGCACACCTCCACTACCACAACCCAGGGAACCAAATCGGGTGAAGAGTCTTGCCGACCTTCGACCCGCACACTTTAAGGGGGAGACCGATCCCGCCAAGCTTGAGGCGTACATCTCCGATCTGGAGACCGCCTTTGAGACCCTTGATGTCCCTGCTGGGATCAAGGTGCGTCTGGCTGCTTTCTATCTGAAGGGGGCGGCAGGCGATTGGTGGAAGCTGGTGAGGGCCGAGCATGTGGCCAATCCAGAGTTCGGCTGGGTGTAGTACACCGCCTTGCTACGAGCAAAGTACTACCCCGCCCATGTCCAGACAAAGAAGCGCTTACAGTTGGATGCGCTCAAGCAGACCGACAAGATGACGGTGGACGAGTATTACACAGAGTTCACCGCCTTGCTCCGTCTTCTGCCAGGTCTTGGGTATTCAGACCAGATACTGGTGGACCGCTTCTATGGCGGGCTTAGCCATCGACTCCGCTACGGCATGGGGCCGACGAGTTATACTACCTTGCAGGTAATAAGAATGAGTAAGATATAATTAAGTGAATAAGATTTAGTTTGTGAGAAATAAGAGGAACTAATACCTTGGGAAGCAGGAGTGCTATCATGCCGCTGCTAAGGTTGAGATAACCGTCCAGCTGAGGGACGAGACAATTCGAAGAGAAAGAGTGTTGGAAAGAGTACAGAATACCAAGGGCAAGGTGGGTACAAGAAACAGAAGTACCAGCCTCAAGCCCAAAAGAACCAGAACCAAAAAGGAAAGGAGGAAAAGGAGAAGGCTACTGATGAGCCACTAAAACTGACTTATGCTTATGCTGCTAAGCCCCTGCGCTCCAGGGCGCCAAAGAGTAAGGAAATACATCTTGAGTAAATAAGAATGGTTGACAACATTGAGACACAATCACTGATGCGATGCTTAATCAGGTACTGAGACTGGAAAGGAAACCAGAGGTGGCTACCAACGACACTACTATTGCCAGAGGTGCAAGGGGGACCACCCCGAGTTGACTGCAGGGGGAATAAGGTGGAGTGTAACTTTTGTGGAGTACTCGGGCACCGGGCATATGAGTGCTACGGGAACCCGGAGAGTAAGAATTACAGACCTAGTTTTAAGATTAAGGCCAAGACCGATCAGGGATCTGGATCCGACGGTCAGAGGAGGGGGCAGCAAGCTGCAGACAAGAACCCACGGGTGACCCAGAAGTCAGAACCCACACTACACTTGGTGGACCGGGACGATGAGCCTGAACCCTCATCGAGGCCAGGTACCGCTATAACCATTTAGTGATAAAACTACCTGCTCACCGCATTATCATGCATGTTTGGTGAATAATTGAGTTAAGTAAGAATGAGATAAGATTAGAACCTAAGTAAAATATAACCTACTACCACTTTAGGAAGCTTCAACATCTGCTATCCAATACTATCTACACCTCACCCGGAGCACACCGATATCGAAACCATAGACTTCCCAACCGAACAATGTCAGGTTATCCGCCCAGGTATGATCTTATTGAGGGGATACCTGACACCCGAAGCGCAAATAGCCATCATCAGGAAATGCAGCCTACTAGGAATGGGACCGGGAGGTTTTTACACACCGGAGTACCCAGGGGGAGCAAAGATGAGATTAAAAATGATGAGCTTAGGCAAGGATTGGAATTCGTATGCCAAGAATTACCAAACGAGGATGCAAGATGGAGTCTCACCACCGGGAATACCGAAGAGTTCCATCCAATTATTACACAAGTCGTGGAAATCGCTCAGCAGTTGGAAGCTGAACCGATTCCAGACATTCAGGCAGACATTTGCATTGTAAACTTCTACGAGAAGGATGGGCGACTTGGACTACACCAGGATAAGGACGAGACAACGGAGTCTCTCGAAAGAGGGATACCCGTAGTGTCTTGGTCTATTGGGGATGATGCAGAGTTTTTATACGGCGAGCAGAAGCGTGCGGACCGTGCGAATAAGTTGGTACTTAAGTCAGGAGATGTGTTAATTATGGGAGGAGAATCAAGGATGTTATACCATGGGATTAAGAGAATCAAGCTGAATACAGCACCGTCAGCAGTAATCAATGCGACGCATATGAGACCTGGGAGATTAAACCTAACCTTTAGACAATATCAGACATGTAATGTTAGAATAAGATGAGGATGAGATGTAAGGTTGAAGCACATGTTGTAAACAGGATGGTTATGAATAAAATAACAGTGTTGTTCATATAAATTGTTACGACTCTTGTTATACCATCAATACTCATGAAGCTTGTGAACACAATTAGGTCATGGACTCGGTACGGAAGGTGCGTTAAGCATACTTACAGAGGCACAGGCCGATGCCAGCGGCACTATCCTCACCGGCACCTTTTCGATTAATGGGATTGAGGCATCGGTTCTCTTCGACTCAGGGGCCTCGCATACCTTGTCTCGGCATCATTCGCGAGCCGGTTGGGGCTAGACGCTGATGAGCTACCCGACTTCACGGTTACGCTCCCGTCTAAGGAGAAGGTTCGTTGCGCTCGTTACTACGAGGAGCCACTGTCAGAATTAAGGGAGAAGACTTTCCAGTCAGCTTTATTGAGTTCAGTGAGCTAGGATTTGATGTTATCTTCGGGATGAACTGGTTGGAGCGGCACAAGGGACGTATCCTCTACGCCGAGCATAGATTGCTGCTCAGGAGTCCGTCTGGGGTAACAATATCATACCGCCAGAGGCCCAGAGAGCCTTCGACTAAGATCATCACCGCCATGGCAATGTATAAGGAACTGAGGAGAAAGGAAGAGGTGTACCTCTGCTATGTACAGGACATAGAGAGAGACCCCGAGTTCGACCCCGACTTACCGGTAGTGTCGGAGTTCCCCGACCTATTTCCACGGGAACTGCCCGGCATGCCACCCACTCGGGAGGTAGAGTTCACCATCGAGCTGCTACCTGGTACTGGACCTATAGCCAAGGCACCATACCGCATGGCTCCGGCAGAAATGAATGAATTAAAGAACAGTTGAAAGATTTGTTGATAAAGGATTTATAAGACCAAGTGTGTCACCATGGGGAGCGCCAGTCCTCTTCGTGAAGAAGAAGGATGGTAGCCTCCGCCTCTGCATCGACTACAGAGAGTTGAATGCAGTGACAGTGAAGAATAAGTACCCACTACCCCGCATTGACGATCTGTTCGATCAGTTGAAGGGAGCATCTATGTTCTCCAAGATTGATCTCAGATCGGGGTATCATCAGATAGCCATTAAGGAGGGAGACATTGAGAAGACGACATTCCGGACACGATACGGCCACTATGAGTTTACAGTGATGCCGTTCGGTTTGTCGAACGTACCGGCGAAGTTTATGGATCTGATGAACCGCTTGTTCCGGGAGTAGCTGGACAAGTCGGTTGTGGTGTTTATTGATGACATTTTGTGTAACACCCCAACCCGAAATCCAATAAACTGAACGACGATCACTCCCAAATAAAATACAACTGCAGCGGAATAAATACAACAACCGGGCGGTATTACAATGCCGTTGGCCACCCTTGTGACCAACAAGGCTAAATCCAAAAAATCTCCAAAAGTCACGATCTGAATACGAATAAAATCCGAGATACTAGGAATCAAACTCAAATGTAAAATACTTAAGTAAAAGCTAATAACTATAAGAAGACTCCCATAGCTTGAATCTACCCCACCTACCCACCTACACTCGTGTGGTAATCTTCTCAACTTCATGTACCTGAAAAATGGGGGTGCCCCCAAAGGGGCTCAGCAAACAATGCTGGTATGGAAAACGTGCAGCCCATCGTCTACCGGGCCACACCAACTACTTTGTCGAACACATGCAGTTCATTTTATAAAGTTGTAAACAAGCATAGTCTGATAATAACAAGTATCCATACAAGGACAATAATGTCACATAGAACAAGACACAGAAGGTCGTGTTAGCTGAACTGAAATTCTTTAATGATAGTCGGTCCACACAATGGGACTGACAGGTATAACTGAATATCTTAAATAGTGGAGGTATAGTGACCTCGTTAAGATTGAAAGGTTGGGTATAAAAACCCCAGGAGATAACGTAGTTAAACCCTGAACTGAGAGGCGTGGGAATAGAATCCCACTAGAGGAATGAAGTCTTCCTCAAACTGAAGGGCATTAGAAACCCGTGAGAAATAGAGTCTTCCTCCAACTGAAAGTTCCGTCACGACGTAGTAGGAGACGACCTGAGACAGGTACAACTCCTGTAGCATGCATGGCCAGATCCAACTGGGCTCCTCGTTCTCGTAGTATAGAATTATAAGTGTCATATAAAGACGTTAAACAAGAACACAATGTGTATTGTCAATTATCACGTTTAGGATAATGACGTTTGTTATAAACTGAAGTTAGTGAGAGACTTGAGTACAAGTCCTCGGTATACTGAAACGCAGGTATTTAATCCACTGGTAGAGTAGTGTTTGTATGCGTGGGACATACACGTTGTAGTCAGCATCATTCACGCACATAAAATAATACAACAGTGCACAAGAGTAAACAACATTTACATTAATTATCTTGGTCGTTATTTCAAACAACAGATAGCACACAAGCCGGTGTAATCCGGTAGAAAACAGGTTGCAAGAATCCCATACCGTTCACCGTAGACTGGACTTGTTTAATTCCCGGTCAACGTCTGGTCAAACAAAGTCCTAGATAGGATTAACTGAGAGGGTTAATTTATGTTACCCTTATATAATGATCCTATTGGATCTTTCAACAAATCTCTTATTTGTTATTTCATGTGAGGTTTATTTCTTTTAATTACCTCATGATTTAATGTATAACTTATTTGTTATTCCTTTTTGATTTATTTATAAATCCTTTAATGTACATATATGTATTCATATATTTATGTACTATATTTGTTGTTTATTTTAATTGTCTAAGTGACATAACAACTTATATTTTCTTAACTATATTTAAATGTCTTACAATGACATAATATTCTTATAATCTCATTATTCTCCTTTTAGTCATAAACAATACTTATTGTTTCTTTTTAACTTCCTTATAACTACATAAGCCATAGTTCTAATTCCATAATTCCTTTAATTAAAATTCTTTCTTCTAATTCCTCAATATCCATATAGGACCTATATTTATTTAAATCTAAATTATTACCCTTATATTTCGGTTATTTATAAATCAACCACATTAATTCATAAACTTTATATTTAAATTCTAATCTCCTTATATTATAGAGTTTTAACTTCTTATTTAGCTAAATTACATAGTCACACTAATATTTTGGTATATAGCTTTTAAGTACTATAACTTTCAAAAATAACAACTTAGCCCCTTAAATTCCCGGCAATAATAATTATTCCCTATAATTACAATTCAACCACAAAATCTTATTAACTTTACATAATGCCTTATAAACTATAGTTTTAATTTTAATACTCCATAAATGCCGAATATATATATATATATATATATATATATATATATATATATATAAAATTCTTAATTACCAACTAACCCAAATAATTCGGCTTTGGTCTTGAACTCTCCATTAATTACATTTTCACCCCAAAACTTTATAATAACTTCTTAATAACTTATAAACTAAAGTCCAAATATATAATTCCTCAAAATTTCGAAAGTGGACCTAATAATTCTCTTAATTATGAATTCGCCCACTAATAAGTTCTAAACTTTCATAACAACTTTTATAAATTACATAATAGCCCAAACTTTATAAAAAGTTATTTTAAAGCTTGTTTAATTATCTAAAATTCTTAAACTTAATTCCTAACCTTATATTTATCATAATTACACCAAACACCCCTTTAGCTCACGGCTTTCACAATAAATGCACTATATTTTGTAAAAATTACATTTAAGCCACATAACTTATTTAATTAGCCATTTAAGCTCTAATAGAATATTTTTAACTCATCAAACTTTATAGTATAAATTTATATACATAAGTAGCTCATAAAAATCTATTTAGTACTTAGACAATTCGGCCATAATTTAATAGTGACCATATAGTATATAAAAGTGGATTTATATGCCATAATAAATGTACATAAATTCCTATGAGTCATATAACTTATGTAAAAATTATTGTAATGTCTTATATTGATTCTTAGCTTAAAATAAAGCATTTTTGCCCTTGATAATTCGGCTTGAATTAATGTGTAACATAACTAAATTTTGTGACACAAAAATGTGTCTTAAGGTAAATATTTTCTATATAAGTTATAGATTGTATTTTTGACATATAATACCATATAGTTTCGGTTTTAATAAACCTAGGAGATGTACATAATTTTTGTATAATTTTTAGAAGCTTAACAAAGCTTTTAACATAAAGATTTACTTAGTAAACTTACTTCTTAACAAAGGTGGTTAAGTGCTTGAACACTTCTTGAATCTCCAAGCTTCCTCCAAGGTAATATTGAAGCTCCACTTCGGTTATATGCAAGTGGTGAAGGAGTTTTAGGAGTTAGATCTTGAATAAAGATCTTAAGTAGATTTGTAAGTAGTTTTACAAGAATTTACCTTAGGCTTTTCTCCTTATAATTTCGGCTCACTAATGGTGGATGAAGAACAAGTTTTCCTTCATGAAAAAGAAGAAGAAAAGAGCCTTAGAAGGAGTAGAACTTGGTTACACATAAAAATGTGCTTTAAGGATCTTCAAGCATTAAAACTACCTTAAGATAACCTTGAGATGCTCCTTGGATTAATGTTGGTTTGAACAACCTCCTTGGTGAACTAAGTGATGCCGAACTCTTGTTGTTATGCTAGGAAGAGTTTTGCTTCAAGGTTTGACAAGAAATGCTAGGAAATTACCTTAAAGATGAAGATAGAAGTTAAAACTCCATTAATGGACTTAAGAGCTTCAAAGGAAGAAGATGAAGCAAGAAGAGAGAGCTAGGGAGCTTACCAAATTCGGAGGTGTGAAGTGCAAGGAGGAAAGTGAGACCTAGCTCACGTAAATGCAAGAAAAGAATGACTTGGAATTGATTTTTGTTTTCTTAATTCTTAATGTCAAATGACTATACTTTTCCTTAGTTTATTACAAGAGTTATTGGCTCAATAAATGACTCCTTTCCAGCATGAAAACCGGCCATGTGGTGTGACTAAGCAAGAGTTGGAAAGACAATAATGTTGGCTAGAAGACAAGGTAAGAAAAGGTAAGGATATTCCTTTGATTTTTCAATGTTAAATGACTTGTCTTCTTCTTCATGTAGGTGCACGATTTCAAGGGTTGAATGGGGGTCTCCATCGGTGTTGAAGAGCCAAGGAAGAGCTAAGGAAGAGCTAAGGAAGGTCACATGCTTAAGAAATCAAAAAGGCAAAAAGAAAAGGAATCTACTTTTTGCTTTTAGCATTTGTTTTTGTCTAGCCAACTTGGCCATGTTCTCTAGCATAATTTCGACAGATCTCTGGTCAAATGAGTCACACATTTCTTTGCCATTAAGTATTATAGCACATGGGATGATGAGTCATTATGTTTAAGCCTTTTTTAAACTTTAAAGGCAAATTTTATACTAGTTTTTGCTCTCAAAATCGGCCCCTATAGAGAGCCTTGTTGACTAGTCACACCAACTGATTTAGAAGTTCATTTTAACCCTATTTAAGATGACCAATTCGTGGCATGTCAAAAACTACAAGGTAATTGCGTAAAACGCATTTTCGTGACACCCGAAGGTGTGTTTTTGTGCTCTAAGGAAATTTTGGGAAACCAATTGCTTTTATGAGTTCCAAGTGTTTGTAAACACTTATTATAGTAAATAAACATATACTAAGATGTTACATTGAGTTATATGGGGTTATATCAACCCGTGACATAATTACGGGCCATCGGGACACTCCCGGGCCAAAAGGAGCGCTAAGAAATCCTCCTGTGGTTTTTGCTGAATTTTGTGAAACCACTTCGTGGGTTCTCTTTAGAATGATTAATAATGATGTTAGGAACTCTAGGAATTAATTTTATAGGAGTTCGTGCCACCTCGGCACTCCTCCGGACTTTTCGTGCTTTAAGGAGCGGGCGTGAGCACTCCCGAGCATTTTGCGTATTTGACTGAATTTAGCTTAGGGAATATATTTTTATATTCATATAATAATTGTATTACCATTTGGTTTGAATATTAGAGGGTCATACAAGGTCATGTTTGACCATATGCTTCTAAGGCGTTTTAGCGTTTATGGAGAAACGACTATTTTTACGTAACGTTTTCATGCATGGGTTTGCATGCGTACGTGAAATGGTTCATATTTGGATTATATTCCAATAAATAATGATTTAATAATATTATTTAGATTTGGGGTATTTCAATCTACCCCCTTAAAAAGGACTTCGCCCCGAAGTCTCATATCTAAATTATAAGGTTGTGGGGAATCAAGTTCCACTAAGTATCCACAACTCAATCTAGTTTTTAGGGATCAAGTCCCAAGTCTCTATATTCCTAAGTTCACAGTGTACATCAAACACAACAGGAATACTTTGGAACAATATAGTGTGATGTAATAACACAGTCACTTTTCATATCTAATAGTGCACAAAGTACACTCAATTACAGTGTTACACAAGAACACATACAAGACAAGGCGTCGCTGAGATATACTGAACAGTGTTACACAAGAACACATACAAGACAAAGTGTCACTGAAATATACTGAACAGTGTTACACAAGAACACATATAAGATAAAGTGTCACTGAAATGCACGAAAGTGCAACAAAATGCATACTAAATTCACAAACGAAAAAGGCTCTACCCCCCAAAAAAAGAGGGTACGCCCACGTACCATAGACTAAAGTGTCTAATCGGTAAATAGTGAGGGAAACTTCGCTCGCATATCAGCTTCTAGTTCCCATGTGGCCTCTTCCACATTGTGGTTCAACCAAAGAACCTTCACTAGGCTCACAAATTGTTTCGAGTGTCTCGTGTCTTTCTGTCTAAGATTCTTTGCGGTGTTTCCACATACTGCATTGTTGGTTCTAATGAGAGTGTCTCTGGTTGTAGAACATGCGAAGGATGAGGCATGTATTTCTTAAGCTGAGACACATGAAAAACATTATGTACTTTGCCCAACTCAGCTGGTAAATCAAGTCGATATGCCACAAGGCCCACCCGCTCTATGATAGCGTAGGGTCCTACAAATTTCGGGCTTAGCTTGCCCTTTTGCCCAAATCTGAATACACCCTTCATGGGTGATACTCGTAGAAATACCTGGTCGCCAACTGCGAACTCAAGGTCTCGTCGCCTCTCATCAGCATATGATTTCTGTCTGTCTTGTGCTGCTTTCATGTTACTTCTGATTTGTTGTACTTCTGCCTGGACTTGCTCTAAGTACTCAGGCCCAATGATGACGGTCTCACTAGACTCGTCCCAGCACAATGGTGTGCGACATGGTCTGCCATATAAGGCTTGGAAAGGTGACATCTGTATAGAGGCGTGATAACTGTTATTATAAGCAAACTCGATGAGATGTAATCTATCTATCCAGCTGCCCTGGAAATCCAAGGCACATGCTCGTAGCATGTCCTCTAAGGTCTGAATAGTCCTCTCTGACTGACCATCTGTCTGAGGATGAAATGCTGTGCTAAGCTTCAACTCAGTGCCAAGTGCCTCGCGAGTAGCTCGCCAATATCGTGAGAGAAATCTAGTGTCTCGATCTGAAACAATAGTCTTTGGTACTCCATGATGTCTGATAATCTCCTGCTCAAATAGTTCTGCTAACTTTGGCACTTTCCAAGTGTCTTTCATCGGAATAAACCTAGCAACCTTAGTCAGTTGATCAACAACAACCCAAATCATATATAAGGCTCCTTTCGTAGGTGGTAGTCCCACCACGAAGTGCATGGAGATATCATAGAACTTCCACTCTGGAACTGGCATAGACTGTACCATACCTCCTGGTCGTCTATGTTCGAATTTCACTTTCTGACAAGTGAGACATCGAATCACATACTCTGTCACGTCGCCCTTCATACCACTCCACCAGAAATACCTCTTCAGATCTTTGTACATTGCAGACGTTATAATCTGAGTGGTTAAACTGGTGTAAAATTAAAAGAAAAGAAATTAAAACTCAAATTAAACGTCGGGCTGCAAACAAATCCCGGTCGCAGTAGTATAGTGAAAATTGTAAGCAACCGGATGTCGAACCGTGGGACTAATGTACATATAATAGTACCTAAGCGTGTCACAGGAGGGGGGATTAATTGACTTGTAAAATAAATAAAAAAAAAGAATAAAATAAACTAAGTTGACAGATAAATAAAATGGAACTCTGGGTCAGGATAATATAATCTGCATAATTAAGCTATCTCTACTGGTTTAATAATTTGGCAAGGTTCCTGTAATTATCTTAAGGACTAAGTCATAGCCTCATAAGAACTCGTTCACCTGTAATGCAAGGTTCTAATCAAGGTTCAAGCAAAAAGCCTGCGAACGGCAGAGGAGTATTGAGGAATTACATTTGCAACTGAATACTAACTTATTAAATCATAACAAGTTTCCTCCAGTTTTACGCCTTAATTAACCTGTCTATTTATCACCTGGTCTGATCAAAATAGACTTAGTAGAGCAATTTAATAAATTCGCGAGATCTATTAAAAAGGCGAGATGACTTTTAAAACGTAACAAACTGTATATAAATAAACCAGTAGAAATATTGCATAATTAATACAAATACATAATAACTATTCCCAGAGTAAACGTAAACTAGCCTAACATATTAAATAGATAGATAGAGACGAGAGTAATAGAAATCATCCGTAATCACTCCGTCTCACTCTGCTATTTTGTGTACGTAGGGCTAGAGGTGAATTTGGTGGACTGTAAATAAATAAAATGGAGAAGGCGGGAGAAGAGAAATGAGATGGCGTGTGATGAAGTGGTCGTGGATTGATTGGTGAATGAATGATTTATTGGGTGAAGCTCGTGGGTTTATATAGAAAAAGGAAGAAGAAAGCAGAGAAGATAGACAGACGCGTGAGACGGTGGAAGATTGAGCTCGTTGATTGCTCTCATTGATTGCAGGGGACAGAGCGTGCGCAGAGTAGATGGATAAGTGACACGAGTGGACGAGTTGCAGAAGTCGGCGAAGAAGGAAGTCGACCGGCAAAAAGAAAACTGGCGCGCTAATATTTTAATCACGCCTGTACGCTTGTCCGCCTGATAACAGGCGGTCCTCTCTGTGTTGTCCGCCTCGTTTGAGTCGGTTCTCTCTGTGTTGTCCGCCTCGTTTGAGGCGGTTCTCTCTGTGTTGTCCGCCTCTTCATAGGCGGTTGCAAGCTAATGGTTCCGCCAGTTATGGGGCGGTTGCAGCCCTTGACCTTGGCCTATTTTCCTTCAAACTTTGACCGGCTCTAGATTCTTCGTTTGGACTCTGTTTTTCGAGCCGTTTGCGGCTATGCGTTCGTCTCCTTGTCTACTTCACTCCCAGCTTGGTTTTCCTCATGTTAAACCAATAATTTTGTGAGATAAACAATAAAACATAAACTAGAGGAAAACTAATCGAAGTGGAGAAATGAGCAAGAAAAGTGCTAATATTATATATGAAATACACCTATAAATCATGCTCATTTGGACACTTATCATACATCTTAGAAGCTCCTGGATGGACAGATGTGGAAGAAGTGTGGGACTCTCGAAGAATATGCTCCTTTATATCTGTGCTGTCTCTGGGAATACACAATCTTCCCTTCAATCTGATTAGTCCATCATCATGTAGCTGAAACTCATATTTCCCACCCTCAAATGTACCGTCAGACAACTTCTGACTGATCTCCATCATTCGCTGATCACTCTGCTGTGCTCTGCGTATGTCGTCCATAAGACTCGAGCTAGCCACAATGACATTTAGAGAATGTGCTCGTCGACTAAGTGCGTCTGCTACAACATTAGCTTTCCCTTCTTTGTACTGCAAATCAATGTCATAGTCCTTAAGGAATTCAACCCATCTTCTTTGTCTCATGTTTAACTCCTTCTGTGTGAATACATACTTCAAACTCTTGTGATCCGAATATACGGTCATCTGGACACCATACAGGTAGTGGCGCCAGATCTTCAGTGCAAAAACAATAGCTCCAAGCTCTAAGTCATGTGTGGGATAGTTTTCCTCATGTTTCTTCAACTGCCGGGAAGCGTAGGCGAATACCTTCCCATTCTGCATGAGTACACACCCTAATCCTCTGCCTGATGCATCACAATAAACTTCATAACCCTCTGTGCCTTCAGGTATAGTCAAAACTGGTGCTGATGTCAAAGCATTCTCTTCAAAAGCTCGAACGAGGTCTCACATTCAGTAGTCCATGTGAAGGTGTGTCCTTCTTCATTAAGCTGGTCATAGGTTTGGCTATTTTGGAGAAGTCTCTGGCAAACCTTCTGTAGTATCCTGCTAAACCAAGGAAACTCCTGATGTCCGTAACTGTCCTTGGCCGAGGCCAAGTGCGAACTGCTTCTATCTTTGCTGGATCCACTGCGATTCCAGCATCAGAGATAACATGTCCTAAAAAGGAAACTCTGTCCAACCAAAACTCACATTTGGAGAACTTAGCATAAAGCTGGTTCTCCCTTAAGATCTCAAGTACATGTCGGAGGTGACTCTCATGCTCTTCCTTAGACTTTGAATAGATGAGGATGTCATCGATGAATACAACCACGGTCTTATCCAACTGCTCTCTGAATAATCTGTTCATCAAATCCATGAAGACTGCAGGTGCATTTGACAAGCCAAAAGGCATAACTGTAAACTCATAGTGGCCATACCGTGTTCTGAATGCTGTCTTTTCTATGTCTTGCTCCCTGATGGGTATCTGATGGTAGCCTGATCTCAAATCGATCTTCGAAAACACTTTTGCTCCTCTCAGCTGATCAAACAAATCATCAATCCGTGGTAGTGGATATTTGTTCTTCACCGATACTGCATTAAGCTCCCTGTAATCAATACATAGCCGAAGGCTTCCATCCTTCTTCTTCACAAACAGAACTGGTGCTCCCCAAGGAGATACGCTAGGTCGTATGTATCCCTTGTCCAATAAATCTTTCAGCTGCTCCTTCAGCTCAGCCATCTCTGCTGGTGCCATACGTACGGTGCCTTAGCTATGGGACCGGTACCTGGTAGTAATTCGATGGAGAACTCTACCTCTCTGGATGGCGGTAACCCTGGAAGTTCCTTTGGAAAAATATCTGGAAATTCCGACACCACTGGCATAGCTGGATCAAATCAGGGTCGTCCTCTACATCCTGAACATAGCATAGGTATACTTCCTTCTGCTTCCTGACTTGCTTGTACATAGACATAGCAGATATAACTTTTATTGATGGTGCTCTAGGGCTCTGGCGGTATGATACTGTCACTCCTGATGGACTCTTAAGTAACAGTCTGCGCTCTGCACAAAGAATGCGGCCTTTGTGCCGCCCCAACCAGTCCATCCCGACTATAACGTCGAATCCTAGACCTCTGAACTCAATAAGGTCAATGGGAAAATCTTCCTCCTTAATACTGATAGTGGCTCCTTTATAAAGACGAGTGCAACTGATCTTCTCCTTAGACGGGAGTGCCACCCTAAAATCGGGTAACTCTATAGCGTCTAGCCCCAACTTCCCCGCAAGCGAAGGCGAAACGAAAGTATGTGAGGCTCCGGAGTCAAACAGTACTAGTGCATCCACTCCATTAACAGGAAAGGTACCAGTGAGGATCACGCCGCCCTTGCTGGCCTCCTCCTTAGTAAGAATACTTAAGGCACCTTCCGTCTCCTTAGTACAACCTAATAACAGAATCTGAGTAAGTACTTTGATATATGATGGGGTCTAAAGACTTTCACTTTCATAACAATAATGCTTCATTGATGAGATGATCTCTTTTCAGGTGTCCAAACATTACAACACTAATACTTTCTAAAAGTCAAACTCAATCTTCCTGGTCTCATGTGAGTGGTGTTTATCACTGTCGAAGGTGCTGTGTTTAGTTTAATCCTTTTATTCCATGGTATAGCAACCTTGACTTTCCACCCATTATTAAAACATCTCCTGAACTCAATATGATTTTCTTTGTAAGGTCCACACGCTTCTGCTCGCCATAAAGGAACTCTGCATCATCTCCAATAGACAAAGATAATACTAGTATCCCCTGTTCAAGGGACCTTTGTTTCATCATTGTCCTGGTGTAGTCCTAAACGGCCTCCTTCTCATAGAAGTTGATGATACATAATACAGCCTACTTGATTGGGAACTGGATCTTCTTCTAGCTGTTGAGCTGTATTAACTGCTTGTTCCACAATTGGTAAAAATTCTTCTGGGATTTTTGGTACTTGTGCTCCATCTCCAATTCTTGTATCTTGGTAGGTTTTTGTGTAAGGATTCCAATCCTTTCCTAAGCACATCATTTTCAGCTTCATCTTTGATCCTCCTGGAAATTCTGGAGTGTAGAACCCTCCTGGTCCTGCTCCCAATTCGTGACATTTTCTAATGATTGCAACTTGTGTCTCCGGTGTTAGGTTCCTTTGAGTAGTGTCAAACCTGGTTGGAAAACCTTACATTGTTCGTTCCCTGGTTCTTGTACTTTGATAATGTTTTCTCCCAGGGGGAGGGTGGTGAGGGGATAGGAAAGCATATCTTATAGCTTCCTACGTGGTTTAAATTTACTAGTGAGTTTTACTAATTCTTTCCTACTCAATTAGGCAATCAAGGCATGCAAGCACTCATTCACATCATCCATTGCTCAATAACAGGTTCACATGGTTTAGAAATACCTGGGTTGGTAGAAGGACCAGCCTCATCTGAGCGGTCCATGACATGTAGGGCGGGTCCCGATGCTGGGCCTTTTGCCCTTATATCCCTGAGCCTGGTTTGTTGGTGGAGGGCGAGTATCGCTAGCTCCATTCTTAGGGCCGGTGTTTGGCTTTGCTCCCGGGCGGTAGTTCCTGCTCTCCGGGTTTCGGATACACTCGAAGGCACGATGTCCGAGTATCTGACAGTAGCGGCACTGGACTTTCTCCCCTTGGCAGTCCACGCCGGGGTGATCCTTCCCACACTGCTTACAGTTGAAACGGCGGACATACTTCTGGCCCGTGTTTGAGCCATGTCCAGAACCTAATACAATCAGGGTTAATTATACATTCCAACGGTACTGAAGTAATCACAAATTTTCAAATCTAACTGTCTGATTAGAGTGCCTACCCTTAGATGGGTAGGTTTTCTGTGAAGTTGCTGCTCCATGGGTTCCTGACTGGGGTTCCCAGTAGTTTGGTTCCCCTTCCCTTGATAGGACCCCTGTCCTTTCTGATAGGGTTTGTTTCTTTTGTTGGAGTTCCCCTGCTTGGCATCTTCGCCACCAGATCCGTCCTTCCTCTTTTGGGAGCTCAAAGCATCCCTTCTCTTACAAGTGATCTCCACCACGGAGGCAGCATGATAGCATTCCTGTAAACTGGTAGGGATGATTGGTCCCATCCCAAACTGGAGTCGAGGGCTCAGTCCCCCGTAGAACCGGTCGACCAACACCTGGTCCGAGTATCCTATCCCGGGTAGTAGCCGGAGTAGTGAAGTAAACTTGGCATAATACTCATCCACGGTCATTTTCCCCGTCTGCTCCAAGGCGTCAAACTCCCTAGTCTTCACCATTCTGGTGTTGGCCGGGTAGTATTTGCCTCTCAGTAGTGCAGTGTAATGTCCCCAAGTAAAAGCTGGGTCATCCAGGTGGTCGGCTTTCACCATGTTCCACCAATCTCTCGCTGCGTCCTTCAGATAAAAGCTGCAAGCCTTACTTTTTCCCTAGCTGGGACTGCAAGCGTCTCGAACGCTGTCTCCATCTCCATGATGTATGTCTCTAAGTGAGCAGGGTCAGTCTGCCCCTTGAATGCAGTTGGCCTCAGATCAGCCAAACTCTTCACCCAATCTCTCTCCCTGGGTGGTGGTGGTGGAGGTAGCTGCTGCTGCTGTGCAACCCCCGCCTGTGCAAATGCCTGGGCGATTAAAGTAGCAATGTCTGCCAGCCTGATGTTTGGCTCCTCATCAGCCTGTCCACGGCGTCCTCCTCTTCCTGACATCTGCAGGATGCTGAGGTATATTAGATACTGAGGTCACAATCTTGGTCTTGGATAGTGGTCTAAGTAGAACTAACTTAAACTCCTTTCAATACTATCACTCAACCCGTAACCTAAAGTCTTAGATATCCTAATCTCGGTGTATCCTTGTATCCAGAGCGTAACTACGCTCTGATACCACTTTTTGTAACACCCCAACCCGAAATCCAATAAATGAACGGCGATCACTCCCAAATAAATACAACTGCAGCGGAATAAATACAACAACCGGGCGGTATTACAATGCCGTTGGCCACCCTTGTGACCAACAAGGCTAAATCCAAATACAATCTCCAAAAGTCACGGTCTGAATACGAATAAAATCCGAGATACTAGGAATCAAACTCAAATGTAAAATACTTAAGTAAAAGCTAATAACTATAAGAAGACTCCCATAGCTTGAATCTACCCCACCTACACTCGGTGTGGTAATCTTCTCAACTTCATGTACCTGAAAAATGGGGGTGCCCCCAAGGGGCTCAGCAAACAATGCTGGTATGGAAAACGTGCAGCCCATCGTCTACCGGGCCACACCAACTACTTTGTCGAACACATGCAGTTCATTTTTATAAAGCTGTAAACAAGCATAGTCTGATAATAACAAGTATCCATACAAGGACAATAATGTCACATAGAACAAGACACAGAAGGTCGTGTTAGCTGAACTGAAATTCTTTAATGATTCGGTCCACACAATGGGACTGACAGGTATAACTGAATATCTTAAATAGTGGAGGTATAGTGACCTCGTTAAGATTGAAAGGTTGGGTATAAAACCCCAGGAGATAACGTAGTTAAACCCTGAACTGAGAGGTGTGGGAAATAGAATCCCACTAGAGGATGAAGTCTTCCTCAAACTGAAGGGCATTAGAAACCGGGAGAAATAGAGTCTTCCTCCCAACTGAAAGTTCCGTCGCGACGTAGTAGGAGACGACCTGAGACAGGTACAACTCCTGTAGCATGCGTGGCCAGATCCAACTGGGCTCCTCGTTCTCGTAGTATAGAATTATTAAGTGTCATATAAAGACGTTAAACAAGAACACAATGTGTATTGTCAATTATCACGTTTAGGATAATGACGTTTGTTATAAACTGAAGTTAGTGAGAGACTTGAGTACAAGTCCTCGGTATACTGAAACACAGGTATTTAATCCACTGGTATAGTAGTGTTTGTATGCGTGGGACATACACGTTGTAGTCAGCATCATTCACGCACATAAAATAATACAACAGTGCACAAGAGTAAACAACATTTACATTAATTATCTTGGTCGTTATTTCAAACAACAGATAGCACACAAGCCGGTGTAATCCGGTAGAAAACAGGTTGCAAGAATCCCATACGGTTCACCGTAGACTGGACTTGTTTAATTCCCGGTCAACGTCTGGTCAAACAAAGTCCTAGATAGGATTAACTGAGAGGGTTAATTTATGTTACCCTTTATAATGATCCTATTGGATCTTTCAACAAATCTCTTATTTGTTATTTCATGTGAGGTTATTTCTTTTAATTACCTCATGATTTAATGTATAACTTATTTGTTATTCCTTTTTGATTTATTTATAAATCCTTTAATGTACATATATGTATTCATATTTCATGTACTATATTTGTTGTTTATTTTAATTGTCTAAGTGACATAACAACTTATATTTTCTTAACTATATTTAAATGTCTTACAATGACATAATATTCTTATAATCTCATTATTCTCCTTTTAGTCATAAACAATACTTATTGTTTCTTTTTAACTTCCTTATAACTACATAAGCCATAGTTCTAATTCCATAATTCCTTTAATTAAAATTCTTTCTTCTAATTCCTCAAAATATCCATATAGGACCTATATTTATTTAAATCTAAATTATTACCCTTATATTTCGGTTATTTATAAATCAACCACATTAATTCATAAACTTTATATTTAAATTCTAATCTCCTTATATTATAGAGTTTTAACTTCTTATTTAGCTAATTACATAGTCACACTAATATTTTGGTATATAGCTTTTAAGTACTATAACTTTCAAAAATAACAACTTAGCCCCTTAAATTCCCGGCAATAATAATTTATTCCCTATAATTACAATTCAACCACAAATCTTATTAACTTTACATAATGCCTTATAAACTATAGTTTTAATTTTAATACTCCATAAATGCCGAATATATATATATATATATATATATAAATTCTTAAATTACCAAACTAACCCCAAATAATTCGGCTTTGGTCTTGAACTCTCCATTAATTACATTTTCACCTCAAAACTTTATAATAACTTCTTAATAACTTATAACTAAAGTCCAAATATATAATTCCTCAAAATTTCGAAAGTGGACCTAATAATTCTCTTAATTATGAATTCGCCCACTAATAAGTTCTAAACTTTCATAACAACTTTTATAAATTACATAATAGCCCAAAACTTTATAAAAAGTTATTTTAAAGCTTGTTTAAATTATCTAAAATTCTTAAACTTAATTCCTAACCTTATATTTTATCATAATTACACCAAACACCCCTTTAGCTCACGGCTTTCACAATAAATGCACTATATTTTGTAAAAATACATTTAAGCCACATAACTTATTTAATTAGCCATTTAAGCTCTAATAGAATATTTTTAACTCATCAAACTTTATAGTATAAATTTATATACATAAGTAGCTCATAAAAATCTATTTAGTACTTAGACAATTCGGCCATAATTTAATAGTGACCATATAGTAGTATAAAAGTGGATTTATATGCCATAATAAATGTACATAAATTCCTATGAGTCATATAACTTATGTAAAAATTATTGTAATGTCTTATATTGATTCTTAGCTTAAAAAAAGCATTTTTGCCCTTGATAATTCGGCTTGAATTAATGTGTAACATAACTAAATTTTGTGACACAAAAATGTGTCTTAAGGTAAATATTTTCTATATAAGTTATATTGTATTTTGGCATATAATACCATATAGTTTCGTTTTAATAAACCTAGGAGATGTACATAATTTTGTATAATTTTTAGAAGCTTAACAAAGCTTTAACATAAAGATTTACTTAGTAAACTTACTTCTTAACAAAGGTGGTTAAGTGCTTGAACACTTCTTGAATCTCCAAGCTTCCTCCAAGGTAATATTGAAGCTCCACTTCGGTTATATGCAAGTGGTGAAGGAGTTTTTAGGAGTTAGATCTTGAATAAAGATCTTAAGTAGATTTGTAAGTAGTTTTACAAGAATTTACCTTAGGCTTTTCTCCTTATAATTTCGGCTCACTAATGGTGGATGAAGAACAAGTTTTCCTTCATGAAAAAGAAGAAGAAAAGAGCCTTAGAAGGAGTAGAACTTGGTTACCATAAAAATGTGCTTTAAGGATCTTCAAGCATTAAAACTACCTTAAGATAACCTTGAGATGCTCCTTGGATTAATGTTGGTTTGAACAACCTCCTTGGTGAACTAAGTGATGCCGAACTCTTGTTGTTATGCTAGGAGAGTTTTCTTCAAGGTTTGACAAGAAATGCTAGGAAATTACCTTAAAGATGAAGATAGAAGTTAAATCTCCATTAATGGACTTAAGAGCTTCAAAGGAAGAAGATGAAGCAAGAAGAGAGAGCTAGGGAGCTTACCAAATTCGGAGGTGTGAAGTGCAAGGAGGAAAGTGAGACCTAGCTCACGTAAATGCAAGAAAAGAATGACTTGGAATTGATTTTTGTTTTCTTAATTCTTAATGTCAAATGACTATACTTTTCCTTATTTATTACAAGAGTTATTGGCTCAATAAATGACTCCTTTCCAGCATGAAAACCGGCCATGTGGTGTGACTAAGCAAGAGTTGGAAAGACAATAATGTTGGCTAGAAGACAAGGTAAGAAAAGGTAAGGATTTCCTTTGATTTTTCAATGTTAAATGACTTGTCTTCTTCTTCATAGGTGCACGATTTCAAGGGTTGAATGGGGGTCTCCATCGGTGTTGAAGAGCCAAGGAAGAGCTAAGTAAGAGCTAAGGAAGGTCACATGCTTAAGAAATCAAAAAGGCAAAAAAAAAGGAATCTACTTTTTGCTTTTAGTATTTGTTTTTGTCTAGCCAACTTGGCCATGTTCTCTAGCATAATTTCGACAGCTCTCTGGTCAAATGAGTCACACATTTCTTTGCCATTAAGTATTATAGCACATGGGATGATGAGTCATTATGTTTTATAAGCCTTTTTTTAAACTTTAAAGGCAAATTTTATACTAGTTTTTGCTCTCAAAATCGCCCCTATAGAGAGCCTTGTTGACTAGTCACACACCAACTGATTTAGAAGGTCATTTTAAACCCTATTTAAGATGACCAATTCGTGGCATGTCAAAACTACAAGGTAATTGCGTAAAACGCATTTTCGTGACACCCGAAGGTGTGTTTTTGTGCTCTAAGGAAAGTTTGGGAAACCAATTGCTTTTATGAGTTCCAAGTGTTTGTAAACACTTATTATAGTAAATAAACATATACTAAGATGTTACATTGAGTTATATGGGGTTATATCAACCCGTGACATAATTTACGGGCCATCGGGACACTCCCGGGCCAAAAGGAGCGCTAAGAAATCCTCCTGTGGTTTTTGCTGAATTTGTGAAACCACTTCGTGGGTTCTCTTTAGAATGATTAATAATGATGTTAGGAACTCTAGGAATTATTTTATAGGAGTTCGTGCCACCTCGGCACTCCTCCGGACTTTTCGTGCTTTAAGGAGCGGGCGTGAGCACTCACCGAGCATTTTGCGTATTTGACTGAATTTAGCTTAGGGAATATATTTTTATATTCATATAATAATTGTATGACCATTTGGTTTGAATATTAGAGGGTCATACAAGGTCATGTTTGACCATATGCTTCTAAGGCGTTTTAGCGTTTATGGAGAAATGACTATTTTTACGTAACGTTTTCATGCATGCATGGTTTGCATGCGTACGTGAAATGGTTCATATTTGGATTATATTCCAATAAATAATGATTTAATAATATTATTTAGATTTGGGGTATTCATTTTGATATACTCGAAATCTAAGGTTGAACATGAGGAACATCTAAGGAGAGTATTAGAAAATATTGAGGGAGAACCAGCTATATGCTAATTTCTCCAAATGTGAGTTTTGGCTTGACCAGGTCTCTTTCCTAGGTCATGTCATCTCAGATGCTGGGATCTCAGTGGATCCAGCAAAGATTGATGCCGTACGTACTTGGCCAAGCCCGAAGACTGTTACCGACATCCGGAGCTTTCTCGTTTGGCAGGTTACTACAGGAGGTTTGTTAGGGATTTCAGCAAGGTTGCGAAACCGATGACCAGTCTGATGAAGAAAGATGCACCGTTCTTGTGGACGGCTGACTGTGAGAGATCATTTCATTCAGAGTTTGAAGGACTCACTGACCACTGCACCGGTTCTGACCATTCCAGACGGTACAGAGGGCTTTGAGATTTATTGTGATGCATCCGGCAGAGGCTGGGTTTGCGTGCTCATGCAACATGGCAAGGTGGTGGCATATGCCTCACGCCAGTTGAAGAAACATGAGGAGAACTACCCCACACATGATTTAGAGCTGGGAGCTGTAGTCTTCGCTTTGAAGATATGGCGCCACTACTTATACGGGGTTAGTGTGATGATCTACACCGATCATAAGAGTTTAAGATACATATTTACTCAGAAGGAATTGAATCTCAGACAGAGAAGATGGTTAGAATTCTTGAAAGACTATGACATTGACCTCCAATATAAAGAGGGGAAGGCCAATGTTGTAGCAGACGCCCTGAGCCGTCGAGCACACTCACTCCATTCGCTAGTTTCTTTCTCCAGCTTGGTTGATGAGGTGCGAGAGGCTCAGAGGACAGATGAGTACATGAGAGAGGTCAGCAGAAGCTGACAGATGGTACCTTTGAGAGTCAGAAATAACGACTTCAGACTTCATGATGATGATCTGATCAGACTAAAGGGCCGGTTATGCATACCACGTGGCAACACGGATCTGAAAGACCGTATACTTAGGGAATCATCCACTGTTATTCAGTTTCCATCCATCCGGGGCTCTAAAAATGTATAAAGACATGGGAGAGATACTTCTGGTGGTCGGGGATGAAGACAGATGTTACCGAGTTCGTCTTGAGGTGTCTCACATGCCAGAAGGTAAAATCGAGCACCGACGACCGGGCGGAATGGTACAATCGATGCCAGTTCCGGAATGGAAGTTCCATGATATCTCCATGGACTTTGTAGTTGGACTCCCACCTGCTAGGGGAGGTCTCAACATGATATGGGTGGTGGTGGATCGCCTTACCAAAGTAGCCCGATTCATACCGATGAAGGATACTTGGAAGGTGACCAAATTAGCTGAGTTATTTGAGAAAGAAATCATGAGAAATCACAGGATACCGAAGACCATAGTGTCAGATAGAGATACCAGATTCCTTTCGAGGTACTGGAGAGCTACTAGAGAAGCATTAGGTACAGAACTCAAGCTGAGTACCGCGTTTCATCCTCAGACAGATGGTCAGACTGAGCGTACGATTCAGACACTCGAGGACATGCTGAGAGCATGTGCCTTAGATTTCCAGGGCAGTTGGATTGACAAATTGCATCTGATCGAGTTTTCATATAACAATAGCTATCACGCTTCGATCAAGATGGCACCTTTTCAAGCGTTGTATGGTAGACCATGTCGTACACCGCTCTGCTGGGATGAGTCGAGTGAGACGGTCATTATAGGACCAGAATATTTAGAACAAGTTAAGGCTGAAGTTCAGCAAATCAGGGAGAACATGAAAGCTGCTCAAGATAGGCAGAAGTCGTATGCTGATGTTCGATGACGGGACCTGGAGTTCACAGTGGGCGACCAGGTATTTCTGCGAGTTTCACCGATGAAGGGTGTATTCAGGTTTGGGCAGAAGGGCAAATTAAGCCCGAAATTTGTTGGTCCTTATGAGATTATAGAGCGGGTGGGCCCGGTTGCTTACAGGTTGAATCTACCTGCTAAGCTGGGTAAAGTGCATGATGTTTTTCATGTTTCACAACTAAAGAAATACATGCACCACCCATCCCACGTGTTAGAACCTGAGAGGTTGACTTTAGAACCAAATATGAGATCCGTGGAGACTCCTCAGAGAATCTTGGACAGTAAGACTAGGGACACTCGCCACAAATCAGTGCGACTGGTGAAGGTCCTCTGGTCTAACCAGGATGTCGAAGAGGCCATGTGGGAATTAGAGGATAAGATGAGGGCGAAGTACCCTTCTTTGTTTACTGACTAGATCGTCTGTATAGGGTACGGGGCGTACCCCTTTTTAAAGGGGGTAGAGCTTCCTCGCTTTTGAGTTAGGAAACGAACTTGTTGTCGTTTGTTTGGTTGTTTAAGATGTGAATTTGTGTAAGTTGCTACACTTTGGTGTTAAGTTTGAGTTATGTATAATACTTATGTATTGTATTTGAGATCGACCTTCGAGTCTAAAGATGTGTGAATGTGAATATAAGATGTGGTGTTAAGATTAAGGGAATTGAGTACCGTGAATGGTTAAGCATATATGTGAACTTTGGGGACAAAGTTCTTTTAAGGGGGGTAGATTGAAATACCCAAAACTTAGATATGGTGTTTAAATGATAAACTAAGTTATAAGGAGGCTAAATAATGCCTTAGAAACATTAAGAAACATTTCTAATCAAAGAAAACATAAGAAAACACCAAAAGAGCAGTTTAAGCAAAAACGTGCTCTAAGCTTGGAGAGACTTGGGTGAGTACCCAAATATTGTTCTAAGACCTTAGTAATATCCTAATGGTCATTTTAAATCAATTACCAAAGAAAACCAAGCTTGAAAACAAGTTAAAACACAAAATGTGCTTTAAGGACTCTTAAAGCACATTTTTGAAAAATTGTCTTGTAAATGGGTTTTGAATGGCTAAATGTCCATCATTACTCTTTAATTAACATGTGTACTAATTAGTATCACATTAGGAAGTCCAAATCAATGGGAAATCAAAAATTTCACAATTATCTGCCTTGTTTTGTGAATAATAATTTAATTAAGCTAGTTTATAACATAAGTCAATATAAGGGAGATATTTGGTCAACAAAGACTTAAGTACCCCTTGTTACTTAATGGGGGCCGGTTTTACAAGGTGAGTCACCACCTTTATTAGTTATTAAGTAAACAAATAATTATAAAGCAAAACTACTATTTACTTTACAAGATAAATATCTTACCTTTAATCACCTCTCTCCTCATCTCTTCATTCTCTCTTGTTCCCACGGTTTTGAGTTGCTCTCTCCCTTCTCCATTGACGTGAAGAACAACCCCATGCTAGCTCCACCTTCCTTTGTACACTACTTACTCATTTTAGCTCCAAAACCAAAACAAATTACATATTCTTCTTAGTTAGCTCAAGCTCTCTCTTTCTATCTTTTCAAAACTTCAAGAGCTTTGATTTGGTGCCAAGCCAAACCACCATTAGAGGAGGAAACTCAAGTTTGGAGACTCCATTGGCTTCTCCATTCTCTTATGGTAAAGAAAGTGTAAGAAAATCTAGGTTTCCATCACTTTTCTTCATGACCGAAAATACATGCTCATGAGGCTTCATTTTAATGCCTTGTTCTAGCTTATTTTCTACTCTTCAAAGGATTGAGGAGGTCCTTCTTGCTTCATATCCAAGCTTGTCTTGAGAAACCAAGGTAAAACAATTACTTTAATACCTTAAAACACATTTTTGACCTAGGTTTTATTCCTTAAGGTTAGTGTGTTGTTTAGTGCTCATTAGATTCATTGGATATTGTTTAGAACATTGGCAAGGAGATATATATTGGTGACCGAGATTGCTCAAGGGAAATATAAGAGGAAAGTTTGTGAAGCTTGTGAAAGAACAAGGTAAATTACTTACCTTAAGGTGTTTTATTGTTTAAGGGAATGGGATTAGATATGTGATGAGTTTAGTGTAGAGTTTACATTAGAAAAGGGCTATATATAACCTAGGAGAAACAATGACTATGTTTGAGAACTTGTGACTAAGGAGCCAATGAGAAAAGAGATAGTCAAACAATGTTGAGATGAATTACAAGAAGCATTTTATTGCAATGGGAGCCTTTTTGTGTGTATTCGCAGGTTAAAGGCAAATATATGTGGAAATTCAGTGATTAAGATTATTGTCTTTAAAGGGCCTAAGTGCCAAGCATTTAAGTTTATACACTATATAATGATGTGGTGTAGTTTTGGTGTAAATTGTGTGTTAAGGTGTTGTGAGGAGAAGTTTAGTGATATTGGTTGTTTGATGGTGAAAAACCAAGTGTTTGGATGTAACTATATACTAGAGAACCCATGGCAAAATTTAGAGGAGAACCTAAGTGTTTGAGATGTTCTAAGGAGATTTCATGACTAAGGAAGTACTAGGAAGTTCTAAAGGTTGTCTTGATGAAAAGGGTGAGATTAAGGTGTTTAAATGACTTATAATGACTTAGGCATCACTATGAAGGACTTAGGAATCAAAAAATGTACTTGAGTATTTAGGACTTAGGTAAATGTTGATAAAAGAAGCTAGGAAACTTGGGTAAGTTAGATGTAAATGAGTGTAAAACTTTTAGATGATTTAGGTCGAAACTAGAGTTTAGAATTTAAGGAAGCCTTGGAAAATGTAATAGGGATGCAAGTGGTGTATATGGTGTGGTCAAGTTCTTAAGGAGGGAACTTTTGGCTAGTAGAAGTGCTAGGTGAAAGGGATGTTGAAATGTAGGAAAGAAATAAGTGTTAAGTGTTGGTAGTTGTTGTAAGAATTGTGTAAAGGATTGGAATGATCTTTGGAGGTTGTTTTAATGAGTTTGGAGGATGGTTTAAGATGAGTTTAAGGGTCTAAATGATGTTAGAACACATTAGGATGCTTGGGAAAAATTTGGAATTGAAAGAACAACTTAAGAGTAAAGTCTGTAGTTGTCCGACCCAGGGTCCGACCCAGTTCTGGGTCGGACGGACCTCTGTTAAGCCACCGTAGATGTTCTGGAATGGTCCGACCCAGAGGACTTGGGTCGGACATGGGTCGGACGGGAGAGTTTTAAGGACGGAAAAATTTCTGGAATGGTCCGACCCAGTTGGTAGGGTCGGACGTGGGTCGGACAAGAGGAGTTTTTCAAACCCGAAAGTTACTGGAAGGGTCCGACCCAGTTGGTGGGTCGGACGGTGGGTCGGACGACCCCTAACACTTAAAAAAAAAGAAATTTTGAATTTTAAGGATGATAATTGGTAATAAGGTATGCCTTTGGTAGGGTAGTAATGACTAGGACCCTAAGAACTTAAGGGATTAAGCTAAGTTAAGTAAAAACCTTAATGTTTAAAGTTAAGTTTATAAGGTTAAGTGGCAAGGATCTAAGAGGGTATCGAATGGGAGTTTTAAGGACTAGGTGAGTTAAGTAAGGTGCAAATAACTAATGGCCTAAAAATGAATCAATGTTTTAGGTTTGTGAATTGGGACCCCAGAGAAGGTTAAACAAACGACAGACGACGGTGAACGGTACAGTCTTTCTTGTGACCTGCTTGCTAACGAGGTGCCCCTCGGCTTGTGTGCTATCTGTTTATTTGTTATGACTAAGACAAGATAAAACATGCAACCGGTTATACTTATTCTCGTTGTGAATGTGTTTTCTTTACACTAACCCACGAGACTTGAGAATGTTGCTAACTAAGATTGGTACTCACTAAGTTAAGGATAAGAACTAAGTATTGTTGATTGTTGGTTTTTACCCGTCAAGGTTTAACTAACACTTAGTGATTAAGACTTTCACTAACCATAACTTGGGGTGGGAGTGAGGAATCCGGAATGGTACTGGCACATGTGTATTGGGGGAGGTCGGTATCTGAATCAGATCCGACTTCCAAATAAGACTTGTCATTAGATTCGTCGCCTAGGGTCAACAAACCGACCCGACCACCCGGCTACTGTTTGAGGTGGGAGGCACATTAAGGATGGCGTGGGGGATCAAGCCTACATCCCCAACAAATTAAGAAAGGTAGCTTATCGTCGGATAGTGCACTGCTACCGGCTAGGGTTAACCAAGCCCTACAAAGATAACAACCAATTAAGGGCTAACCAATCTAATAGTGGAGCGGTTGGCAATTATAAGGTAAGGAGATTGTGGATCTAAGGAGTTAAGAACTAACTCACTTATTAAGGGAACGCCTGAGTCGTTCATTTGCTTATGAGCTATTTATGTTCATTGTGGTTTGTTGGTTTATTGCATTTCATATTATGCTTACTATGCTAATCAACTTCCATGCTATCGACAATTGGTCGTCGTAGCCCCGTTAGCTTGGGGGCCATGGGAGGGTCGTACCAGCATTCGTGCTGACCCCCTTTGGGGGCTGTTTTTACACTTGCAGGTAAGCGGCCGATGAAGTCACACCACGAGAGTAGGAGCGGGTAGCTCTAGGTGGGACTTTATTTTGAGTACGGGTAGCGCCTGTGCACCCGTCTGTAAGTAGTGGAACATAAGCTTGTGAAATATTGTATGGATTTGGAGAATACTTTAAACTCGGTTGGTGTATGTATTGTGGATATGTGATTGTAAATATTTAAGTAACGGTATTACTTGTTGGTTAGACCGTAGCAAGGTCCTGGTGACAGTTTATTCCCGCTGCGACGTTAAGTATTATTTGTTAAGTAGCGTTAACCACGACTGGCTTAGGACGGGGTGTTACAATTCTTTTCTATAATGCAAGTGTAGATTTGTTTGGTAGAAGTGTAGATTTGTTGGGTAGAAGTGTATATTTTTATTAATTTATCATTTATATAAAGTGTAGATATTTAAGTAAAATGATATATTTTTAAAAATGTACGCATAGATTTGTTTGATAAAGATGTAGATTTATATTTAGATAATTCAGTTTTTAGAATGAAAGAGTGGATTTTTAGTTAGTAATAAATAAACACTTGTGATCTTCTTATATTGATTTTAAGAATTCATGTCAAAATGTTCTAATTGCTTATTTTTAAGCAATCTGTTTAAATGTGGATCTTTCTTTCTTTTTTTTTTCTTCTAAAATGTAAGTGTAGATTTGTTTGATAGAAGTGCAAATTTGTTTGGTAGAAGTGTAGATTTTTCTTAATTTCTCATTTAAATAAAAGTGTAGATTTGTAAGTAAATTGATAGATTTTA
The DNA here is from genome assembly GCA_023374045.1 of Limonium bicolor. Classification (NCBI taxonomy): domain Eukaryota; kingdom Viridiplantae; phylum Streptophyta; class Magnoliopsida; order Caryophyllales; family Plumbaginaceae; genus Limonium; species Limonium bicolor. Next base: position 185,168,136 of record CM041781.1, read on the forward strand.
AAAAATGTACGCATAGACTTGTTTCATAAAAATGTAGATTTTATATTCAGACATACAGTTTTTAGAATGAAAGAGTGGATTTTTAGTTAGTATATATATCCACTTGTGATCTTCTTATATTGATTTTAAAGAATTCATGTCAAAATATTTTCTAATAGCTTATTTTTAAGCAATTTGTTTAAAATGTGAATCTTTCTTTTTTTTCTTTTTTTCTAAAATGCAAGTGTAGATTTGTTTGGTAGAAGTGTTGTAACACCCCAACTAACAACACACACTTAACAACAAACTGCAGCGGAAAACTTAACTCAACACATTACTTAACTCATTGGTGTTACACGCCGTTAACCACCCACGTGGCTAACAAGGCTAATACATATACATTGTATCGGTCTGATGGACTAGATTCCAGAGCAACTATACATTACTATCCCTTTCCATTAACAACAACCAACATACATAAACATTCTAACTGTACTGAGTATTTAAAAACTGACGCCGATAACAATTTCGGTCTTACCACACCTACAATACATACACAGTAAAAATGGCTACCCATGTACAAACGACTACCCGTCCTACTCTCGAACGGCTTCCAGCTCCTTGTACCTGAAATAGAATTGGAAGAAAGGGTGGCCCCCAAGGGGCTCAGCACCTTTGCTGGTATGGTAATCCCGCAGCCCGCATGCTACCGGCCACGCACAACTATTTGTCGTCTTAGCATGCGGTTGATTATATTTAAATCATGCATGTAAACTATAAACACATAACACATTACATACCTACAACAACGGGGTACAACAGATCAATCAACACAACAAAACTCGTTAGCTCACTCATTTTGTTCCTTAACCCTTGAGGGTTTCTCCTCTAATGGAGCTATTTCCTTAATAGACGACACTTACCCACTATTCGGGTTATACTCCAAATTGTCTTATAATAAACTGGGACTCATATCCATGATCCACGTGCTCCACATAACAACACATTTCATGCTTCAACGTACATATAACATAACATCGCAACAGGATTTGCAGTACAACAATAACACATAACATAACGGGAACAGTTCTCTTTAGGAACTGACCCAAACTTAGTTAATTCACTTGTGAGCCTAGAGAATGATATTACCCTCATGTTAAGCTCGTTATACAACACTCATTACCGTCCTAATAGTCAGACGAGTAACTTAAGTTAAGATGGATCGGATATAGTGACCCGAACACACCACACAAACACATTTTCCCCCTAGGCCGATCATAAGTCAGGATAGGAAAGCTTTGGAGTAAGCTAGTGGGAGATTGAAGACCAAGAAGGAAATCAACCTTAACAGAGAGGAAGGTAAAGCAAGGATGGATACCCACTCCCAAACAACGCGCGACCGGAACGACCGGATTCCTCACCCCCCATTAGTACATATATACTTATAAGTAAATAGTTAGAGCTCCATTATGGAACCTATTACACCCCACACACCATAAGGTATTACAACTGGGTTAAACACACAAGGGAGGTCCATACATTCACACACAAACATCACACAATTAACTCTCGCATAGCCGTGGTTAGAACGTCCCATGGTTCGGGTCGTTAAATCCGAATACCGATCTCTTATGTGATCCTAGATTTGGTTAGTTAAGGTTTAACACTTTCGAGGTTAAACGGTATCGGAATTGAACACACCACATAAATGAATTACTATAAACTCATTACATGTTTTATCTTACAAGGTGGCAAACACACAGAAAAACACATTGACATACAAGCCGGTGTAATCCGGTAGGACACAGGTTGCAAGAAAACCATACCTTGGTCCCTGCTTCGATTGATTTCCACCGTAGGCAACTCCTATACATCATTAATAATGTCGGTTAATTAACTTACTCAACTTATAACTTACTAAGTGTTTACATGTTTTCATGACATGTTTTATCCTAAATCTTACACTTATTTATCTTTATTATACATACTAGGGTCTACTACATAACCCTCATTCTCTTTCTTAAATTTAAAGATTTTTTTTGTTCTGGTCCGGACCGCCCCACTGGGGAGGTCCCCAGGGGCGCTCCATAACAGAAGCTCTCACGCATGCAGCAGACAACAGGACCTCCCCACAGGGGCGGTCCGTAGGGGCGGTCCACTGCAGAACCAATTTTCTAATATGCTTTTCTCCTCTTTCTGAACTCCAAATTCATCCCAATTTTTTCCTATCATTCCACAATCTTTCCACATGTTTCCTACATGTTTAAACACCTTAAAACAAGCACTAAACCTTCCTAAATCATCACTAACTTGTTACTCAATTCTTACAACAATTCCTAACACTTATATAACACTTTTCCTTAGGATTTCTAAGTGGTGAATCATGCCTACAATATCACTAACCAAAGTGTTATTCGACCACAAGATAACCACTCCTATAGCATCATTTTGGTATCACACTCATCCCCTTTACACACACTCCTCAAGTCTTTCCCACAAGTTCTGTAACACCCCAACCACCACCGTACACTTAACATCAAACTGCAGCGGAAATCTCAACTCATCACATTACCTAATTCAATGGTGTTACACGCCGTTAACCACCCACGTGGCTAACAAGGCTAATACACATACATTTGTATCGGTCTGATGGACTAGATTCCCGAGCAACTACACAATACAATCCTCAATCCGTTTTCAGCATCTATTATATACATACATTCCCACTGTACCGAGTATTTACAAACTAATGCCGATAACAATTTCGGTCTTACTACGCTTACAATGCTTACGCCATTTAAATGGCTACCCATGTATAAACATCTACCCCGTCCTACTCTCGAACGGCTTCCAGCTCCTTGTACCTGAAATAGAAATGGAGAGAAAGGGTGGCCCCCAAGGGGCTCAGCACCTTTGCTGGTATGGTAATCCCGCAGCCCACATGCTACCGGGCCACGCACAACTAATTGTCGTCTTAGCATGCAGTTGATTATATTTTAAATCATGCATACAAGCCATAAACATACAACACATAACATTTCGCCTCAATGGGCTCAACCTATAACCAACACATCCACACTTAACCAACCATTCAATGATTCCTTAAACCCTAGAGTGGCTCTCCTCTAAAACGGAGCTACTTCCTTAACGAATGACATGTACCCATTAATCGGGTTATCCTTAAACGCCTCTTGTCACAAACTGGGATTCATTACCATGATCCACACACCATATCCTACAACATATCTCATTCCTCACATAACAAAACATAACAAAACCTTTTTGTTTCGTCGTACACATGACAACATCACAATCATTTTAAACACCTGACGTATACTTATCGTAGCATAGCAAGGGAATTTGCATAGCATAACACCAATACATAACACCGTAAATCGGTTCTCACAAGGAACCTTCCACCATAGTTAGTATACATAGTGAGCCTAGAGATTATTACCAACCCCATGTTAAGCTCGTTACCAACCTCGTTACCGTCCGGTTATATAGAACGGTTAACTTATACCCAAGGTGTGTCGGATATAGTAATCCCAAGCACACCGAAATAACATTCGTATGCCCCTGTGGCCCGACGTGAGTCAGTAATTAGCTTTGGATAAGCTAAGGGAAGGTAGAAACCAAATTGGAATACCACCTATACATACACCAAGAGAGCCGAACGGATATGATATCGACTCCCGTCCATCACACGCGTGGCCGGAACAACCGGACTCCTCACCCCCATTAGTACATATATACTTATAAATAAGTAGTTAGAGATCCATTATGGAGCCTACCACATCCACACACCATACGGTATCATAACCGAGTTAAGCACACAAGGGAGGTTCACACACTTGCATACAACAACAATGTCCAACTAACTCACACATAGCCGTGGTTATCACGTCCCCAAGGTTTGGGCCGTCAACTCCGAATACCGATCACTCATGTGTTCCTAGATTTGGTTAGCTAAGGTTTAACACATATTTGAGGTTAAATGGTATCGGAGGCCAAATTCGCCACATAAATGAATTACTATAAACTCATTACATGTTTTAATCTTACAAGGTGGCAAACACTCAGTAAAACATATTGGCATACAAGCCGGTGTAATCCGGTAGGACACAGGTTGCAAGAAAACCATACCTGTCACCGGAGTCCACTTTACCACGTCCACTTATGTTCCTCGAGCGATTCTCGAACAACTGTTAACATCACATGTGTTTTTATTAACATCGGGGTTGCTTGATTATTTAATGTCTAATGCTTAACTTTCCCCGTTAATTTAGTTACATAACTTTACATCTTTAACTTGTTTTACTTTCACATTTTTGATACAACTTTTCACCCACTTAATTGCCATTTAAAACTCACCTAATATGTCCTTAACAACCTTATAACATCATTACCTATCAATCCCCATCATTACATATCATTTCATAACCTTAAACCATATTTTTGGTCCGACCGGACTTGCCGACCGGACTTACCCAAGTCCGGTCGATTCCAGAACACATTTCCGTCAAAATTTTTCTACTCCGACTGGACTTGTAAGTCCGGTCCTATGTCCGGTCCATTCCAGAAACTATTTCCCACAGGGTAAACTGGGCCCGACCGAACTTGCAAGTCCGGTCGCAAGTCCGGTCTGCCCCAGATCTTTGTTTTCCTTTTTACATTCAACTCCAAACTTCACCCCATATATCCTAATATATCCTAACCTCATTTGGGCACTTCAAACACACCTTAAGATATCCTTAAACACTCACAAAACTCTTTTTCTAATTCCTTAAACCTTTACTTATATCTTCACAAAATTTCTAACACTTACAATGTTTTCTCCTAGTTTTTCGAGTGGTGTTTCATCCTTAATAACCTTTATACCAAAGTGTTTCCTCATCATCATAACATCATCTCCCAAGCATCTTCTCTTACTAACCAAATCTTCTCTTTCACAACTCCTTAAAGTTCCTCTCTCAAAACCTTACCTAAACATCATTTTCTCCTTATTCATCAACATAACCTAAACCTTAAACAAACTTCTTCAAGACTTTAATACACTCTCAAAACACACATTGAATTCCTAGAACTTCCAAGATAACACCTAAATCCTTGCATCACTCTAAATCACCTTAATACTTGTTTTCTTCTCAAGTAAACATTTATTCACCTTTAACACTTCCTAGTTCATCAAAACCATTTAAACACTTAAAACTCCTTATACATTTTACAAATTTTGCCATAGGTTCTCTTAGCACCTCATCATTCCAAAGCTCATAGTTTTCACCACTAAATATTCAAGAACACCTAGATCCATCAAAAACATTATCACTCACAAAACTTCACCAAATTTACACTACATCACAATATAGTGCATAATTAACTTGCTTGGCACTTAGGCCCTTAAATAACATGGCTCTTAGGCCCTTAAATTGCATAATCCTTAAACACTGAATTTCCCACATAAATAATGCCTTTGACCTGCAATTACATACACCAATACATAAGTTCTTTACTAGTCTCCTTGAGAACACTTTACTAGGTCATTCACCATTTGCTCTTTAGGTAGTTTTAACAAGCATTATAAGCTTATTTCTCCTAAGGCATTAAACCACATTAAGATAGCATATTTACCTCTTTTCCTCCCAAATTTCTTTCTTGTTTCCTTACAAAACCGGTAAGGCATTTGGTTCCTTGCCAACTACTAAACATTATACAAACAACATAATGAGTATATAAGCTTTAAGCTTCATCTCATTGTAAACCCTAATTACATATATTGTTTTAACACATCAAGGTAATTGTTTTACCTTTGAATGGAAAGAGAGCTTGAATGAGTATCAAGAGAGGACTCCTCCTAACCCTTGGAAGATTTAAATGAAGCTAAAACAAGACAAGAGAAGACACCATTACAAGGTGCATTTTCGGTCAACACCAAAAATGAAGGAAATGGAGTTTTCTTTGGTTTTTCCTTACCTTGAAGCAAAGGTGATCAACAAGGCATAAAAATATTAGCTCAAGCTCCTTCCATGGAAGTTCTCCTTGGCACCGAAATGGTGGTTTTGATGATTTGAAAAGACAATGTTGTAGAGCTTGCTCCAACTAAGAGAACGGTAGTCTCGGAATTAAATTCGGAGCATGGAGTCATAAGTTACAAGTGAAGAAGGATGAAGAATGGCATGGTTCTGTTGGAAACCGATGGAGAGAGGAGGAAGAAGATGGCCAACGTGGGAAATGAAAGGAAAGAAGAGAATGAAGAGATAAGTTTGCTTTTGTTAAGATATTTATTCTTATAAAGCAAATAGTACATTAATTAGTCATTCTTTCTTTTCTTAGTAAACTAACAAGGGTGGTGAGTCACCACACCTTAAAAACCGGCCCCAAATAGTACCTAGGGGTATTTTAGACTTTATTAATCAATTGTCTCACTTATAGTAACATATGTTACAAACTAGCTTATAAAAATCACTATTCACCAAAAACAAGGCACATAGAAGTGAAATTTTTGATTTCCCATTGATATAGCCACCCAAATGTGATACTATATAGTACACATGTTAATTAAAGAGTAATGATGGACATTTAGCCATTCAAAACTCATTTACAAGACAATTTTTCAAAAACGTGCTTTAAGACTCCTTAAAGCACATTTTGCGTTTTAACTTGTTTTCAAGCTTGGTTTTCTTTAGTAATTGATTTAATATGTTCCTTAACATATAAATAAGGCATAGGTATGACCATTAGGTCTTATACACATTTATCCCAAGCTTAGAGCACATTTTAGCCCATATTGACCTTAAGGTATTTATTTGTGTTTTGTTTGGTTTTATTGTCTACCAAAGTTTCCTAAGGACTTAATTAGCCTTATAAAGTCATAATTAAACATTATCAAGTCTCGGTAGGCTCTTTGGGTCCTAGCCAAGTTCACTCCAAGCTTAGAGCATGTTTTTGCTCAAACCGTGTCTTAGTGTTTTCTTGTGTTTTACCATGGTTTAAATGGTTCGTTTATGTTTCTAAGGCACTTTTTAGCCTTTAAATACCATAGTTTAACATTTACACAACATACCAAGGTTTGGGGTATTTCAAGTTCCTCATTAAACCTTCACAAGGCATTACACTTCCATTGTTCACCAAACTTTGCACAAGACTTTACCACATCTCCACTATGACCTGGGTGTATCCAAAATTCATCCATTAGTTCTCTAAATCTCCAAGACTATGCCCAAGGCATCTTAACACTTAAGAACACCTTAATTCACTTTCTTTAATCATCTTAACACTTAACAATTCCTAGTACAATCTAGGTCACCACATCTCATTAGAATACATAAACTCCTTTGTTTATCAACTAAATTTTGCCATAGTTTCTCTTGTAACACCTTACACCAAAACACATAGTTTCTCACCTTTAAACAACCAAGAACACTCAATCCCATAATACACATCCTTACACAAAAACATATGGTTTTTCATTCTTTAACCATCAAAGACATTCATCTACTCAAGAGATGTTCTTTACACACAACTAAACCTTTAAACTACACTACATCACAATATAGTGCATAAACTTAAATTGCTTGGCACTTAGGCCCTTAAATAACGTGGCTCCTAGGCCCTTAAATTGCATTAAACTTAAACACTGAATTTCCCACATATATATTGCCTTTGACCTGCAAATACACACAACACCTCATATGCCCTTAACAACCTCCTTATGAGTACTTTACTAGCTCATTTGCCATTGGCTCCTTAGGTATTTTATTAAGCAATACAAGCTCATTTTTCCTTAGGAATTAAATTACATTAGGTTAGCACATTTACCTCTTTTCTTCAAGATTTTTACTTGAACACTCTTGTTCTTCCTTGTTTGGAAATTGGCAAGAGGACTTGGTTACTTGTCAATGTTCTAATCAATATACAAGTAAAACCAATGAGCATTCAATCTTCATGCTTAAACTCATTTACAAACCCTAGGTTATATACATTGTCTATACACTTTAGGAATTGTTGTTTTACCTTGGAATAAAAAGAGAGATTGAATAAGCATCAAGAGAGGACTCCTCCTTGTCCTTTAAAGATTGAAATGGAGCTATGAAAGAACAAGAGAAGACACCATCAAATGGTGATTTTCGGTCACATACAAAAACAAGAGGGAATGGAGTTTTTCTTTGATTTTCCTTACCTTGAAGCAAAGGAGAATGACAAGGCATGAAAATATGAGCTCAAGCTCCTTCAATGGTGAATCTCCATGGCACCGAAATGGAGTTCTTGAAGATTTGAAAAGAGAGAAGTGTAGAGCTTGGCCTAACTAAGACAAATATGGTCTTAGAATTTGATTTGGTATATGGAGCTAGGAGTTACAAGGATTCAAAGATGGAGTACTTGTGTGGGCTGTAGCAAACCGAGAATGAGAAGGGAGAAGGGAGGTTGGAGACGGTGGGGAGCAAGGAGAATGAAGAGAATGAGAAGAACGGCTTGCTTTTGGAGATATTTTAGCTAAAGGCAAATAGTAACTATGCTTTATTACTTTCCTTGTTTATTTGATTGGTCAAGTGTGGTGAGTCACACATGAAAAATCGGCCCCCTTAGTAGTTTAGGCTCTTTGGTGGTCTTTGTTGACCAACTAAGTCACTTATATTGACTTATGTTATAAACTAGTACAATTTAGTTACTATTCACAACTAAGGCACATATTTGTGAAATTTTTGATTTCCCATTGATTTAGACTTCCTAATGTGATGCTAAGTAGTACACATGTTAATTAAAGAGTAATGATGGACATTTAGCCATTCAAAACTCATTTACAAGACAATTTTTCAAAAAATGTGCTTTAAGACTCCTTAAAGCACATTTTGTATTTTAACTTGGTTTCAAGCTTGGTTTTCTTTAGTAATTGATTTTATATGTTCATTAACATATAATTAAGGTATAGGTATGACCTTTAGGTCTTATACAAACTTATCCCACGCTTAGAGCACATTTTTGCCCATATTGACTTTAAGGTATTTATTTGTGTTTTGTTTGGTTTAATCGTCTACCAAGGTTACCTAAGGACTTATTTAGCCTTATTGAATCATAATTGAATATCACCAAGTCTTGGTAGATTCTTTGGGTCCCAACCAAGTTCACTCCAAGCTTAGAGCATGTTTTTTCTCAAACTGTATTTTTGGTACTTATTGTTTTCACCATGGTTTAAATTGTACACTGATGTTTCTAAGGCACTTTTTAGCCTTTAAATATCATAGTTTAGTATTTAAACAATATATCAAGGTTTGGGGTATTTCAATCTACCCCCCTTAAAAGAACTTTGTCCTCGAAGTTCACACTTCCCACACATCATTGAATTAAACACAGGGATTACTTGCAAAATAAAACTTTCGTAACCAAACATACTTTACATCACAACCTCGGACTTGACGGTCCGGGCAAAATATTCACATCCATACATATCATAACATAACATACTTACATGATAACCTCGAACTCAACGGTCCGGGTATCTTAACAACATTGTACTCACATAACAACCCTTAGACTCTCTGGTCTGGGTAACATAACAACATTTAGACACATAGGTCTAGGTAACATAACAACATTTAGACACATAGGTCTAGGTAACATAACAACTTTCGGAACTCAACCACATTAGGACTCAAGGTCAAAATTGTATTTATTTCACATACCACACAACATGTCATAGCATGTATAACAATCAAAGATATCTTTTATATACACAGTGATCCTGCAGAACCCGGTCTCGATGGACACCTTCCATCCCCGTTCCTTTGGGAGATCAAAATAATCACTTAATCTTTAACACATATGCTTCCCATGTCACCGGGCAAGTACTACAAAAATATTCTTTGTTAAGGTTAAGTAAAAGTACTTCCATAATGTAAGGTATCTATCGACGTTTTATAAATACCAATTCAAAATCCTTTTGAAAACACATACAACTCCAAGTCCAACTTACGCTCTTTGCTTCTTTTCTTAGCGTGGTTAATTGTGACCACTTAAGGGGAGCTTCAAGAATCATCAAACCGTAATGTGATCAACATCAGTGTTGAACTATCCTTCCACCCCAATTTGTGTTCGGCTTCCCTTGATCACATGCAAATCAAGTTCCACCTCCCACTTCATTTTCACGTACCAAATAATACACCCATTTCCAATTTTCTATCTTTTAGTCTTTCTAGTCATAATCATTACATCTCCAAAGGATAGAACTCCGTCTATCAATTATCTCCATTCACTTTAATCCTGTTACCTAGGTAATCTTATTCTCACTAGGTTCTATGTCGGTTTCATACCCTTTTCATGAATCACTATATTGTATACATACACATATATTTGATCAAAATACAACACACAGTTTCACATTTATACACTGTCGGGGTTTTTGTTCCTCGGGAGTTTCTCTACTCCCCACACTTGTACTATCACACACAACTGTTAACAAATAAACACACTTATCACAATGGTATTCGCATCTTCTGTGCGCAATTACCACAATTAAACCATGAATGAATGTGTATGTTTACGTAACACACACACACACCAATCATCAAAACCAATTATTTTGTGCTATGCACAACATAGGTCACGTACACTTGTACGGTAATACACACTAAGTGGTTTTGCGCTCTACCCCCCCTTAAAAGGGATTACGCCCACGTAATCAATCACTTAATCATTGGTTTAAAATGTTCTACCGTCGTGAAGTGTTTTAACTTCCACGCGGTCTGTTATACAATGCATTCCGATGAGAGGATCCTAACCATATTAGCGGTTTAGTTCCTAAACCAAGAATTCTCATTGGAGTTTGCTTTAACTCTTAACTGGTTTCGGCTCTGGCCTGTGAGGCTTCTAGGCATTAATAATTAGCCATTCATTCATGTTCACCATGCACATTCAGCACTTGAATCACTGGCTCACTAGTTTCTGCTACGCAACTCTGATAACTGTAGAGCTTAGTTTGCTCCATTCGTTATTGTTACTGTATTGTATAACCCCGATTTATCACCTTTATCTTGGTAACAACGGTTCCTCAACCAATGCGTGGTATTCCTTACCGTGCGCAAATTCGGTGAGTTTCAAAACTTTCCATCCCCTTCTCTAATAACTTACTGTGTAAACTGCTACGTATTTCAAAATGATTGACTTGATTCCTTCCAACTTACTGTCGGTTGAGGTTGAGCTACTACCTAATGTGTAGTGCTCTCTCGGTTATTTCCCACACTCGAGGTATATTCCATACCGATATTTGGTATTTAGTGCTACTGTAGTCACTTGTTGTTAATCATGCCTCCACATTTGGTTTTGTGCAAGTATCATTTCATTGGTGCGACCTTGCATTTCCTATGCCTTGGTCCTTATAGCGTTATAAGTCTGTTTCTACTTCCACCACAATTAACATCTTCCCAAATTCCTAGCTATCTCACTCGATCATTACTGCGCAAGTGCAATACCAAAACACCCAGTCATACAGAGTGCAGAGGCGTAAACTCTTGGCAGTAAATCTCTTATGCGATTCGCAATGGAATTCACACTGTGATTCGCCACTTATTTGGCTGATTGCTGAATACACTATTCTTTGAGTCTTTATGCTCCTTGAGCATTGTTCACTACACATTTAGCATCACACACCTATAGTGGTTGCTATTAGACTTATTAATCTTCTAGTCTCCACAACTGGTACAACACTTCTTTTCATATTTTTCTTATTCAAATCACTCTTGGGTAACAACAACATTGTCAATCCTAACATATTTCTTGAACTTGGTTCACATAACTACCGCTCCTGCGGTCTCACAATATCGAGAGGTATCCCCACTCTTAATGCAGTGGTTCGTTCTCCGCTCTATTTACCTGTACAACATAGACTTCTACAACTGATTCAAGTTTACATAACACATGTTATTTGTGGCTTATAAGCCTTACTGTCTCGATTCCTTCCAAGTTGTCTCTTTGGCAACTTAGGGTCCTACTGTTAAGTAGGTTACCTTCAGTGTTTAATCCGAGTAATAGTTTCAACTCTTGCGTTTCTGTTACATTGCTCCATCCAACAATGTTTGATCCAAACACCCCTCAAGGATTGCTCCTGGGTGTTGCTAAGGTATGCCATTACATTTGGCTTGCACTTATGGGTACATTCAGTAAACTACGCCTTCTTATGTTCTTAGCTGGGTATTCATTCCAGCTATCATTTTTATTCCTGAAGATTCTTAAAACATATCCGATGTTTTTACATAGCAGTCAGTGCACTTCGCACCTCCCGACTCTTAAATATTTCCTTGAACAAATTCACCAATTTCTTTAGTCTTCTTAACTGGGTTCCTTTACTTCAACCATTCGTGGTAATCCTTAGCTCTTACTTGACTTTTTCTGCTGACCGTAGTATGGAGTCGACTACTTTCCATGTTCCGGACTCTGCTCGTATACATATGTGGGGTACCCTACTGATACATTACTACTTACCCAACTAACCCATAAGTAGGTCTGTCAGGCCCACAAGCTCCTAACGGAGTGCGGTCGTCCCACATTACAGTTGGTACACTCGTAGTGTCCGTCACACGCCTAGGTGAAGTATTCCGTTGTCAACTCTCTTATATCATCCTGTGATAATATGCATTCCGTGTTTACCGGTTTCCTTCCGGTTATTCAAAAGTGAATTGAGTGTAACTTACCTACCATGTGGCGCTGAGGCCGGTGTAGGTCTTCTGGTTTGGTTTGAAAGGAGGTTAGAAATAAGTATTGGTTTGAAAGAAAATTGGTTTTGAAAAAGAGTTTGAAATACATCCGAGTTTGAAAGAAAAATTTTTGTGGTTTCACAACGTCTTCTTGCCTTAACCAAGTCTAGCTTCTTGCTGACTGGTGTATTTCCAATTACAGAGGTTAGGCTATTAAGCCCTTCCACGGTTATGATGATTTCACTTAACTTCATGGTACTTTACTAAGTACTTCGTATTTGTTAAAAATTTCCCGAACAGTCTTGTTATAGCAGCACTTGCCATGGCAAGTGCGCCATGCTAACTAGCTATCAGTTCAACACACACACCTATTGTGGTATCATTTTTACTCGCACTGTCATCAGTGGCCTTGTCGGCCCTTACTTGGTCTTACAGTCTTGATAATAATTCTTCTGGGTGACTTCTCACTGTCTTTACATGATAATCATTAACTGGGGTGTTCCCCACTCTTGGAGTCCCCTTTTACCTAGTATTGTATCCTCTTCGTAGCCCATTCCACGCATTTGCCGTGGTTACTGAGATCTGTCTCTTGTTTGGGTACTACGTTGTAATTCCTTAGTCGGTTGGTATACCGTCGGTGTATTATTTAACATTTGTAGTCCCGTAGACACTCGTCTCGGGTTTCATTACTTCACTTCTTGCCTATTGCACGGTTGGTGCGTTGCAGCTGGTTGCTCTCGACTGCTCGGCATGTCGACCCAGGTTGCCGGAAATTCCAATCTTCTATACACAAGATTCTTCATTCTTCGCTATTAAATGCGGTTAACATTGTTCAAATGGAAACCGTCTCCGGGATTCCCACATTTCGGGATCCACCGTATGACAGGTTCTCCGTACTCACAGTGGTACTTAATAACAGCCAGATCGGGTATTCCCGAGTAAGAGAGGACTTCCATCTCTCTAGCGTTCTTTCCCAAGTTATAAAACAGGGATTGTGGAGGGCGGGATGGATATTGTAGGTTTCCAGTATACACTGGTAATTCCTAACTAGCGTATCACTCATGCTATCACTCAACCCTTAACCCAAGGTACTAAAATCCTAACTCGGTACTTCCTAAGCTCGGTAATTCAGTCATCAGAGCGATACTTTGCTCTGATACCACTTTTTGTAACACCCCAACTAACAACACACACTTAACAACAAACTGCAGCGGAAAACTTAACTCAACACATTACTTAACTCATTGGTGTTACACGCCGTTAACCACCCACGTGGCTAACAAGGCTAATACATATACATTGTATCGGTCTGATGGACTAGATTCCCGAACAACTATACATTACGCCCTTTCCAACAAAACAACATACATAAACATTCTAACTGTACCGAGTATTTAAAAACTGACGCCGATAACAATTTCGGTCTTACCACACCTACAATACATACACAGTTAAAATGGCTACCCATGTACAAACGACTACCCCGTCCTACTCTCGAACGGCTTCCAGCTCCTTGTACCTGAAATAGAATTGGAAGAAAGGGTGGCCCCCAAGGGGCTCAGCACCTTTGCTGGTATGGTAATCCCGCAGCCCGTATGCTACCGGGCCACGCACAACTATTTGTCGTCTTAGCATGCGGTCGATTATCTTTAAATCATGCATGTAAACTATAAACACATAACACATTACATACCCACAACAACGGGGTTCAACAGATCAATCAACACAACAAAACTCGTTAGCTCACTCATTTTGTTCCTTAACCCTTGAGGGTTTCTCCTCTAATGGAGCTATTTCCTTAATAGATGACACTTACCCACTATTCGGGTTATACTCCAAATTGTCTTATAATAAACTGGGACTCATATCCATGATCCATGTGCTCCACATAACAACACATTTTACGCTTCAACGTACATATAACATAACATCGCAACAGGATTTGCAGTACAACAATAACACATAACATAACGGGAACAGTTCTCTTTAGGAACTGACCCAAACTTAGTTAATTCACTTGTGAGCCTAGAGAATGATATTACCCTCATGTTAAGCTCGTTATACAACACTCATTACTGTCCTAATAGTCAGACGAGTAACTTAAGTTAAGATGGATCGGATATAGTGACCCGAACACACCACACAAACACATTTTCCCCCTAGGCCGATTGAAGACCAAGAAGGAAATCAACCTTAACAGAGAGGAAGGTAAAGCAAGGATGGATACCCACTCCCAAACAACGCACGACCGGAACGACCGGATTCCTCACCCCCCCATTAGTACATATATACTTATAAGTAAACAGTTAGAGCTCCATTATGGAACCTATTACACCCACACACCATAAGGTATTACAACTGGGTTAAACACACAAGGGAGGTCCATACATTCACACACAAACATCACACAATTAACTCTCGCATAGCTGTGGTTAGAACGTCCCATGGTTCGGGTCGTTAAATCCGAATACCGATCTCTTATGTGATCCTAGATTTGGTTAGTTAAGGTTTAACACTTTCGAGGTTAAACGGTATCGGAATTGAACACGCCACATAAATGAATTACTATAAACTCATTACATATTTTATCTTACAAGGTGGAAAACGCACAGAAAAACACATTGGCATACAAGCCGGTGTAATCCGGTAGGACACATGTTGCAAGAAAACCATACCTTGGTCCCTGCTTCGATTGATTTCCACCGTAGGCAACTCCTATACATCATTAATAATTTCGGTTAATTAACTTACTCAACTTATAACTTACTAAGTGTTTACATGTTTTCATGACATGTTTTATCCTAAATCTCTTACACTTATTTATCTTTATTATACATACTAGGGTCTACTACATAACCCTCATTCTCTTTCTTAAATTTAAAGAATTTTTTTTTGTTCTGGTCCGGACCGCCCCACTGGGGAGGTCCCCAGGGGCGGTCCATAACAGAAGCTCTCACGCATGCAGCAGACAACAGGACCTCCCCACAGGGGCGGTCCGTAGGGGCGGTCCACTGCAGAACCAATTTTCTAATGTGCTTTTCTCCTCTTTCTGAACTCCAAATTCATCCCAATTTTTTCCTATCATTCCACAATTTTTCCACATGTTTCCTACATGTTTAAACACCTTAAAACAAGCACTAAACCTTCCTAAATCGTCACTAACTTGTTACTCAATTTCTTACAACAATTCCTAACACTTATAACACTTTTCCATAGGATTTCTAAGTGGTGAATCATGCCTACAATATCACTAACCAAAGTGTTCTTCGACCACAAGATAACCACTCCTATAGCATCATTTTGGTATCACACTCATCCCCTTTACACACACTCCTCAAGTCTTTCCCACAAGTTCCTCATTAAACCTTCATAAGGCATTACACTTCCACTGTTCACCAAACTTTGCACAAGACTTTACCACATCTCCACTATGACCTGGGTGTATCCAAAATTCATCCATTAGTTCTCTAAATCTCCAAGACTATGCCCAAGGCATCTTAACACTTAAGAACACCTTAATTCACTTTCTTTCATCATCTTAACACTTAACAATTCCTAGTACAATCTAGGTCACCACATCTCATTAGAATACATAAACTCCTTTGTTTATCAACTAAATTTTGCCATAGTTTCTCTTGTAACACCTTACACCAAAACACATAGTTTCTCACCTTTAAACAACCAAGAACACTCAATCCCATAATACACATCCTTACACAAAAACATATGGTTTTTCATTCTTTAACCATCAAAGAGATTCATCTACTCAAGAGATGTTCTTTACACACAACTAAACCTTTAAACTACACTACATCACAATATAGTGCATAAACTTAAATTGCTTGGCACTTAGGCCCTTAAATAACGTGGCTCCTAGGCCCTTAAATTACATTAAACTTAAACACTGAATTTCCCACATATATATTGCCTTTGACCTGCAAATACACACAACACCTCATATGCCCTTAACAACCTCCTTATGAGTACTTTACTAGCTCATTTGCCATTGGCTCCTTAGGTATTTTATTAAGCAATACAAGCTCATTTTTCCTTAGGAATTAAATTACATTAGGTTAGCACATTTACCTCTTTTCTTCAAGATTTTTACTTGAACACTCTTGTTCTTCCTTGTTTGGAAATTGGCAAGAGGACTTGGTTACTTGTCAATGTTCTAATCAATATACAAGTAAAACCAATGAGCATTCAAGCTTCATGCTTAAACTCATTTACAAACCCTAGGTTATATACATTGTCTATACACTTTAGGATAATTGTTTTACCTTGGAATAAAAAGAGAGCTTGAAAAAGCATCAAGAGAGGACTCCTCCTTGTCCTTTAAAGATTGAAATGGAGCTATGAAAGGACAAGAGAAGACACCATCAAATGGTGATTTTCGGTCACATACAAAAACAAGAGGGAATGGAGTTTTTCTTTGATTTTCCTTACCTTGAAGCAAAGGAGAATGACAAGGCATGAAAATATGAGCTCAAGCTCCTTCAATGGTGAATCTCCATGGCACCGAAATGGAGTTCTTGAAGATTTGAAAAGAGAGAAGTGTAGAGCTTGGCCTAACTAAGACAAATATGGTCTTAGAATTTGATTTGGTATATGGAGCTAGGAGTTACAAGGATTCAAAGATGGAGTACTTGTGTGGGCTGTAGCAAACCGAGAATGAGAAGGGAGAAGGGAGGTTGGAGACGGTGGGGAAGCAAGGAGAATGAAGAGAATGAGAAGAATGGCTTGCTTTTGGAGATATTTTAGCTAAAAGCAAATTGTAACTATGCTTTATTACTTTCCTTGTTTATTTGATTGGTCAAGTGTGGTGAGTCACACATGAAAAATCGGCCCCCTTAGTAGTTTAGGCTCTTTGGTGGTCTTTGTTGACCAACTAAGTCACTTATATTGACTTATGTTATAAACTAGTACAATTTAGTTACTATTCACAACTAAGGCACATATTTGTGAAATTTTTGATTTCCCATTGATTTAGACTTCCTAATGTAATACTAAGTAGTACACATGTTAATTAAAGAGTAATGATGGACATTTAGCCATTCAAAACTCATTTACAAGACAATTTTTCAAAAAATGAGCTTTAAGACTCCTTAAAGCATTTTGTATTTAACTTGGTTTCAAGCTTGGTTTTCTTTAGTAATTGATTTTATATGTTCATTAACATATAATTAAGGTATAGGTATGACCTTTAGGTCTTATACAAACTTATCCCACGCTTAGAGCACATTTTTGCCCATATTGACTTTAAGGTATTTATTTGTGTTTTGTTTGGTTTAATCGTCTACCAAGGTTACCTAAGGACTTATTTTGCCTTATTAAATCATAATTGAATATCACCAAGTCTTGGTAGGTTCTTTGGGTCCCAACCAAGTTCACTCTAAGCTTAGAGCATGTTTTTTCTCAAACTGTATTTATGGTACTTATTGTTTTCACCATGGTTAAAATTGTACACTGATGTTTCTAAGGCACTTTTTAGCCTTTAAATATCATAGTTTAGTATTTAAACAATATATCAAGGTTTGGGGTATTTCAAGTGTAGATTTTTATTAATTTCTCATTTAAATGAAAGTGTAGTTATTTAAGTAAAATGTTAGATTTTTAAATATGTATGCCTAGATTTGTTTGATAAAAATGTAGATTTTATATTTAGACATACCGTTTTAGAATGAAAAGAGTGGATTTGGTTAGTAATAAAAAACTCAATCCAGCCACCTCACTTGTGATATTCTTATATTTATTTTAAAGAATTCATGTCAAAATATTTTATAATTACTTATTTTAAGCAATTTGTTTAAAATGTGGATCTTTTGTTTTTTTCCCTAAAATACAAGTGTAGATTTGTTTGGTAGTAGTGTAGATTTTTATTAATTCCTCATTTCACTAAAAGTGTAGATATTTAAACAAAATGATAGATGTTTAAAAATGTAGGTGTAGATTTGTTTGATAATAGCGTATATTTTGTTTTTAGACAATACAATTTATAAAATGAAAAAGTGGATAATGTTTTTGTTTGAAATCTTGTATTAAGTAATAACTAAATTCAACTCTTTTTTTATATTTATTTTTAAGGAGAGAATTCGTACATGGCGCAAGCGCCATGCTGTAAGGTGGCGATGGCCACTTTGGTCTTTTAACATCTTTTTTGTCCTTTTGTGTTGGTGTGTAGTTTCAGGCACATGTTACTACTCTATTGCAGATAAATAAAGAAAAAAAAAAGAAGATGGAACAACAGACGCGCGTTACAGGAGGGGAGTATGTGAGGAGGGAGAGAGAAAATACTTTTTTTTTTCTAAATGTCATAACTATTTAAGATATAAGTGCAAAAATAAACAAATTACACCATTGTTCATCATTTTTCGTGCTCTTCAAATAAGACCAAACATGAAATGTTTGATAAATTTAAATTTTTTATTTTCGTACGTACATATTTTTCAAGATTCATTGTGAATCTTCAGTTTAAGAAAAGTGAGTCAAAGGGTGTTACAAAGTGAATCAAAGGTGTTAAAAAGTGAATCAGATAGTTGATTAAAGTAAAAAAGATGTTTAAAAAAGCGAATCTCATAAACCAGAGATTGTTTTGACTAGTGTGAATCAGAGTTTTATAAAAGTGAATCAAAGGTTGTTTAAAAGTGAATCACAAGTTGTTACACAGTGAATCAGAGTAATAAGAGTGAATTCGTAAGCATAGATTAAGAGGTTTTGAAATGTGAATCAGAGGTATTTATAAAGTGAATCATGCGTTTAAGCAAAGTGAATCAATGTTTAAGAAAACTGATTCTCGTAAATAGAGATTGTTTAACTAAAGTGAAGAAGAGGTTTAAACAAAAGTGAATCAGAGGTTTAAGAAAAGTGAATCAAAAGTCTTTTAAAGTGAATCAAAAGGTTTAAGAAAAGTGAATATTTTTTTAATACTAGTAAAGTTAATCATACCACAAACTTATGCAAGGTGGTTTTTAGGTTGTTTTGGGGGGGAGGTAGGGTAATCTTTTGGCATTAGTTCTACACTTTATTTGTCGTCACTACTCGACAGTTTTTAGGGTTGTGGGTTTAGGGTTTAGGGGAACGACCATAACCCTGCACTACAACCAATAAAAACGCCTTCGACGTTTTTAGCATTACTAGGGTGGTTTGAGGGTGTTTGGGGGGTAGGTAATCTTTTTGGCATAGTTCTACACTTCTATTGTCGTCACTGACTCGACACTTTTTTAGGATTTGTGGTTTAGGCTACAAACCATAAAATGTCTTCGATTTGTTTTTAACTTTACTATGGTGGTTTTAGAGGTTTGGTGTAAGATTCATTTTGTTAATGAATAAGTTCATTTATTATTAAAGAATATTCATTTTGCTAATGAATAAGATTCACTTTAAAATACCTAATATATACTCATTCTAAAATATAAAATTTTAAGTTTACCAAAATATATTCATGATGCATCTTGTTTTGAAGAGCACGAAAAATTGATGACAATGGTATTAAATTTTATTTTGCATTATATTTTATGATTATAATATTTTGAAAAAAAAAATTTCTCTCTCTCCTAGCTAAATCCCCAATGCAATGGGACGGATGAAACCTACACTAGTCTTTCTTTTTTTTATTCTTTTTTTTCCCAATATATGCGACACGTGTTAGGAGACCCTTTACCTGGCATAAGCGCCAGGGTCTCCATTCGCGTTTCTAATTGGTATGTTTAAATAAATTGTTTTGCTGAAAACGTGGATCCTTTTCTTTTTTCAAATTAGCATTCCATGTCAATTTCAGTAAAAACATTTTTTTATCTCAAATCGTGGGATTGATCGTGGGAATTTTTTTGTTCTTGATTCTATATTATAAATTCATTTTGAAATCTAACCCCTATATTAATTATTATTAATTTAGACCATCTATTTATTTTTGGAATCAACGGCCAAGATTTAATGAGCACAGGCTCAAAATTCCTATTGGCCACCTTTGAAAAACCCCTAAATTAATTTAAATTAATTTAGGGGATTTCTTTTATTAAACCTTAATAATACTATTAAGTATTAAATTATTATATGGAATTATGAATATTAAATTAGTTAAGGAATTATGAATATTAAATTATTGTATGGAATTGAGTATTAATATATTGGAATTATGGAAATTATTTGGGGGATTCTCCTTTTAACTCTAAGTATAGAATTAAATATTTAATTATATATATTATATAGTATTATGAATTAATAATAAGATTTATAAGTCAATAAATCTTGGGAAAATTTTGAGACACTCCACTCCAATTATTATAAAGATTTTAGAAATATATGGAAACATTGATGTGGATCATAAAGTCAATATAAAATCATAGTTGAAATATCCCTAATAATATAAAAATAATTAAGGTCTAATTATATAAGGCTAACATGTTGCAAAAATGGGATTAAGTAAATATTTACATGAATTAAGGTTTCAATGAACCTCAATTATATTTTAAAAAAATAAATACATAGTCAAAAAGAGTATCAAACGTAACACGAAATTCTAAATTAAGGGGATATTTAAAAGGAAGTAAATTATACCAATAAAAATCGGTGTAACATGTAAATATACTATTACATGAAATGACAATAGGTTATTATGAGGAAGATTGGGAGGTTATTTAACGAGCTAATTAATTATGAATCTTCTCTAATCTTTCATTTACTTTCACTCATGTTACAAAAAAAAATAACAATTAAATAAATATAACATAAAATAATAGCTTCTCTTCTACTCTTTCATTTTCTTTTATTATAAAACTTATATGCTGACCTCTCTTCTTCATATTCCCCGCATACAATAACTTAATTGACAACACAAATAAATACTTTAGCTATTTATCTTTCACTCACGGTTGAAATCCTCTCCTTTATTTTCTCCTCACATTATGAAATATATATAATACGTGAGCTCTCTATTTTCTTCACTCACTAATTGACAAAGGAACCTTTCATTTCTTCACATCTATTCACGTTAATTTAACAACTGGTGCTTTCATTCTCTTCACATCAATTTGCAACTCTGCGTGGTGAGAGGATCATACATACAACGCTCTCTCCATTTCACTTCTCACCCACCGTTACAATCCTAATCCCAAGAAATACCTACAAGCCCGCCTTCACATTCTCTTCATTTCTTCTCATATTTCAAGAAACATACAGTTACTTCGATCCCCTTGTTTCAGCACCCCTGAAATTGTATATCGGGAGTCCTGATCTCATGCACCAAATTGAAGGGAGGACCGAAAGCATTTCCATTCAGAACTGCCTACATCATCTTCATCGCTTTCTTGTACAATCGCCTTTGCAGCAACAAATCATTGATCTGCTTTTGCACACCAGACTCTACAGGACTGAAAACAATTGCAATCTGCAACCGGTAATATACCCAACCCTATCTTCTTCTTCTCCTCTATTGTTATAACAATAGAAGTTTTAATTATTTGTTGGGCACCGGTGAGAACTGAAGGAAAAAAAAAAGATAGAGAATTAGCAAAAAGAAAATCTTAATCCTAACTAATTAAACAAAGTAATTGGGTTAGATATTAGTAGCGCTAAAATTCTAGTTCATGAGTATAGGAATTTTTGGAATAATGTTTGGGTTAAGAAACAAACTCAAAAGTAAAGCGAGCAGTAAAAAAATATACAAATAAAATGGTTGTATTAACAGTGTATAACAAATTTAGTGATTTTGAGATTAAGTCGTGGTAACAAGTCGTTGCGGTAATTAATTATAAATTGCTATTATTTATGGTGTAAGTTGAGAATTTTATGGTTTGATAAGTGGTTCAAATTTTTAGTGATAGTAGGATTTAAAATTGTGAAATAGAGTATGGTAAAAGAGAGATTATAGAGAGGGATGATAAATATATTAATATAGGATGACTAAGTTATAAAAACGGATGGTTTGTAAAAAAAAATGATAAATTGATAAGTAATAAGTCAATGAAGATAGATTTGATAAAAGGCTAATAAAAAAATTATTATTAAATGTTTAAATGGGTTGGTAATTTGGGATTTTAAAAAACAATTATTATGTAGTTGAGTTTATTGGAAAATTAATATTGTGGTTGGTGGGAGAGATTAAAGGATTACTTAATTAATTATCAAGTAAAGTAGTTAAATGATTAGTGGTTTTAAATGTAAAATACACATTTATATATTTGAGATTAAGGAAATAAAAGGGATTGAGTAAAGAAAAGTCGTAGGGAATAGATGATTAAGTGGATAAATTGATTAATAAATTATTTAGTAAACTTTGTTAAGTTAATAATTGATCAATAAACGCCAAGTTCAATGGCGAATAGATTGTAAAATGAAAAGCGAATATATGGGTTAAGAGTAAGTAATTAATTATCAAGTAGTGAAGAAGGTTGATGATTTTAGCATTTAATATATAATTATATATATATATAAGCTTAAGAAAATAGGATGAAATGAATAATAAATTAGTAATATGAGAGTAAGGAATTTAGTATTTAAGTTGGTAAATTGAAACCGACTGGTTGATAAACGTTAGGAGACTTAGGATATGATCTGGTAGTGGTTGCATTAAAAATTAATATGGTAAGGGTTAGAATATGGAGGAGATCAATAGATAAAATAATACAAAAATATATAGATATATGTATAATGAGAGAAACTTTAGCCTAATGATATAGTTGCATATCATGATCATAAAGTGACAAATAAGATAATAAAAAAACAAGTTATTATCACACTCGAAAATTTGAGGGATAGGAGTTTAAAATGAAGGATGAAATAATACTAATACCTTGGTAAGGATTAGTGAACACCCCAACCGCTAATCCTTCCATTCCTCTAATCAATCCCATACTACCCTTCTCGCAGCGGAATACTTACCTACTCCCGGCGGGTGATACAACGCCGTTAACCCTCCAAGGTTAACAAGGCTACTATTACTTACGTTTCGGTCTGATGATTAGAATGAATACATACATACTACTTACTTTACATACCAAATACTTACTTACATTTGATTACCGAGTGTCTAAAGTATATGAATTACATTCCAGACTACTTCCCAAAAATGAAGAGTTTATACATACTCTTTCTATCCAATCAGAATTCAATATCCAAAAAGTGTACCACATGGTACACCGGCTACACAAAAGGCCTTAGCCGTGTACAACTCAGTACACCGTTCCAATCCTACTACTACTCCAAAAGAATCACATCTTGACCTTACTTTACCTTCACGCCTCGCGGGTACCTGTGGAGTAAAAACATTCCCCCTAGGGGGTCAGCTTACGCTGCATATGATAACCGCATACCCCGCGTACTAGCGAGGGTACGCCAACTATTTGGTCGAGTACATGCGGTTCGTTTCATTCATACATACATACATGCTTTATACAATACAATACGATACATTCATTTTACCAAGCATACATACATACAATACATACAAGGAATACAATACAAGTCATTCATTCATACTTACCATACTCACCGCATCACGGAGATACAATTCTCCAACACATACAAGGTCTTGTTAGCCTTATTACACACTCGGGTTAATCGGGTGTTCAATACTTTTACTCCGGGTCAATGACTTACAATAGTCAAGACCAATACAAATACAATACATACTTCTTACATACTTTACTTCCAGTTAAGTCGGTATGACCTCCGGGCAGGGATTACTACATCCCACCACCGGGCTTTAGGGTGGCCCACTAATCCAGGATGCTACCCATTCAAGGGATTTGGTCCATGGAAAAGATTATAGCCAGGATTCGGATCCAACCTCTTGTGTCTCCTTATCCTCACGCGTGGCCGAAACTATATCGGGCTTCTACTCATTCCATTATACTCATTACTCATGTTAGGAGTTAGTTGTTAGGAATTAGTAGAAGTCCATACTTACTTCCATACATACATACATACACAAGTACTCATACTTACACATACACTTCATTTCCATTCATTCATTTCATGAATTATACAAACTAATGTTCAAGAGCATAAACAAGAACAATATAGTTCAAACACAATTAGTGCAATATAAGTCCGATTCGTGCATTTATCTTATTGGTGATCACATAAGCACACAAATCGGGGTAACCAAGTTAGGATACAGGGCATGAGGAAATCATACCGTTCACCGTCGTAGGGTACTACCGGTTCCTTTGGAGCTCAACTATGGGATTCCTATACATACATGAAGTAGTATGATCAATGATCTATTATTGATCTACTTACTCCTTCATTGATACTTTCAATGCATACTTACTACTCCATTACTTTCTTACTTGGTTATAAACCATTCTTTCCTTTACTACTTCATAAACTTACTTCCTTACACATTTACTTACTTTCTTACCATTATTACTTCATTAATGGTGTATTACTACTTATACATGCATACCGGTGTATAGGCATATACATATACATACATATGATTACTATAGTCATATTATAAAAACATTTTTTTTTGTAAGTGTTTGGGCCGTCCGACCCACCGTCCGACCCAACCCTGGGTCGGACCATTCCAGTAGGTTTTCGTCCTCTGAAATTACTCCCGTCCGACCCAGCACTATTCCGTCCGACCCATACCCTCTGGGTCGGACCATTCCAGAAAGTTTCGATTTGTCATCCAGCCATGTCCGACCCACGTCCGACCCACCTCTGGGTCGGACGAAGTCAGAAACTTCGATGAAGAAAATTTTGCCTGTCCGACCCATGTCCGACTCACGGCCCTGGGTCGGACCATTCCAGAAAGAATTATTGTCGTTTATCAAGGCCCGTCCGACTCACCGGCTCTGGGTCGGACGGTTCCAGAAAGTTTATTTTCGTTTTCAGGCCTTGTCCGACCCAGCGTCCGATCCAGCTGTGGGTCGGACAGTAGCAGAACTTTGCTACAGGCCTTGTTTTCTTTTCCCAATTTCACCCATTGCTTCCCTATTCTTCCTACATGCATCCTAACATGTTTTAGTACTATTTAGACACTCTAAATCATGCTAATTCATTCCTTAATACATCACACAATCCTATGCTTATTTATACACTCAATTTCCCCAAGTTTCAACTCAACACTCCCATTGTTTCTTCCCTTATACCTTATGCTACAGATTTTTCCCTCTACTCTTATACTCCAATACCTCCTCATCCAATGCCACTCTTAGCATCTTAAATACATTAGCTCACAACCTAGTTCCATCTCATTTACAAACCCATATTCAAATCTGTTACAAGGCACTAATATTCCTCCTAAACTCTCCAAACACTTCCTCTTCTTAAACAACTCAAGTCCTCTCCTTTCTACACAAATTTTGACATGGTCTCCCCTATAATTCTTACTTTCTCCACACATTATTCAGCTCACAATTCACATTCCACAACCTGTTTATACAACACACTATACTCACCATTCAACACTACTACACACATTAAAATTCCTGCACATACACATGTTACCCAATGGTTTTCCCAAGCTTTTAAACTTCATTTAAAACTTCAAAACTGTTACAACTTCATTATTCATCATACTACAATATTCTCATTACTCATTACTCAATTCACTACTCATTTTACTACTCCAAAAACTGCTACAATACACAATACAAACTAGCTCAAGGTAAGGACTTTACCTTTTGCTAGTTTTCTTTTCTTTCTTTTCCTTCTCTTCCTTTCTTTCTTTGTTCTCGGTCCCAATAGGGTTCCCACACAAAGTGCTACAGCACTAATACATACACCATACCATTTAGCATTCATTTTTACTCTAACCCTAGAATTTAATGTTTTAGGGTTTAGAAAGGGTTACCTTCAATGGATGGATGAGTTCTTGACTAGCAAGAGAACAATTTCCTAGCCCAAGGAAGAGCCAAAATCGGCTGAGCAACAAGGAGAAAGCATTCAAAAACTGAAAATTCTTAAAATGCTAATGAGAGCTAGAATGATGGATTTTCGAATTCTTTTTACCTCAAGATGAAGAGGAGGTGAAGGTGCTTCTAATGGTGGACTTGAATCTTCAAATGGAGAACACCCAAAAACGAAAGTGGAGCTTTTGGTTTTTGAAAGGATGAAAATGTTCTCCTTTGAGGGGATTCCAATGGTATAATTTTGTTGAGTTTGGAGAAGTTTGAGCACTCAAAGAGAGGAGAGAAGGAGGAAGTTGGAGAGCTCCTTCCTTTCTCCATGGCTGTCGCAGGGCAAGGGAAGAAGAGAGAAAATAGAGAAAGAGAGAGGGGATGCGTGAGTGAGGGTGAGGGGAGTGAGGAGAGAGACTCTTTTTTTCTTTTGCTTTAGTTATAGTTTGTTTTAGTAAATAAGACACATTAAGTGAGTGAGGAGGGGGAGGAAAATCGGATCCCACCCACACACACACAGCTTTTAACTTTTTATTTGCAAAGTGGACACACTAACTTTGTTTATTTGCACTCTCACCCCACAACTTACCGGTTGTTACAGTTTTCACTAACCGGTACCCGTTTTCCGGAATTTTCTCGTTTAATTAATTTTATTGGTTCTAAAGCTTCACTAATATTTATTAGTGACTATTTAGTTGACCAAAATTGTTACGAGTCTATTTGACCCGCTTAAAGTCACGTTTTCCCGGTTTCCTCGAAAAACGCGCTTTAAGGTTCGTTTATGCTTTTAACCCATTTTAAAGGTCCGTTTTCTTCGGGATTTGTTCCCTAGTATTTATTTTAGTGTAATTAAGCTTTAAAATATTAGCCTAATTAATCACTGTTTTTAATTACGGGGTATTTCAATCTACCCCCCTTAAGAAACTTTGCCCTCAAAGTTGCTCAAGGTTACAGTTTACCATTTCTACTCATTTGGCAAGCCAATTGCCACAATACATTCTACTACCACCTTACAAGGTGTTCACAATTCTTACACTACCAGCATACGCAATTCAGATACCATGCCACATACTTAGTTCAAATACCATACGCAATACTCAATCCATACACATACTTCATTCAAATACCATACACAATGCTCCATCCAATTCATACATCCACAATACATTCAATACTTCACAATGTCATTCGTGTCATATACCGTACGACACCAATGCATTACTCATTACATACATACCATACACATCGTACTACATACCAATACTACTAGCACTACTTTGTGCCAATACAATACAATTAGCACTACATGTGCCAACCAAAATACAATTACAATACATACGTACTACAATGCTAACCCGAAGCAATGCAAAAGCAAAAGGCTCTACCCCCCTTAAAAGGGGTACGCCCCGTACCCTCCGTGCTATACGGATACTAGACATCTAGTCTACAAATAATTCGGGTACTTCGCCTTCATGGCGTCCTCTAATTCCCAAGTCGCTTCCTCGACATCGTGGTTAGACCACAAGACCTTCACCATTCGTACAGATTTATGGCGAGTGTCTCTTGTCTTGTATCAAGGATTCGCAGTGGAGTCTCGACATATCTCATCGTCGGCTCTAGGGATAGATGTTCGGGTTCTAATACATGAGAGGGATCGGCTATGTATTTCTTGAGTGTGATACATGAAAGACATCATGAACACGTCCCAATTCTTCTTCAGGGCAATGCTAGCCTATAAGCTACGGCTCCAACCCTCTCGGTGATATGGTTTTACGGGCCTACAAATTTCGGGCTCAGTTTGCCTTCTGGCCCAATCGAAAGACAACCTTCATAGGTGAGACACGCAAGTAACACTTCTTCGGTCGACCCCACTGCGCGAACTCAAGGTCGCGTCTCGCACATCCGCATAGGATTTCTGTCTATATTGGGCTGCCTTCATATTGGTCGGATTTGTTGTACCTCAGCTTGTGACTTGTTCCAAATACTCCGGTCCTATGATGACCGCTTCGCTTGACTCATCCCAACACAACGGGGTACGACAAGGTCTACCATACAAAGCTGGAATGGAATGGCAACTCTAATCGAAGCATGGTAGCTATTGTTATACGAAAACTCGATAAGATGAAGCTTCTCAATCCAGCTCCCCTGGAAGTCTAAGGCACATGCCCTTAGCATATCCTCTAGTGTTTGGATGGTCCTTTCTGTCTGACCGTCGGTCTGTGGATGGAAGGCGGTGCTAAGCTTCAACTCAGTACCAAGCGCTTCCCGTGTCGCTCTCCAGTATCTCGAAAGAAATCTGGGTCGGGGTCAGATACAATGGTTTTTGGGACTCCGGTGTGTCGTTGATCTCCTTGTCGAATAGCTCTGCGAGCTTCGCCACCTTCCAGGTGTCCTTCATCGGTATGAATCGGGCAACCTTGGTGAGCGCGATCGACTACTACCCAGATCATGTTGAGTCCTCCCCTAGCAGGTGGGAGTCCAACAACAAAATCCATGGAGATGTCGTGGAATTTCCACTCCGGAATGGGCATGGATTGCACCATTCCTCCCGGTCTTCGGTGCTCGAACTTCACCTTCTGGCATGTGAGACACCTCAGAACATACTCAGTCACGTCTGATTTCATTCCTGACCACCAGAAGTACTCTTCATGTCTTTGTACATTTTAGAGGCTCCCGGATGGACATGCAATGTCGAACAATGTGACTCTCGCAGAATGCGATCCCTTAGCTCAGCATTGCTTCGGGGGACGCATAATCTGCCATTCAAACGGATCAGACCATCTTCATGCAGTTTGAAGTCATACTTTCGGCGCTCGAAGGTACCATCTGTGATTTTCTGTCTGATCTCTGTGAAGTAAGGGTCGCTCAACTGAGCGTCTCGCACCTCGTCAACCAAGCTAGAAGAAGCGAGTAGCGAATGGAGCGAGTGTGCTCGACGACTCAGGGCGTCGGTACTATGTTTGCCTTCCCTTCTTTATACTGGAGGTTGATGTCGTAATCCGAGAGGAACTCCATCCACCTCTCTGCCTTAGGTTCAATTCTTTCTGGGTGAATACGTACTGTAAACTTTTGTGGTCGGAGTAGTAGATGGTGATGCTTACCCCATGAGATAGTGTCGCCATATCTT
The DNA here is from genome assembly GCA_023374045.1 of Limonium bicolor. NCBI lineage: Eukaryota > Viridiplantae > Streptophyta > Magnoliopsida > Caryophyllales > Plumbaginaceae > Limonium > Limonium bicolor. The sequence goes on from CM041781.1 coordinate 185,197,775, forward strand.
CAAGGCGAAGACAATGGCTCCTAACTCTAGATCATGTGTCGGGTAATTCTCCTCATGCTTTTTCAGCTGGCGAGAAGCATAGGCTACCTTGCCATGCTGCATGAGTACGCATCCCATGCCCTTGCCCGATGCATCACAATACACCTCATATCCCTCTGTGCCCTCTGGAAGTGTGAGAATTGGCGCTGAGGTCAATGAGTCTTTTAATTTCTGGAAGGATACTTCGCACTCCTTTGTCCATACAAAGGGTGCATCTTTCTTCATCAATGACGTCATGGGCTTAGCGACTTTTGAGAAGTCCTTTACAAACCTCCGGTAACAACCGGCTAAACCAAGAAAGCTCCGGATGTCGGTAACCGTCTTAGGTCTAGGCCATGATCGCACTGCTTCGATTTTGGATGGATCTACTGAAATGCCCATGCTCGAGATGACATGACCGAGGAAAGATACCTGATCTAGCCAAAACTCGCATTTGGAGAACTTTGCATACAGCTGGTTCTCGCGCAGTGTCTCAAGTACTCTTCTTAAATGGTTTTCATGCTCTTCTGGTGACTTCGAATACACAAGGATGTCGTCGATGAATATTACTACTGAAGTGTCCAGCTGATCACTGAATAACCGATTCATTAGGTCCATGAATTTGGTTGGTGCATTAGACAAACCGAATGGCATCACCGTGAATTCGTAGTGGCCATATCTTGTTCGGAATGCTGTTTTCTGAATGTCTTGCTCTTTGATAGCAATTTGGTGGGAACCGGATCGGAGATCAATCTTAGAAAAGACGGATTCTCCCTTCAACTGATCGAACAGGTCGTCGATGTGTGGCAATGGATACTTGTTCTTTACAGTGACCGCATTCAATTCGCGGTAGTCGATGCAGAGGCGGAGACTACTGTCCTTCTTCTTCACGAAGAGGACCGGTGCTCCCCAGGGTGATACGCTCGGGTGTATAAACCCTTTGTCGAGAAGATCATGTAGCTGTTCTTTGAGTTCTGCCATTTCTGCCGGTGCCATACGGTATGGTGCCCTAGCAATGGGACCAGTACCCGGTACAAGGCCGATTTCAAATTCTACCGCCCTCTGTGGTGGCATACCAGGTAGCTCTTTCGGAAATACATCAGGGAATTCTGAGACTACTGCTACCTCGTCACTGAACTCTGGATCTTTCTCCAGGTCTTGCACGTGACATAAATACACTTCATGTCCTTTTCTGAGCTCCCGATACATTGCCATGGCGGAGATGACTGTAGTTGAAGGCTCTCTCGGTCTCTGGCGGTATGAAACAGTGACCCCAGATGGACTCTTGAGCAGCAATCGGTGCTCGGCGCATAGGATTCTCCCCTTGTGCCGCTCCAACCAGTTCATTCCGACTATTAAGTCGAATCCCAATCCGTTGAATTCAATGAAGGAAATGGGAAACGCTTCACCTTTGATTTGAATGGTGGCTGATTTGTAATACTTGGTACACTATAGCCGCTCCTTCGATGGGAGAGTAACCAAGAAGTTCGGTAGCTCATCCGCATCTAGCCCCAACTTCTTCGCAAGAGATGGCGATATGAAGGTGTGAGAGGCGCCGGAGTCGAATAATACTGAGGCTTCGATGCCGTTTACTGGGAAGGTTCCCGTTAGAATGGTGCCGCTCTTGCTGGCTTGTTCTTCGGTGAGGATGCTCAGGTTACCTTCGGTACCGAGTCCACAACCTATTGATTCATGAGATTATAAGTAAAGATGGTGGAACGTGAGTGGAATTTAATAACCAACACTGATTTTATTGAATAACCAACCATCATACATACTGTGTCTCTAATACACGTTACTACTGGATTACATGCTGGTACAAGATAATACTTCTAAAGGTAAGGTCAGGCGTCCTGGTATCATGTTGTGTGGCATTAATTATTGCCGGTGGTGCCGTATTCAACTTGATCTTCTGGATCCCGTGATACAGCAACCTTGATTTTCCACCCATGATTAGAACATCTCCTGATCTCAATACCAATTTTTCTGCGAGGTCCACACGCTTCGCTCGCTATACAAAAATACGGCGTCATCACCAATGGACAAGACACTACGGGCACTCCTAGTTCAAGAGATTCCGCTGTCTCGTCCTTGTCTTGTGTGTAAGCCAAGTCGTCCTTCTTTCTCATAGAAGTTGACGATACATAGATCTGCTTCAAGTGCAGGGATTGGTTCATCTTCATACTGTTGTGCAATTTCTACAGCTTGTGTGACAAGCGTTTGGAATTCTGGGGGTATTGCTGGAGGTGTTGCTCCGTCTCCTGCTCGCGTTGTTTGGTATGTCTTGGTATAAGGGTTCCAGTCCTTTCCCAAGCACATCATTTTCAGCTTCATTGTAGCTCCACCGGGGAATTCGGGTGTATAAAATCCTCCTGGACCCGTTCCTAACTCATTGCATCGTCGGATGATTGAAATTTGTGCTTCGGGTGTCAGGTATCCTTTTAATAAGATCATACCTGGGCGGATGACCTGACACTGTTCGTTGTTTGAAGTGGTGATTGGCGATGTCGATCTCTTCATGAGGTGAGTTTGAAGGTATTGGGTAACAGATATGGAATTTCCCTAAGGTGGTAAATTCATCTAGAGTGAGTTCTAGGCTTACTAATTCATTTCATGCTCATTACATACTTCCATTTTACTTACTCATGCTCAATTTCATACTTCAAGTACTTACGCATCATGCTTTCATCCATACAATTACTTTAATACTTAGTCATGCTCTTCAAGGATTAAAAGTTACAGTGGTTACCTGGGCCGGACTTAGTCCTGGTCCCATCACGGTCTATGATGTGTAAGGCCGGCTGCCTCTGCGGTGCGCCCTTCTGCGGACCTCGGGATCCCTGCCCCTGTGAGGTATGCTGGGCATGAGCATCGCCAGATGCAACCTCCTTGCCCTCACGCTGCTTGTAGCCCTGGTAGTTGCCCTTGGGCTTAGAATTCTCTGGGCATGCATTGGCACGGTGGCCCGGTTTCTGACAAGTGAAGCAGCGGATCTCCCTTCCTTGGCAATCTGTGTCGGGATGATCCTTGTTGCAGTTACGGCAGATGTAGCTGCGGCCATCAGATTGGTTCTTTCCTTGGCCAAATCCAGAACCTATAGCTTCCAAGTTAGCAAGGTTTGGTATACTTACAATACTCTATATACTTACAAATTCACAAGTGTACTAATTCGGTTTCGGTTTCTTACCCCTGTAGGGCTGAGACATTAGTGGCTTCACTGCCACTGGTGCGGTGTAGGCAATCTGTAACGGCTCAGTTGCCTTGCCCTTCTCAGCATGGGCGCCGCCGTCTCCGGAAGTGTTCTTATGGTGGGAGTGCTTCCCTTCCTTTTCTTCCAGGGTTTGGATTGATTTTGATCATCGGAGGGGTTACCCTTGCCGCTCACCTTGCGTTTCAGCGCTTGCTCCTCATCTCTCAGCTGGCAGGTGATCTCAACTCGAGATGCAGCGTGGTAACACTCCTGAATTACTTAGGCATTAGGTTACATTCACATACGGGAATACTCATTCACATTACTCATGGCTTTTAAGGGTTCAACTTGTTTACCTGAAGGGAGGTAAACCGTGTGAAGCCCATGCCATACCGGAGTCGATGGCTCAATCCGCCATAGAAGCGGTCGACCAAGACTTGGCCGGTATACCCAAGGTCGGGTAGAAGTCGGAGGAGAGAAGAGAGGTGAAGGTGCGGTAATATTCATCAACCGTCATCTTCTCGGTCATTTTTAGTGCATCGAGCTCAAGCCTTTTCTTGGTCTTAACATGCTCGGGGTAGTACTTAGATCGGAGGAGAGAGGTGAATGCTTCCCATCCGAAAGCAGGGTCAGCTATGTGCTCGGCCTTAACGAGCTTCCACCAGTCCATAGCCGCGTCTTTGAGGTAGTACGCAGCTATCCTCACTCGAACTCCAGCGGGAGTCTCAAGTGTCTCGAAGGCCGTCTCCATCTCGGAGAGGTAGGCCTCGAGCTTGGCGGGGTCGCTCTCGCCTCTAAAGCATGGAGGTCGAAGGTCGGCGACAGCTTTTACCCAATTGTTTCTCGGGGATGAGGTGGGTCGGGCTGCTACTGCTGCTGCTGCTGGTTTTGCTGTGTGTTGTTGTACAGCAGTGATTACATCCGGTAGCATCTGTGCTACCGTGGCGGCGACGATTTCGGCTATCGTCTGCGCGCTTGGTCCTTCGTTGCCCCCTCCTCTGGGACGACCTGGACCACGTCCTGACATCTGAACAAGTGTGGATTACATTAGATGTCATGATACTATGACCTCATGGTCTTCATTCAAACAATGATATCGTCTTTGCAGACGTTAGTGGTATCCGTTATTGCTAACGGTTGTTCCTAGTTAGGTTTCTAAATATCCGTCTTAAGACGGTTGAAATCCTAACTCGGTAATCACTACTCTTAAGATTCTAATCATCAGAGCGATACTTCGCTCTAATACCACTTTTGTAACACCCCAACCGCTAATCCTTCCATTCCTCTAATCAATCCCATACCTACCCTTCTCGCAGCGGAATACTTACCTACTCCCGGCGGGTGATACAACGCCGTTAACCCTCCAAGGTTAACAAGGCTACTATTACTTACTGTTTCGGTCTGATGATTAGAATGAATACATACATACTACTTACTTTACAGTACCAAATACTTACTTACATTTGATTACCGAGTGTCTAAAGTCTATGAATTACATTCCAAGACTACTTCCCAAAAATGAAGAGTTTATACAACTACTCTTTTCTATCCAATCAAGAATTCAATATCCAAGAAGAAAAGTGTACCACATGGTACACGGCTACACAAAAAGGCCTTAGCCGTGTACAACTCAGTACACCGTTCCAATCCTACTACTACTCCAAAAAGAATCACATCTTGACCTTACTTTACCTTCACGCCTCGCGGGGTACCTGTGGAGTAAAAACATTCCCCCTAGGGGGTCAGCTTACGCTGCATATGATAACCGCATACCCCGCGTACTAGCGAGGGTACGCCAACTATTTGGTCGAGTACATGCGGTTCGTTTCATTCATACATACATACATGCTTTATACAATACAATACAATACATTCATTTTACCAAGCATACATACATACAATACATACAAGGAATACAATACAAGTCATTCATTCTTACTTACCATACTCACCGCATCACGGAGATACAATTCTCCAACACATACAAGGTCTTGTTAGCCTTATTACACACCCGGGTTAATCGGGTGTTCAATACTTTTACTCCGGGTCAATGACTTACAATAGTCAAGACCAATACAAATACAATACATACTTCTTACATACTTTACTTCCAGTTAAGTCGGTATGACCTCCGGGCAGGGATTACTACATCCCACCACCGGGCTTTAGGGTGGCCCACTAATCCAGGATGCTACCCATTCAAGGGATTTGGTCCATGGAAAAGATTATAGCCAGGATTCGGATCCAACCTCTTGTGTCTTCTTATCCTCACGCGTGGCCGAAACTATATTGGGCTTCTACTCATTCTATTATACTCATTACTCATGTTAGGAGTTAGGTTGTTGGGAATTAGTAGAAGTCCATACTTACTTCCATACATACATACATACACAAGTACTCATACTTACACATACACTTCATTTCCATTCATTCATTTCATGAATTATACAAACTAAGTTCAAGAGCAATAAACAAGAACAATATAGTTTCAAACACAATTATGTGCAATATAAATCCGATTCGTGCATTTATCTTGTTGGTGATCACATAAGCACACAAATCGGGGTAACCAAGTTAGGATACAGGGCATGAGGAAATCATACCGTTCACCGTCGTAGGGTACTACCGGTTCCTTTGGAGCTCAACTATGGGATTCCTATACATACATGAAGTAGTATGATCAATGATCCATTATTGATCTACTTACTCCTTCATTGATACTTTCAATGCATACTTACTACTCCCTTACTTTCTTACTTGGTTATAAACCACTCTTTCCTTTACTACTTCATAAACTTACTTCCTTACACATTTACTTACTTCTTACTATTATTACTTCATTAATGGTGTATTACTACTCATACATGCACACCGGTGTATATGCATATACATATACATACATATGATTACTATAGTCATATTATAAAAACATTTTTTTTTGTAAGTGTTTGGGCCGTCCGACCACCCACCGTCCGACCCAACCCTGGGTCGGACCATTCTAGTAGGTTTTCGTCCTCTGAAATTACTCCCGTCCGACCAGCACTATTCCGTCCGACCCATACCCTCTGGGTCGGACCATTCCAGAAAGTTTCGATTTTGTCATCCAAGCCATGTCCGACCCACGTCCGACCCAACCTCTGGGTCGGACGAAGTCAGAAACTTCGATGAAGAAAATTTTTGCCTGTCCGACCCATGTCCGACTCACGGCCCTGGGTCGGACCATTCCAGAAAGAATTATTGTCGTTTATCAAGGCCCGTCCGACCCACGTCCGACTCACGGCTCTGGGGCGGACGGTTCCAGAAAGTTTATTTTCGTTCTTCAGGCCTTGTCCGACCCAGCGTCCGATCCAGCTGTGGGTCGGACAGTAGCAGAACTTTGCTACAGGCCTTGTTTTCTTTTCCCAATTTCACCCATTGCTTCCCTATTCTTCCTACATGCATCCTAACATGTTTTAGTACTATTTAGACACTCTAAATCATGCTAATTCATTCCTTAATACATCACACAATCCTATGCTTATTTATGCACTCAATTTTCCCAAGTTTCAACTCAACACTCCCATTGTTTCTTCCCTTATATCTTATGCTACAGATTTTTCCCTCTACTCTTATACTCCAATACCTCCTCATCCAATGTCACTCTTAGCATCTTAAATACATTAGCTCACAACTAGTTCCATCTCATTTACAAACCCATATTCAAATCTGTTACAAGGCACTAATATTCCTTCTAAACTCTCCAAACACTTCCTCTTCTTAAACAACTCAAGTCCTCTCCTTTCTACACAAATTTTGACATGGTCTCCCCTATAATTCTTACTTTCTCCACACATTATCTCAGCTCACAATTCACATTCCACAACCTGTTTATACAACACACTATACTCACCATTCAACACTACTACACACATTAAAATTCCTGCACTTATACACATGTTACCCAATGGTTTTCCCAAGCTTTTAAACTTCATTTAAAACTTCAAAACTGTTACAACTTCATTATTCATCATACTACAATATTCTCATTACTCATTACTCAATTCACTACTCATTTTACTACTCCAAAAACTGCTACAATACACAATACAAATTAGCTCAAGGTAAGAGACCTTACCTTGTTTTGCTAGTTTTCTTTTTCTTTCTTTTCCTTCTCTTCCTTTCTTCTCTTTGTTCTCGGTCCCAATAGGGTTCCCACACACAAAGTGCTACAGCACATAATACATACACCATACCATTTAGCATTCATTTTTACTCTAACCCTAGAATTTAATGTTTTAGGGTTTAGACAAGGGTATTACCTTTCAATGGATGGATGGAGTTCTTGACTAGCAAGAGAACAATATTCCTAGCCCAAGGAAGAGCCAAAATCGGCTGAAGCAACAAGGGAGAAAGCATTCAAAAACTGAAAATTCTTAAAATGCTAATGAGAGCTAGGAATGATGGATTTTCGAAATTCTTTTTACCTCAAGATGAAGAGGAGGTGAAGGTGCTTCTAATGGTGGACTTGAATCTTCAAATGGAGAACACCCACAAAAACGAAAGTGGAGCTTTTTGGTTTTTGAAAGGATGAAAATGTTCTCCTTTGCGAGGGGATTCCAATGGTATAATTTTTATTGAGTTTAGAGAAGGTTTGAGCACTCAAAGAGAGGAGAGAAGGAGGAAGTTGGGGAGAGCTCCTTCCTTTCTCCATGGCTGTCGCAGGTGCAAGAGGAAGAAGAGAGAAAATAGAGAAAGAGAGAGGGATGCGTGAGTGAGGGTGAGGGGAGTGAGGAGAGAGACTCCTTTTTTCTTTTGCTTTAGTTAATAGGTTTGTCTTTAGTAAATAAGACACATTAAGTGAGTGAGGAGGGGGAGAAAAATCGGATCCCACACCCACACACACACAGCTTTTAACTTTTTATTTGCAAAGTGGACACACTAACTTTGTTTATTTGCACTCTCACCCCACAACTTACCGGTTGTTACAGTTTTCACTAACCGGTACCCGTTTTCCGGAATTTTCTCGTTTAATTAATTTTATTGGTTCTAAAGCTTCACTAATATTTAGTAGTGACTATTTAGTTGACCAAAATTGTTACGAGTCTATTTGACCCGCTTAAAGTCGCGTTTTCCCGGTTTCCTCGAAAAACGCGCTTTAAGGTTCGTTTATGCCTTTAACCCATTTTAAAGGTCCGTTTTCTTCGGGATTTGTTCCCTAGTATTTATTTTAGTGTAATTAAGCTTTTTTTTAAAAGTATAATTAGCCTAATTAATCACTGTTTTTAATTACGGGGTATTTCAATTAGCTAGAATAACATTATTGTATTTCATATATATATATATAATGATATCGGTATTATATGTCGAGTTTTGTGTTAGTGGCAACTATAAGATATTTATATATGGAAGAACATTTCTATTGTGGTGATTAGTACATTGGTGGGCTTGTAACAATCAAGGTGTCGGTTAATGATAATATGACCATTTAAACTAATGCACCGAGATTAAAACGTTTCAGATTGGGTTTTATAAATTCCAGTAAATAACCCTAACTTGTTGAATTAATTTAAATACCTTCCCGAATGTATTTTGACTTGAAATTTTAACCATAGATTCCTTATTAAATTTAGTTTATTTTGATGTAAATTATTATGATTTTGGAGTGTAACATAAGTTATGATTTTTGCAAGTTACGGGTTTTCTGGAATTATTTGGCTAATTTAAAAAGATATTTTTATGAAATAAAAATTTTTATAATATGTCTAAAATGTTATTGTTACTTTATATTAAATTTGGGAATTTTTGGGCAATGGTAAATGGTTTTAAAAATTGTGTTTATGAGTTTTTCATAAGAATAACTTATAATATATGGTTTTTAATGTAACCAAAAATTAAAGTATGGTTTGTTAATTAACTTTTAAGCTGGGGAAAATAAGGGAAACTAAATTAAATTTTTATAACAGTAAGTTTATAAATGTTTGGGTATTAGCTTTTATGAGAAGTGAAATTATTTACATATATGTATATATACTTATAAGGTAGATTTAAAAATAGGAACTTATGTAAATCAAGGAATTTAATTATTTTTACGTTTTATTTACTATATGATATGGGGGTTAATATTCTTAATTAAAACTAAGGAATAAATATATATATTTTTACGCATATATAAAAAGGGAATAAAGTAGTAACTTAGAGTAAAGCAAGGAACTAATAAATTTACACTTATGATAACTACATATTATAAGAGCTAGAATCCTAAGATATAGTAAAAGAAATACTTAATGAAACATACTTGGAATGCAGTTAAAGGTTTTAGTAATAAGATAGTTTAAATGTGATAAGTTACATAGGGGATGTCTTAGTTAAATTCTAATACAGGTATACTTATATATACTACATAAATAAAGGAAAACATTTTACTTATTAAACCATATGTCGGTTGTGGTATGCCTAAAAGTTATTGAACATAATTAAATACAATAGAATTTCCTAAAAATGTTATGGATAAATCTTAATACATAAAGATATATATAAACATATATGTATATAAATACATTAAAATAGATGAGGGAAATAATATTCCTTGTGATAGTTATAATAAGTAGAATATATATAAATGTTAAACCTTAGGTTTTAATCGGTGTGTGAAATACCCCAAACTTAAGTATAGTGATTAAGATAATTCTAATCCGTATTTAAGAGCCTAATAATGCTAGAGTAATATTGGTAAGGAAAAATAAATCCAAAAGAAATAAATAAACGCTTAAAAAGCGGAAAACACTAAATAAGCGTTAAATAACCATAGGAGGTATGAGACCTCGGTTAGCGTATTATATGGATTCTAAAGGTTTAATAAGACCTAAATAATACATGGGAACGATTCCCGAAGAAAACGGGTCCAAGAAATGTATTAAAACGCTAAAAGAGCTTTAGTGCACGTTTTTCGAGGAAACCCGAAAACGTGACTTTAAGTGGTCAAACAGACCCGTAAAAATTATAAGTCATTAAATAAATATTATTAAGCATTTATGAAAGCTTAATAACCAATAAAAAAAGAAGAAACGAGAAAATTCCGGAAAACGGGCCCAGTTAGTGAACAGTACCTAAACCGGGTAAAATAACGAGCGTTTTCTGTAAAAGACGAAAAACGCCCCAGCTAGTATAACTGTAGGGGGCCGGTGTTTATCAGTCAAATAACTCCCTCACACACACATGTAACTAACTAATTAAATAAGAGAGCCAAAAAGCAAAAAAAACAATAAAGTAAAAGCTACTTTATTCTCTTCCCTCTCACCTCACTCTCACAATTCACTCACCTCTCTCTTTCCTTCCTCCCCTCCATCGAATTCTCCCTCCTCTCTCTGCTGGAATGGGCGATTTTGAGCTCTCCCCACAACAACAATGGCTACTCTATCTTCTTCCTCATGCTCCATCCACATGTGAGCTCCAAATCGAAAACAAATTACATATTTGAACTCCCCTCATCATCCTCTATCATTCTCTCTTTTCAAAATTCGAAAAGGATGAGTTTCATCTCCATGGGTTTTCCCCATTTGAAGAGAAAAGCACACCATTATGGAGCTTGGAGTCTCCTCTTTCCAACAAGGTAAAAATCTACATGAAAAACTCATGTTTTCTTCATCTCCCTTCATAACCGACTTTACCCTTGTGTAATGCCTTGTTTTCTCTCTCTCTTTTGAGCAAAATATCAACCTAGCAATGGTGGTGGACTCACCTTCTTGAACCAAGGGCTAAAACCCCATCTAAAACTCTCCAAAGGTAAACCCTAGAAATTCCATTTCAAACACTTCAAGGAATTGACATTAATTTAAGGGTTAGTATATTAATTGTAGTGTTTTGTGTTCATTGGGTGATGGGAATGGAGTTTGGCAACTCCATTCCCCATGTAGCCGATTTTGAGGCAAGAAAGGAAGAAGGAGGAAAAATGTGAAAGAAAGAAGGGAGTATACTCTCAAGGTAAGAGCCCTTTCCTAATGTTAAATTCTATTGCATTAGAGTAATGGGAATGGGTAAAATATTTTAAAGAACCAAAACCTTGTACTAGTATTGAGAATTTTGAAGTTTGAGTATTTAAGAGCAAGTATGTGGATTGTAGGCCTTAGAGCCAAATAATTGTATATGAGTATTGTATTGTGGATTGAGGAATATTGGTGTGTTGGGATTTTGTATGTGTGCTGGTAGAACCCTTGTATGGGGTGTGGCTAGAATAGGCATGAATTTGGTAAGCAGGTGTATGTGTGGCTAGGTAAGAAAAGTAGATGAGCTATGGCAAAATTTTGGTAGGAATATGTACAATTATGGATGACTTGGTGAATGGGAGAACCAAGGTGTGAATTGAAGTTAGTGGAGATATTTAGTAACTATGGATTGGTACTTGTAGTATGAGTATGTGAAAGTGTAAAATCTGTAGCAAGAAGTAGTATAATGCATTGGAGGAACTAGGAGAAACTAGGTGTGCTTGGAGAGCCTAAAGTGTGAAGTAAACCACTTTGTAACAGATTTTGAAAGGAGCTATATAATGGGAAGGATTGAGTGGAAGGTAATGTAATGAGGATATTAGTAGTGGTATTGGTAGTAAGAGTATTGAATGATAAAGGTTGTTGAAAATCTGTAGCATTTGAGGAAAGAGCAAAATCTGTAGCATTGGTGAAAAGGGAACTAGTACAAGTGTTGAGAAGAAGTGAGGGAAAATGTGTAAGTGAATGTAAGGATTGAGTAGCAAGTTTGGTGTATGAACTAAGGTGATTTAGAACATCTAAATGAGTGGTAAACATGTAGGAAAGTATTGGTCAAGATTGGGGAAACAATGGGTAAAGAAAACACCCAAAAACAGATTTTAAAACTGAAGTACTGGGCCGGACCGACCTTAGGACCGAACTTGCAAGGTCGGTCGAGCCCAGATTTGCAAGACGGGAAACCTTCTGGAGAGTCGACCGACCTTGCGAGGACTTGCAAGTTCGGTCGGACCAGAAATTTCTCCCGTCAGAAACCTTCTGGAATGGACCGAACTTGCGACCGGACTTGCAAGTTCGGTCGGCCAGAAAAATTCCCGTAATGCAAACTACTGGAATGGACCGACCTTGCGACCGGACTTGCAAGGTCGGTCGGGCTAAAATTTTCAAATGCGAAACCTACTGGAATGGACCGACCTTGGGACCGGACTTGCAAGGTCGGTCGGGCCTGGAATTTTCACACGATGTAGCCTACTGGAATGGACCGGACTTGCAAGGTCGGTCGCAAGTCCGGTCGAGTCAAAAAAAATGTTTTAATTATATGATTATAGTAATCATATATACATGTATATATGCCTATATACACATATGCATATGTATGTAGTAATACACCACTAATGAAGTAGTGATGGTAAGAAAGTAAGTAAATAAGTAAGGAAGCAAGCTTAAGAAGTAATAAGGAAAAACATGGTTTTATAACCAAGTAAGAAAGTAATGAAGTAGTAAGTATACATTGAAAGTATCAATGAAGGAGTAAGTAGATCAATAATAGATCATTGATCATACTACTTCATGTATGTATAGGAATCCCATAGTTGAGCTCCAAAGGAACCGGAGTACCCTACGACGGTGAACGGTATGATTTCTTCATGCTCTGTATCCTAACTTGGTTACCCCGATTTGTGTGCTTATGTGATCACCAATAAGATAAATGCACGAATCGGATTTATATTGCACTTAGCTGTGTTTGAACTATTTGTTCTTGTTGTATCTTCTTGAACAATTAGTTTGTATAATTCATGAAATGAATGAATGGAATAATTGTGTAAGTATGTGTGTATTGTGTACTTGTGTATTGTATGTATGTAAGGAAATGAAGTACTAACTTCTACTAATTCCTAACATTCTAACTCCTAACTTGAGTAATGAGTAAAATGGAATGAGTAGAAGTCCGATATAGCTTCGGCCACGCGTGAGGATAAGGAAAACCAAGAGGTTGGATCCGAATCCTGGCTATAATCTTTTCCTTGGACCAATTCCCTTGAATGGGTAGCATCCTGGATTAGTGGGCAACCCTAAAGCCCGGTGGTGGGATGTAGTAATCCCTGCCCGGAGGTCATACCGACTTAACTGGAAGTAAATTATGTAAGAAGTAAGTATCGTATGTGTATTGGTCTTGACTATTGTAAGTCATTGACCGGAAGTAAAAGAGTATCGAACGCCCGATTAACCCGGGTGTGTAATGAAGCTAACTGGCCCTTTGTATGTATTGGAGAATTGTATCTCCGTATTGCGTATTGTGTATATAATGAGTATGTACTGTGTATGTATATTCCGGAAGATGGTAAGTAAGTATTTGTTATACCCAAAATTTTAACCCCCCCGGAGTAGTCTCTAAGGCATACATGTCACAAAGGGCAAAATGGTCAAAATGCACCAATACAGGATTTTCCAAGGACAATCTCGGGATTTTCTATTTTCATATGACTTGTTCATTATATCCAAACACTTCCAAATATCATAGTCATTATGAAAGGTATTTCATGATTTTCTGATAATATTTATTCTGGAAATTAAGCTTTTAATAAGCTAGTTTCTTTAATAATTAACACATGAAATAACCTCAAAATAGAAATAAAAGGGTGTTCAGAGCGTAGTTACGCTCTGAAGACAAGAAATACCGAACTTAGGAGAATATTGATGTTGAGATTGAGTTATGGGTTAAGGGTTAAGAGATAGAGTGAGAGGTGCGTTAGTCAGGACTTCCCGGTGTTTACCGGACATCCATAGTACCTAGACCCGCCCTCCACATCCCTAACCCTGAATTTGTGGAACAAACGCCAGAGAGAAGAAAGCCTTCTCTTACTCGGGGAAACCTGATCTGGCAGTTAGTTAGCTAACAGTAAGCAATACGAGAAACAATTTGTTGTACAACAGTTATGGAGAACTTGGAGGTTTTTAATGGAGCGCAACAGAGAAACATGCGCTACCTATGGAATTCTATCAATAAGGGAACGGTAATTACCGGCAACATGGGTCGACATGCTACGCAGTCGAAATAACCCGCCATACCAATGATAAGGAAAGCACTACGGGTGCAATAGAAAGGAAAAGGGGAAGTGACATGAGTACCGGACAGTGGTCCGAAGGAGCATAACAGTAGGATAATACAAAGCATGAGGATTGAGACTACTGGAAAGTCCAGTTAGAAACGGGAACTCTAAACCCCATACAATGAGGAAGGTTACAAAACTGGCCAACATAATGCGGACGACTATAGGAACTCATACAAGTTGTATACCGGAATAGGACTACAATGTAGTGCCTAAAGGAAAACCATTACTTAATAACCACAACAAAATGTGTGGAGACAGGAGCGAGGATTAAGACATAAGAAAATATTAAGGGGTTCCCTCAGAAAGAGGAACGCCCTGGTAGATGACAGTACTGTCAAACAACAAGGAAACTGCCGGATGGACGGTTATCCAAAATAAGTGATTATCGAAGGAGTCCCGAGGACTACCAATTACATGGAAATTAGAAGGAGGTGTCACTACCGATGTACCTTGTACCAATAACCCATCCTGCATGGCGCACTTGCCATAGCAAGTGCTACCACGGTTAAGCCACACGAAAAGCCATCAAGGCGAAATAGGAGAACGCTACAGTTGTAGCATATATTAATACCGGATTGTAAATCCATAAGAACAGAAAAATAAGACCTTGGAAAGGCCCGATGGCCTGATCATGATGAGATGAGGTGACACACCAGTCAGCCGGGAGCAGAACTTGGACAAAGTATTAAACCGTATAAATATTAGCAACGGTATAACCCACTACAACAACAACCGACAGTACGGTAAGAACACAATCCCGAACTCCAAGGGGAAAACCTAAGAGATCGCTCGGTAATGCGACCAAAAACACTATATAAGCAATGATATACAAGGGATGTATTATAAGATACTATTGAGACTGTTGAAGCATCGACTTACAATGAAAACGGGATAAGACTCCCAGAGTGACCATTAAGGATACCAATAACAACATTCTTCAATGAAGATGTTGGAAACCCAGAAAACAAGGACAAAAGAAATAAACGTAAGCTATAACCTACTAAGGATTAAAGTCGTACAACCCTGGAAAAGGAAAGCTCAGAGGACTACCCCCATAGAGCGGGCATAGTCGAGCCGAACAACTGATGAATGACAGTTAACACCGTTTGTTTAATTCATTAACACCCAAGTATGATTGATCATCAACGGGTGGCATAGTCAACAGAAGTTGAACGAAGCGTTGAGATGGGAGTATAAGATAACAGGATTATATCCAACTTGGACACCTTAAGGCGAACGCCTAATACGAACCTAACCTTGACTATTAAAAGACATAAGTCTAGTAAAATGACAGCATTGTCAAAGACATTAAGTAACCTCAGATCACCTGAACAACTTCCCTAGCGGGAAGCAGGATGCAGCGACTTATCATGAAATCCGATACTACATTTAGTATGTAACCTAACGGTGGATAGTGCTCAAAGAACCAGAATCTTATAGGGATGACCTGCAGATGAGTAAGAGTACAAATAATGAACTGAGACATTAAGCATTAAGAGCCTACGAGCCAAGGATGTTAACCACAACAGAGCCCGAGGCGCAATAAGTTATAAGAGAGCTTGTTTAAGCCACGAAGGGACTACAATTTGTAGACATGAATGATTACCAAACCTATAACTTAGATTGGGAAGAACGTTACCAAGAGAGGGTACCAATGAGAATATTGAGATAATGCTAAGTACAGGAGCGGAGAACGAACCATGCCTTTTAGGGTGGGGATACCTCTCCTTGTTGTGAGGCCATGAGTGGGAATGAACCCCTCGAAAGGGCTTTCACATATTAGAGATAAAATACACTTTATTTAGAAAATGGAAACTATGAACTTTGAGATCACCTTAGAACATACCAGATACACTTGAGTAATAAGGAAGGTCGCACAGATAGACCCCATATCCAACACCCAGGATGTAAGAATTAGTAATGGTCAGAGATAAACATTGTGACTGCACATTGTGGCACGTCAATTAATCAATGCTCAGAAGAGCTTGTGATTCAGTGGATGACTTCTTCAGTAACCAGTTAAAACTACATGGTAGATAACATCACTAAGGATGAAAGAAAGCGAAAGAAATTAGCCTACTTACAAATCTGAGATTGGAGCAGAACATCTTCATAACAAGAGTCAACTATTTTACAACACGGTACGACAACCGCCAATACCGGAATGAGAGAACTCCCAGTGTGTTTACACCAAGAAGGGATTGAGTATAAGGTAAGACATTAGAATAAGTGAGTAAGAGGTTGCACCATTAATGGGCAACATGGTAAAGGCCAACTACCACGGTAGTAGTGGTCGTGAGTACAATAGTTAGATAAGTGGATTAAGTCATGGTGCGGGTAAGGCGACCATTATGTATGAGCCGTCAAATATTGACACTGAGGCAATTAGATTTATGAGTTAAGACCAACATAAGTAAGAAAATAAGATGGTAGACGAACTGAGCGTTGATGCCAGTAGTCTGGACCTGGTTAGGTAAGATTTCGCAGGAAGCACACTACCCATTCCTTAAGGAACTGGAAGTGCTTTCCTAATAGAATGAATATGAGAAAGAAGATAAGAGGCTCTATGGAAAGAGACCTAAGCTACTAAGAAATAGAATCAATACGGAATACAGAAAGGAGCTGGAGCATACCATACCCAAGAACGCAGTAAATGGATTTCCCTTGATTAACTTCAAGAAGAACAATAAATGTTATTATGGAACAATGAAAGAGGAGATCGACAACAGAATACTTCATAATTAGCAATAGCTAAACGTGTGACGGACACTATGAGTTTACTAAAACGAGACGTGGGACGACTGCACCCCACAGGGGCTTGCAGGCCTAACATGCTCATTTATGAGTTAGTTGGGTAAGTAGTAATGTACCAGTAAGGTACCCCATGCACGTAGACGAGTGGTGTAAGGAACACGGGAGGTAGTCGACTCCGTACCACGGACAACGACGCAAGATCAGACAAGAACAGCTACTACCACAAACAGTTGAGGAGAAGAATTCAGTTGAACCAACAACACGAGAAATCAGAGAACGAATAATTAAGGACTATGGAGTGCGAAGAGCACGGATTGTTAAGTACAGACATTGAACATGCCTTAAGATGTAAGAGATTAAGACTGTAAAGCGCATTATGCACTAAACAGTAGTTTCAGACTAAGAATCATCCTCAGACCAAAGGTCAGTTGGGGAGAACAATTAGACATTCCAGAAAATACTAAGAGTATGAGCGTAAGATCTTCAAGGAGAATGGATAGACGAATTACAACTCATTAAGGCCGTGTATATATAAAGATAACACGTGTCCATTGAGAAAATTAAGACTAAGATTATCAGAGGCGCGCAGCGGAAGCTAGCAGACCACTACTTTGAGATTAGACCAAACTAAGTTAAGAATACGGTATAAGTACCGTTAAGAATCCTCGATACAGAGACTAAGTCATTTCTGATCGAATTATAAGTAAGATAGATAACGTGGAAGCTAGAATGCTTGGTAAGAATTAGACATCTTGAACTTATGTTCAAAGATCATGTAATGTTGATTACGTGGGCGTAATCCATTTAAGGGGGGTAGAGCGAAAACCGCTTAGCGTATGTTTGTGTACTGAGTACATAAACTACGGTGTGCATAGCACAAAATAATTTGAGAATATGTTTTACATAAACATTTTGAGATAAATCATGGTTATTGCACACAGAAGATGTGAATACCATACATATTAAGTACCTATCTTGTTAACTCCGGTGTGAGTACAAGTTAAGAGAATTAAGGAAGAGGATTAAGGAGACTTAAGAAATAAGAATATATGAGGTATGAGTCAATATGAGACTATGTGGGAGATAAGAATAAGATAACATTATGAGATACAATTTGATATGATTATGAGTTAGGAAATAGTAATGCTATGTGGTATGAGACAGTGGAAGTTGGTATGGGACAGTTATAGAACTTAGTAGGGATTTAAGTCTTGAGGTAATTACTAAGAGATGAATTGGGAATGTTTGATGGAATGAGTCCACACTTTGGAGATGTATTGATTATGATTAGAAGAACTAAAAAGATAGAAAATTGGACATGAGTGAATTATTTGGATGTTTGAAAATGACGTGGGAGGTGGAACTTGATTTTCTAGGGATCAAGGGAAACCGAACACAAAATGGGGTGGGTAGAAGGATAGTTCTACACTGATGCTGATCACATCAGGGTTGGATGATTCCTGAAACTCCCTCAGTGGTCACAATTAAATCACACTAAGGGTAGAGGCCTTAGGATAAAATGAAATTGGAGTTGATTGTATTTTTAATTAGAGGAATTATTCCTCACATGACCTCATAAAAAGGATTACCTTTTTACTGAGTCTCGCCCATGAAGTCGAGGACGCACGAGCCTTTGTCTTCGGACCGGTGACATGGGGAGAGCAGCGTGTTTTGTATTCTGGCCCATGGTGACGAGGACGAATGAGCCATTGTCTACGGACCGGTGACATGGGAGAATGCGTTGGAAAGAAAATTATGTGAATGTTTTAATCATCAAAAGAAACAAGGAGAATTTTGAGTGCTATACATGCTTAAGCATGTTGTGTGATATTTAAGTATAAGAATGTGTCAGATCTAATGATCCAATGAGATTAAGTATACAGAAGTATGATCTATATGATCTGAGGAATGTGGTGATACATGTATTCTAATGAGATAAGATGCATGGGAACTTTGGGGACAAAGTACTTTTAAGGGGGGTAGATTGAAATACCCCAAACCTAAGTATGCTAAGTAAACATTAAGATATGATGTAATAAGGCTAGAACATGCCTTAGAAAGATTGGTAGACAATTTAAACCAAGGAAAACACAAGAAAGTGCCTTAAAGGCAATCAGGGCAAAAACGTGCTCTAAGCTTGGAGAGACTTGGGTGAGTACCCAAATATCATGATAAGACCTTAGTAATATTCTAATGGTCATTTTAAATCAATTAGCAAAGAAAACCAAGCTTGAAAACAAGTTAAAACACAAAATGTGCTTTAAGAGGTCTTAAAGCACATTTTTGAGAAATTGTCTTAGAATTGAGTTTTGAGTGGCTAAATGTCCATCATTACTCTTTAATCAACATGTGTACTAATTAGTATCACATTAGGAAGCCTAAATCAATGGGAAACCAAAAATTTCACGAATATGTGCACTAATTAGTGAATAGTGCCAAATAGTACCCAAATAGCCTTAAGTCAACTTTAATTAGTTAAGTGGTCAAAGTAGCCCATAAAATCTAGGAATGGAGGGGGCACGGTTTTATAAGTGGGGATTCACCACTTTAAGTGCCAGCACATGTTAGGAAAGAGGAAGGTGGGAGAAGTTCACTATTTACTTTTTAAAAGTAAAAACCTTACCTTATCTCTCTTCTCTCTCTTCTCTTCTTCATTTCCCTTCTCCTCCACCGTTTCTTCTTCATCCTCTCATGGAGAAACCGTTCATGCTACAGCACTTCACCTTCTCCATCTTCATTGCTTGCTAAATATAACTCCAAGCTCCAAATCAAAAACTAAGCACACATTTGTCTTAGTTAGACCAAGGCGTTTCATCCTCTCTTTTGAAAATTCCAAAACCAGAAGTTGGACTCCATTGAAGGTGCTCCATTGAAAAGGAAATTCAGTTTCAAGAGCTAGTTTATACTCTCTTTGGTTTAAGGTAAGAAAAGCTTCAAAAAATCATCATTTTCTTCCATTTTTCAATATGGCCGAAAATTACCTCTTAAGATACCTTGTTTCATCCCTTGTTCTAGCTTGATTCTATTCTCCAAGGGCTAGAGGAGGCCCTTCTTGATTCATATCCAAGCCTACCTTAAGACTTCAAGGTAAAATATTCATTTTTAATACCTTAGAACACATTTTTAACCTAGGTATGATTCCTTACGGTTAGTGTGTTCATTAGCACTCATTAGAGTTATTGTGGATTGATTAGAACATTGGCAAGGAAATCTAAGTGGGTGGCCGATAATGAAACAAAGGAAACCAAGGAGGAAAGTGTGAGGAGAGGCTTGGAAAAACAAGGTAAATGCTTACCTAATGGTGGTTTAAGTTTAAGAAATGAGTTTTAGATAAGTACCAATGTGGCTTAGAGCTTACATTGTGTATTGGGTTATATAACCTAAGAAAAAGAACTTAAACAAGCTTATGAACTTGTGATTAAGGAGCTAATGAGAATGAGTTAGTAATATAAGTTTAAGGTGGATTTTAAGAGCATTATAACTACTATGAGATTGATGAGTGTATTTGCAGGTCGAAAGCTTATATATGTGGGAAATTCAGTGTTTAAGTTTAAGTCATTTAAGGGCCTAAGAGCCATGTCATTTAAGAGCCTTAGTGCTATGCAATTTAAGATTATTGCAATATATTGAGTTTGTTGTGAATGAGTTGGTTTGGGTGATGAGATATGATGAGAAGAACTTGATGTGTGTGAGATGGTTGAATGAGGAAAAATAATGTTTGGGCATGATAAGATACTAGAGGAGCTATGGCGAAATTTGAGTAGAAAACAAAGTGTTTAAGTGGTAGTGGTGAGCTAATATGCCCTAGGGTTTACTAGGGAGCATGAAAAGAAAATTGGGTGGAAATGAGTTAACTAAGGAGTTCTTGAGGTTTAGAGTGGCCTAGAGATGTCTAGGAGGAATTAGAGGATTGGCGAGTGTACTAAACACACCAAAATCATGATATGAGGAGTGTAAGACTTGTGCATAAGTTTTAAGGAAAGGTGTATAATGCCTTAAGGAGATTTAGGTATGAACTAGAGAGTAAGACAATGAGAGTTTTGAGAACCTTGTGTAAGTGTGATGATGTTAGTGGTGGACTAGTAAGGTTTAGTTGAATGGTAATGTGTGGACTTGGGTGATGGAAGTGAAAAGGTAGGAGGATGTTGTAAGTCATCAAGGAGAGTGACTCGGAATGTAAAAGAGTGTATGATCGTGAGAATGGTGAGTAAAAGGAGGTGGAAATGTCCAAGGAGGGTGTGTAGTATAGTTAAGGTAAAGAAGAACAAGGTTAAGGTGCTAAGAGGATGACAAGAAATGTTTAGGTATGCCCAAGAGTTTAGGAATGATGAGTAACAAATGGAAAAGAGAGGAATTGTTCATGGTTATGTAAGATGACTTGAGGAAGTTTTGGTAAATGAACTGAAGATGGAAAATAATGTTTATGAAGTGCCCAAACTGTTAAGGAGGGAACACTTGGGTTGGTTGAAGTTTTGGTAAAGATACAAGTTGGTAATGTAAGGAATTATATGATAAGTGTTAGGGAGTGTTTGTAAGAATTGAGCAAATGTTTGAGAAGGTCTTTGGAAGTTGTTTTAATGAGTTTGGTGGAGGTTATAAGGTGTGTTTGATGTGCCAAATGATGTTAGAACACATTAGAAGGCTTGAGGAAAAATTTGGAGAAAGTTTGACAATGTATGGGAAGTTTCTGCAGCCGACCTACCCAGGGGACCGACCCCAGTCTGGGTCGGTCGGGCTGAAACTATGAAGTTGGATGTTCTCTGCAGCCGACCTACCCAGGGGGTGGGTCGGTCGGACCCCAAAAAAAAAAAAAAAAAGAAGAAAGAAACCCTAAGAGAGTTTAGTGGTATTAATGGTACCCCATTAAGGGGGCAATGATGATTAGAGGTATAAAGACCTAAGGGATTAAGTTAAGAATTAACTTAAAAGTTTAAGATTAAGTTTGTAAGATTAAGTTGTAAGACTTAAGAGGTGTTAGGTTGGAGTCATAAGGGTTAAGTAAGTTAAGTAAGATAAGTAAGTTGAATTGAGTTAAGTGATTAACAACCTAAAACTGAATGAATGTTTTAGGACTTGGAAATTGGACTCCGGAAGAGATTAAGCAACTGAACGGCCAACGGTGAACGGTACAGTTCTCTTGTGACCTGCTTGCTAACGAGGTGTCCCTCGGCTTATGTGCTATTGTTTTTGTGTGCTCACTAAACAAGATAAAGCATGCAACCGGAATATATTATATTATTGTATGGTTGTGTGATGTTTGAAAACTAACACAACATACCGTGAGAACTTACTAACCAATGTTTAGTAAGAATTGAGTGAGACTAAGGAACGCCCCTAATAAGGGACGATATGAACCGAAAGAGGTTAACCAACAAACATGGTCTTGAGACTATTACTAACTGGAACTTGAGTGAGGAAACCCGGGACCGATCTCCGGTCATGCATGCTAAGGAAAAAGGGGGACGGTATCTGAATCAGATCCGCCCTCCGCTAAGGACTTGTCTTCGGACTTGTAGCCTAGGGCCGGTTGCCGGCTCAGCTATGCTGGATTCCCGTCCAGGGTAGGTGGCATTAAGATGGTGCGGTGGGATCACCTAAATCCCAGGTTTGGACTTAGGCTACAACCATTCCCCTCCAGGAACGGTTTGTATTCTGAGAATAAGTTAAGATTAAGATAAGTTACAATCATTCCTTTTTAAAGGATGATTTGTATTGTTAAGATTAAGATTAAGTTAAGATTAAGATAAGTTACAATCATTCCTTTTTAAAGGATGATTTGTATTGTTAAGATTAAGATTAAGATTAAGTTAAGATTAAGATAAGTTGCAACCATTCCTCTTTAAAGGATGGTTTGTATAATTAAGATTAAGATAAGCGACATCCACTCCTTATTAAAGGATGGTTGTTTCTAAGGTTAAGATAAGACTAAGATTAAGGTGAGATAAGGATGGACTAAGGTTAAGAGGGAACATTACTTAAGGAGTTAAATAATTAACTCTCTAATTAAGGGAACGCATTTAAGACGTTCATTGTGTGTGAACTTGATTGTTCATATCTGAGTTGTTGTTTACTGCACTTACTATTATATTGTGCATCTAATCAACCTCCATGCTATCGACAATTAGTCGTCGTAGCCACGTTAGCTTGGGGGCCATGAGGGGATCGTACCAGCATTCGTGCTGACCCCCTTTGGGGGCTGTTTTTACTACACAGGTACATCAGGAGGCGGCCGTCGAGAGAGTAAGAAGGGGTACAAGTTTTAAGGGTTAAGTGCGGCCTACGAGTTGTGCATGTACACTCGTATGGCAATTGAGTTAGTAAGATGTATAGGATGTGAGGGGATTGTAAGAAGGTTATGTAATTGGTTAAGGTTGTTGTACTAATGTTCGGTATATTCTGTAATCAGACCGTGGCAAGGTCCTGGATTGTAAAGAATTCCGCTGTGACGTGAGTTTATATATATATTGTTAAGTTACGAGACCACATCTGGATTAAGTTGGGGTGTTACATTAGCGGCGTTGTATCACCCGCCGTAGTAGGTAGTATTTCCGCTGCAAGTAACTCTGAATTATGGGATGATTGGACGGTAAGCATAGGATTAACGGTAGGGGTGTTACACTAAAATTCTAGTTCATGAGTATAGGAATTTTTGGAATAATGTTTTGGGTTAAGAAACAAACTCAAAAGTAAAACGAGCAGTAAAAAAATATACAAATAAAATGGTTGTATTAACAAGTGTATAACAAATTTAGTGGTTTTGAGATTAAGTCGGTAACAAGTCGTTGAGGTATTAATTATAAATTGCTATTATTTATGGTGTAAGTTGAGAATTTATGGTTTGATTAGTGGTTCAAATTTTTAGTGATAGTAGGATTTAAAATTGTGAAATAGAGTATGGTAAAAGAGAGATTATAGAGAGAGGGATAAATATATTAATATAGGATGACTAAGTTATAAAAACGGATGGTTTGTAAAGAAAAATGATAAATTGATAAGTAATAAGTCAATGAAGATATTTGATGATAAAGGCTAATAAAAAAATTATTATTAAATGTTTAAATGGGTTGGTAATTTGGGATTTTAAAAAAACAATTATTATGTAGTTGAGTTTATTGGAAAATTAATATTTGTGGTTGGTGGGAGAGATTAAAGGATTACTTAATAATTAATTATCAAGTAAAGTAGTTAAATGATTAGTGTTTTAAATGTAAAATACACATTTATATATTTGAGATTAAGGAAATAAAAGAGATGAGTAGTAAAAGAAAAGTCGTAGGGAATAGATGATTAAGTGGATCAATTGATTAATAAATATTTAGTAAACTTTGTTAAGTTAATAATTGATCAATAAACGCCAAGTTCAATGGCGAATTAGATTGTAAAATGAAAAGAGAATATATGGGTTAAGAGTAAGTAATTAATTATCAAGTAGTGAAGAAGGTTGATGATTTTAGCATTTAATATATAATTATATATTTATATATATAAGCTTAAGAAAATAGGATGAAATGAATAATAAATTAGTAATATGAGAGTAAGGAATTTAGTATTTAAGTTGGTAAATTGAAACCGACTGGTTGATAAACGTTAGGAAACTTAGGATATGATCTGGTAGTGTGTTGCATTAAAAATTAATATGGTAAGGGTTAGAATATGGAGGAGATCAATAGATAAAATAATACAAAAATATATAGATATATGTATAATGAGAGAAACTTTAGCCTAATGATATAGTTGCATATCATGATCATAAAGTGACAAATAAGATAATAAAAAAAAAAGTTATTATCACACTCGAAAATTTGAGGAGATAGGAGTTTAAAATGAAGGATGAAATAATACTAATACCTTGGTAAGGATTAGCTAGAATAACATTACTGTATTTCATATATATATATATAATGATATCGGTATTATATGTCGAGTTTTGGGTTAGTGGCAACTATAAGATATTTTATATATGGAATAACATTTCTATTGTGGTGATTAGTACATTGGTGGGCTTGTAACAATCAAGGTGTCGGTTAATGATAATATGACCATTTAAACTAATGCACCGAGATTAAAACGTTTCAGATTGGGTTTTTATAAATTCCAGTAATAACCCTAACTTGTTGAATTAATTTAAATACCTTCCCGAATGTATTTTGACTTGAAATTTTAACCATAGATTCCTTATTAAATTTAGTTTATTTTGATGTAAATTATTATGATTTTGGAGTTTTAAAATAAGTTATGATTTTTGCAAGTTACGGGTTTTCTGGAATTATTTGGCTAATTTAAAAAGATATTTTTATGAAATAAAAATTTTATAATATGTCTAAAATGTTATTGCTACTTTATATTAAATTTGGGAATTTTGGGCAATGGTCAATGGTTTTAAAATTGTGTTTATGAGTTTTTCATAAGAATAACTTATAATATATGGTTTTTAATGTAACCAAAAATTAAAGTATGGTTTGTTAATTAACTTTAAGCTGGGGAAAATAAGGGAAACTAAATTAAAATTTTATAACAGTAAGTTTATAAATGTTTGAGTATTAGCTTTTATGAGAAGTGAAATTATTTTACATATGTATATATACTTATAAGGTAGATTTAAAAATAGGAACTTATGTAAATCAACGAATTTAATTATTTTACGTTTTATTTACTATATGATATGGGGGTTAATATTCTTAATTAAAACTAAGGAATAAATATATATATTTTTACGCATATATAAAAAGGAATAAAGTAGTAACTTAGAGTAAAGCAAGGAACTAATAAATTAACACTTATGATAACTATATTATAAGAGCTAGAATCCTAAGATATAGTAAAAGAAATACTTAATGAAACATACTTGGAATGCAGTTAAAGGTTTTAGTAATAAGATAGTTTAAATGTGATAAGTTACATAGGGGATGTCTTAGTTAAATTATAATACAGGTATACTTATATATACTACATAAATAAAGGAAAACATTTTACTTATTAAACCATATGTCGGTTGTGGTATGCCTAAAAGTTATTGAACATAATTAAATACAATAGAATTTCCTAAAAATGTTATGGATAAATCTTAATACATAAAGATATATATAAACATATATGTATATGAATACATTAAAATAGATGAGGGAAATAATATTCCTTGTGATAGTTATAATAAGTAGAATATATATAAATGTTAAACCTTAGGTTTTAATCGGTGTGTAATTAAATAGTCACTATTAACTTACGGGTTTAATTACACAACATAATCGTAACACGGTCTTGGGCTAACCTACTAAGCCCAAGTCTATGAACTCCAAAAGCCCACTTAAACAATTCAAAGAGAGTTTGGGCCACTCTCAGGAATAAATTCTAAATCGTTCTAAACTAAGCGAAAAGGGCCTAGTGAAGGATTAGTTGACAAGTCAAGCCCAAATCTTTGTGAGAGGATAATGGTAAACCTGGAACTATTAATCAGTAAGAAAAGAAGGTTGTTTAGTTTATAAGTCCTGTAACTAATCGACACTTGGAATACCTTAATTATAGGTTACTATTGGGGAATCACTTATTCGAGTTATTTATTGTTCTTCACATACCAGGTACGATTTCTCGTACTCCGATCTTTTTGCTGATTGACTTGTGGAATGTTTTGGAAAACGCTAACTGACTTAAAGAGGAATTTCTAAAAAGGAATGGGTTGTGTGACTAACTCAGCTTGTGTGACTAACTGAGCCTTGGATGCGAAACTCTCTTGGGTATTGGTTCCTTCTATTTGGTTGTTCCATTAGACATTGACTACTTAGGGTTTACGCTTCTGCACTCTGTAGGACTGAGTGTTTTGGTATTGCTCTGGGTAGTTAGTGATCTGGTGGGGGAATTTGGAAAAGGTCATCTTGGAATTCTTCTTTTGACTCTGGATATCGTTTCATCCATGGGCTGGTTCTTGAGGTTTCGACGTGCGCGCGTCATCAATGTAACAGTGAGGGGCTGTATATCCCCTGTCCCAACAAGGGACGTGATAGACAGTGAGGGGCTGTATATCCCCTGTCCCAACAAGGGATGTGATAGACAGTGAGGGGCTGTATATCCCCTGTCCCAACAAGGGACGTGATAGACAGTGAGGGGCTGTATATCCCCTGTCCCAACAAGGGACGTGATAGATAGACAGGAGGGCTGTATATCCCCTGTCCCAACAAGGGGACTGATAGATAGTGAGGGGCTATATATCCCTGTCCCCAAAAGGGGACGTGATAGATAGTGAGGGGCTGTATCCCCTGTCCTGAAAGGACGTGTTTGGCGGTGGGGGCCATCTCTCCCAATTGAATTATTCCACTCCTGAGTTATTGGTTCTTGGATCTATCTTATTTCCTAGTCCTTTGTGACTATATCTGAGTCTTTCTACTCCTAACGGGAATTGGGTTTAACTAAGGCAATGGATGTTCACTAACACGTGATGTGGTTCTGCTTCACTAACTTACTTTTCTGTTATTAACCTTTATTATTATCTTGTTATCTTGATTGGGTGAATTGTGTGAATGCCTTGTACCTCTGTGGGTTTAAGTGATTGCTTTCAAGCTGGTATTTATTTAAGAGTTGTTTTATAAGTTTGTTTTTGGAGAATAGTACCAGTTCCATTCCAGGGAACTGACCCCACCCCACTCGGGGTGGGCTGCTTGGTTTCATCTTGCAGGTACAAATTGATTTACAGGTGGCACGAAGAGCATGAGTGATTGGGATGGGATTAGGTTTATGGAGAGTGAATGTATTTATTACTGTTATGTTATGTTAAGTTTTCTCGAAGTTCAGACCGTAACTTAGTTTAATTATAATGGTTGTAATGGTGTGAGGTTGGGGTACCGGGTGTTTGGAGCCCGATGGTCTGTAGCGCCTTTAGTTTATTTTCCGCTGTTGTTTTATTATTATAGGGGTGTTACAACCTTCCCCGGTCCTTTGTACAAAAAACTCTTACCAAGGTTTTTGAAAAAAATTTGATGCTGATATAAACCAACATACAGAACCAACTGGTCCACCTCATCGATTTAGGGGATGAAAATCAATCCAGCATGCAGGCTTGACGAATCGATGAGGGGATGTTGCTTTCATCCACTCTAACGCTTCATGGAAAGAAGGTATTGTAGTGTCTAGCAGTAAGTATAGTAGGAAAGTTTCCATAACCACTAGATTAACTAAAATCTATCAAAGCAAAATAATATACGCGGGACTAAATCGTATTTCATTCTAAATGATCATAGGGGTTTGAAATGAAGTTATCCTCTATCATATCAAAATACTGCTCATCTTGCAAGTTGTCAAAGCTTATGTTATGGCAACCGACCTCAAGGGCAAGCTCCATAACAATTCGAATAGCTTCCAACTCAATATCTTGCACTCTAAGAATGTTGTTCAATGTTTTGTTGATTGCTCAAAGGGGTGACCATTCTCATCATGGATCAGCCACTCCAATACGAGTGGTGCAACCTTTTCTATAGAGGGGAGCCCAGCTGATCTTGATGAAGCCAATAAGAGGCGGTTGCCAGTCCTTAAGATTTGAGACAAGGGGGAGAAGAGAAGAGCAAAACTTCTGGTATTCTTGAACAAAAGTAGTATTTGATTCAATGAGGGCCCACCACGCCACATCTGGGTTGTGTTTAGCAGTGTTCCTAACAACATAGACTATCCAAAGAGTATTAGCATCCGTGGAAAATTTCAAACAATTCCTAGAATTTACCTTTTTGAAAAACCAATCAATCATAGCATTATTAGATAAATTGAAACTTTCCTCAATGTCCAAGATGTTTGTCCATTGACTTCGGGTGACACAACACGAGAAGAAACAATTAACCATTGTATCGACATTCGCACAAAAGAAACACTTTTGGGAACCGCCTATTGTTTTGCCAATATTTGTCTGGCAAGGGATAATGCCATTAATAAACTTCCAAAATTAAGTTTTACTCTTGGCGAGCAGATCATGGAGTAGAGATTTGTCATTAATTTGTGAGAAGCATCTTCCCAGAGCGATAAGCAAGTGAATGCTCATTCAGAAGCATAAAATAAGCAGCTTTGACTGAAAAAATGTGTCTTTTGAAAAGTGCACTACTAGAAAACCGGATTAGAGACAGATGATCTTAATCTGTCGCTGAAATGGTATAGCGGTGGATTAGCGACGAAATGTGTGTCGTTATCGCTAATCCAAATTTGCGCCGGTGTAGACACCAAAAATTCTCACCCCATAAAGCAAATTCCGAGATAATGAATAAAATAGGGGGGTCGTCGCCTTTCTTTCTCAATACGTATTAGCGTGCGTGCCAAAACAAAACCATTGTTTTATAATATTTTCCAAAGCATTTCATAAAAACAAGATTCTTCAAAATGAATTTCGACGACAGTCTAGTTTCAAAATCATCCCTCTTTGTTTATTCACTTATTTTACTATTTTATTTTTGTTCATGTTCCTTTTGTTTATTTATTCATCTATCCGCTTTTTTATATTTTATTTATTCTACTATTAACATTAGTATTTTCATTTCTATTTATACACACTCATTTTCATCTTACAAACCCAATCCACACTTGGTTGAAGTTTGGCCTAGCCCAATTCCTTAAACCCACACTATTTTCAGCCCATGGCCCCATGAAGCCCGCCCAAACCCTACCATCTAAACCCTAAGGGGACCTTGACCTTTTTTTTAACGGCTTCTTCGTTCTTTCACCCGCCTGGATTCTCTTCCAAAAAAACCTAGCGCCCACAGGAGCAAAAAATACGGTAGCCGCTCTCGAGTCTCGACGATTGGCTCTCGATTGTTTCTTCTTCAATGGACGCAATGTCATTCACCCCTCTTTTCTCACTACTCCACGCCCGAAACACCATTCACCCATTCTTCTCATACTGAAAATCAACCACCAACACCATTCCATCGACGGGAACTTGCACTGCTCTGAATCCCTCATTCTCTCAACCCCCTCCTTCGTTCTTCCTCAAAACCCGAAAGTCAAGCCAGAGCCACGGCTTCACTCGTGCATTATGAACTCGAATTCCCTACCCTCTCTCCGAGATTTCCTGCTCTCCCTCAACCCCAAATACTTTCGAGCTTAAAAACAGAAGAAATCGGCCTCGATCTTCTTCTACTTTGGCGACTTCACTTCACCCCCTTCGTCTTCAAAATGGAGAACAAGGAACAATATGCTCAGACCTCTCTTCACTCTTCTCGACCCGTTAATTTTGCTCGCCCAACTAACGATAAGGAACAATCAGTCGAATCGTGTTTTTCGTTGTTCCGCGATGGTGAATCCTTGCCGGCCTTGGGAAATCGCCATCGCCTCCTTATCGAGAGTACCGGCCTTCTCCGATTCTTGGTAAGGGCTTCCTGATTTTGGGTGGTGAAGAATCTCTTTCCTAGTCGAATCAATTTTCCATCATCATCTTTCCGCCGCCCTGAGCTAAAATGGGGTCCCGGCCTACTTCTGCCTCCTGATGACTCTCTTTTTCTGGATTTCTTCTTCTTGTCGGTTGAACTCGAATGCAGAAGCTAAGTTCGCTTTCGGTCCATTTCAATTCTTACTGACTGTTTTTTTTACTGATTATTGCCTATTTGGTTTCGAAGTAAAAAGGGGTTTTCAGTTTATCATCTTAACGCCTCTTTCAATTGCTTGTTGATTATGAGGAAATGCGGGCGATTCACTTTGTTACTCTCTTCTCGTGATGAATTTGGTCCCGCATCGGCGATGCCCCTTTCCGGCCTTTGGGTGTCATTGTCGCAGCCAGATCATGTGGAGATTTGTATATTTCCTTATCGGTAATCTCAAATTTGAGGTGTCCAGGTTGTCTTCCTTCTCCCTTTTCTGTGCTTTGACCTGGTGAGCTTTACTGCCATTTCTGGTTCACGCACTGGGCTTGCTAAATTTGGTGAGTTTGGAGATTGGTTCACCTCTGTTAACTTGGCCCTTGCGTTGGGATCTGATTGCCTGAAAATGCTTACGTTGAGAGTTACTCAATTCGTTTCGCCTCTTGCGCACTATATGTTTGAGTTTGGGAATCCCACCTGATGGCTTTTATTTAATCTGTTGATTGTCGATTAATCTTGCTTAAGTTGGTGGTTACTTCGGTGTTATAGAGGAATTCGCCAGTCCCGTAATGACTGATTCTTGTTGAGGCTATTCGACTCTGTTTGAGGCTGAGATTCATGCCGATATTGGGTTTTGTTGTTGGGCCTCGATAATTTGTCAATATACTGATTTGGCCCCATCTCTCTTTCCGGCCTTTTGGTGAATTGAGGCCCACGTATCTCCTTTGGCTGAAGAGTTTGGGTTTGGTTATGGATTTCTTTGATTTGGGCCGCGCTTGCTGGATCGGTACTCTGGCTTTGGACCATGCAAAGTGACGATACCATCGGCGCTTTGGGGCTTGACTTCTATGGGTTTGGGAAATTCAATCCTTCACCTTTTACTATAATTTAAGCGCCTTTCATATTTAATTGTCCCTTGCGCATTGATACCGGTTTGGAAATTAGATTGAAACTAGCATTACTTGACCCTCGCGTTTAGATAAGAGCATGAATTGAGTTATAGTTGCCCCATGCTATAATTGTTAAGACAAATCACTCATTGGTTGGATGGTAACTTATTAATTTTTCATCTTAGAGGGAAATGATATAAACCCTTCTAGGTATGATCCCACATGACTCACAACCCCTATCTTTGATACTACACTTTGGTTAAGTTATAATCTACGATGATGAATTAATTTGAGTAGCAACCCCAATGCTTGATTTATCTTACAATCTTAGCATTTGTTGGCAGCTCGTAAACTCTTTTCTATGTTCTCGGTTGGGGTGTGGGAGATGATTAGATGCCCCCTTTCCTCCCATTGAGAGGGGCCGTATGATCCCATTGCACACATCCCAACCCTCTTCCGTTCTTTGACTAATGCAGTTTGCCTCTTTTGGTTGTGTTTTTGACATGTACATAATGCTCGTGAAACGGGAAACTAACCTAAGACTAAGGAACGGGATCTTGACTTGGATTATCGGGGTCTCTGCTTCAAACATATGTAACGGTTGGTGCACTTCTTGCTGATCCTGTCAGCTCAAGTGAGGCGGCGTCGATATGACCCCCCATAGCAGCTCTTTAATTAAGATTGTTATCTATGTTTGTATTAATTTGTAATTTGTTTATTGTTCTTACTTTTGGTTGTTTTTTGATTTATTTATTTTCGTAATTTAATTCATTCTCTGCATGTCAACAATTTTAGCACGTTATCTCTAGCTTGTTTTGTTATGTTATTCTAGTGCTTAGTTTACCCCTTTACATATGGATTTGAGCTTGGAAATTAATTTGAAATCTTATAGGATTTTTGCTGGTGTTCAATCACCAAACTTTTGTACATAACGTTTACACTTCATTTTGCTTCTCCAATGTTTGTACCCTATGTGAGATATCTGCGTTGCTGCTTTGTGATTTATGCCCCTTGCTCATTGCTTATTGATGTTTTAAGCCCTAGTTATTCCCCGGGACCTTTTAAGCTGACAGAAAAGTTTAGGATGTATTATCGCCCCACACCAAACGGGTCTCTCATTCGTTTCGTGGGGCGTTAATCTCCTATAACTTAAGAAAACACTCAAACCACCCTTATATGTACATAAGAACAAAAACTTCAAAAAAACAAGCCCTTAAGGCTAATTTAGGAGGGTTTAGGATGTGAAACCACCCCATGCCTAACGGATCTCTCATTCGTTTTATGAGGGTGGAATCCTCCTTTACACTCAACATACCCATAATCAAGAGTTAATAAACCAATCAATAAATTGATGCATCTCACTTGTTAATACCTCACAAATCAAGCCCAAAAATCAATAAGCCCTATCTTTGGCCCATTTCTAAAAATCTCATCAAAGGCCCAAGCCCAAATTGAAATCAAAAGCCTAAGGCCCAATTTCAAACAAGGCCCAGTTTTGGCCCGACTTCAAGCAAGGCCCCTTTTTTCGGCCCAACTCCAAATAAGGCCCAATTTTTAACCCAATTCAATCCAAACCCAATTTGGGCCTGAACTGAATTTGGGCCCAAACCCACGATGGCCCATACCCATTTCGGTCCAAGCCCAGTTTGACCCAAACCCAACTCGGTCCATTAAGCCCGACTCGGCCCATATCCTACCAGGCCCAAACCCGACCCTTTGCAATGTAAAATCCAAATCAAGCCGAAATCCAAAGTCAAAATCCAAATCAAGCCCACGACCCAAACATTGACCTTGACCCAAACGTTGACCTTGACTCAAACGTTGACCTTGACCCAAATGTTGCCCTTGACCCCCAACGTTGACTTTGACCCAAAACATGATTCGAACCCAAACATTGACTTTGACCCAAACATTGACCTTGACCCAAACATTGACCTTGACCCAAACGTTGACCTTGATCCAACTTTGACCTGGCCCGTTTTCCAAGCCCGATTCAATTCAATCCAATTCAAACTCAATCCCATTCAAACCCAAATTGTAGATTCCATCCAAACTCTAAAATCCAAAAAAAACATTCCTCATTATTCAGCTTTAATTCAAAAATCCTGAAAATCTCTTTCCTCAAATTTTCAAACAGTCATTTTTATTCAAACTTCATCAAGTTTTCAAAAGAAACCATTTTGTGGAATTTTAAAGGAAAAACTCTTCTCACATCACAGAAAACTCTTCTCAAACGTAGAAAGTTCTTCTCACATATACAGAAAGTTTTCTACTAAAACATTTCTCAAAATCAGTGTTTCTTCATCGAGAATTTCGAATAACTTCAAACATTTTCCAACTCAGTTTTCAAACTAAAAATAAGCCGTTTTCGGGGGACATGGAATGTCTAACTCCTTCAAAAAAACGTTTTCTTCCTGGTTAGACATCACTTGTACCTCTTCTAAAATAAAATCCGAGGCGGGGCACTGGGTCGCGCCATATCCCTTGTCGCGGTCTGGATTTCTTTAGGCGGGGCATTAGGGTGACAAACCTCCTCTAGTTGCAGCCTTGATTTTTACGAGGTGGGGTGCTAGGGATGTGACTGCCTTCCTAGTTGCAGCCGGGATTTCAGAATCGTCTAACTCCCTTCCACTCGATTTCAACGTTTTTGGTTTTTAATGTTTTAAAACCCGGGAGTTAGAGACGTTATTAGGGTTTGACGGAGAGTATCCCATTCATGATACTTCTCTCTAAATCCTATATTTCGACATAAATTTATTGCCCCATCTTTCGAGCCTTGGCACTTACCATTCATTAAGTGTCGCGCTCGAGGGGGTACATAGGGTGATCCCTCGGATCATCCGCCTTTTCACAACAAAATAATTTTCCTCAACCATTTTCAAACCTCGAACCTAAAAAACCCGGGATCTCTCCTAAATTCCAATTGCCTCACACATTCAAATCATCATTCAATCCCCAACTCAAATCGTCTCCCAAATCCCAATTTCTTCTAAACTCCTAAAGTCTCACAGGCCCGAGCGCCTCACAGACTCAAACATCTCAATTTCTCCATCATTTTAAGATTCAAGTGTCTCACAGACCCGAGCGTCTCACAGGCCTTGACATCCCATTACTCCCACTACATGAACATCCCAAATGTCTCATAGACCCGAGCGTCTCACAGAGTAACACCTTAAAAACCTTCAAAACCCCAAAATCTCTAAAAACCCGAAAACCCTGAACTACGTAAGGTCTGATCTCAACAGGGAGTTGAGTACGTAGGCAACCCACACAGGGTGCGACCCCACATCAATCAAAATGCCATTTTTCACTCGGCCATCTTACCTCCAAACAACCCCGTATTGTCTCACAGACCCAAGCGTCTCACAGACTTTGTTATCCCAATGATTCGAATATCTCACAGACCAGAGCATCTCACAGACCCGAGCGTCTCACAGATCCAAGCATCTCACAGACTTCGACATCTCAAGGTTTCAAACATCTCATAGGCCCGAGCGTCTCACAGACTACAACATCCCACACATCAAACATCTCAAAAACCCTCAGCTTCTAAAACCCAAAAACGTGAACTACGTAAGGTCTGATCTCAACATGGAGTTGAGTACGTAGGCAGCCCATCTAGGGTGCAACCCCATTCCGAACAAAAACCTCTTCCCCTTCCAAGGTGGCTCTCACATCTTTCAAAACGCTCAAACCTTCTTCGGCTCCCACAAACTTCTAGCCATCAGACTTCAAGTCTTGTCTATTCACTCAACCTCAAACTTCCCCCCAATCGTCATTTTATACTCATTCGAATTCATCAATTCTTCTTCTTGGCGCTAGCTTGGCAGAAAAGCTCGCCTCATCCACTCATTTTCTTTCCTCCTCTCCTAATCCTATCATAGGCATTTAAATGAATCTCTCTAAAAGGGTTTTGAAAGAAGGTAATCCCGACAATTGGAGACCGAGGTTTCCTCGGGCACCAATCCGAAGTCGTGGTCGTTGCCACTTCCAAGGGGTGTAACCCAGTGCGAACCCACAATAGAATCTCTGACCTGACCAGATAAGTCCTATCCATAGGCAACAATTTCAGAGTCAACCAACGGTTCTTAGAACCCTCCTTCCCTTCCTTCCTAGTATCTTAGGTCAAACTAGGTGGCGACTCTAGTCAATTCCGCCTTATAGAGGCATAAGTCCGCGTGGAGCCCATCGAGATCGGGTGTAGTGCACACTTGCACTCCCCTTTATGCTTTCTGGGAAAGACGGACGATTTAATAGGTATTTGAGGGATGCTAGAATAACAGGTTTTCACCCTCCACAGAATGGTATTTCTAGGATCTAGGCTTTTTAGTCAGAACCATATTTAGATAGACCCCCTCATACCGAAAAATCACCCTCCACAGAATGGCGACTCTGCTGGGGAAAACTTGAGTAAGTTTTTCTCAAACTCAAGGAAGACTGAACTCCATTCAAAATTGTCGGGACTTCCCCACTTCTTTCAAAACCTTCAAGAGATCTTTTCAAAGCCTTTAGGATTATTCTACTCCACACTTAGAGTGTGTACCTGATGAGGACAGTTAGGACTTGATAGATCCTCAACAAACATGACAACAATTGGGTTAATGATTAGCTCACGATTAGAAAGAGACACTTAGGACTAAATGAAGCTAACTTCCCTTTAGGTTAATAACAACCAATTTGGAATCACTAATCTCAAGATAAAACACTTAGTACATAGGTTGGTGCTAACTTCATCTGGTTTATTTACTACTTTCATATATATATTGCGATTGTGGGGTGCATGGGGTGGGTAGCTTAGGACATGCATTCCTCTGTGTCACCCGATTTACCCACGATGTCACGGGATCCCCAACCGGTCCACGGTTGATTCCCCATGAGCTAGGGTCACTCTCTCAGTGAACAAACCCACGAGGCGGTACGGTCTCCGACCAACGCTTTGAGCTCATGATCCAAAAATATCCTCCATTATCTGAGTCGAAGCCAGCATATAGTGAACTTTGAGCCTTCAGTGTCCAGCTACCTGGTCCGGTGTCTAAGACGGGGGTTTATGGAAGTCACCCCCTTGTATGCCTGTCTGGCCGCCCTTCTGTCTTACCCTGAAGATTGTATGGGCTCAGTTCTCCATTGCTCCTCTGCACCACATGTGTCTCTAAAGCCCAATGTCACGCTATACGTCCATAGAGGATCCCGTATTTACCGGATACCCATACATGGCACAACGTAGTCAGTGAATAATTTGGACTTTAGACACACCTGACCGTGCAGGTGACGAGAGACCCGTTCCCATGCAGTACTTCTCCGAGTTTCCCGAAAAGTGGGGTGTTGTCGAATCATCACTGGCCGTGGCGTATGTTTCCTTATCATCTCGGGTGTCCTGACCTTTCGAACTTAAGCACTCCGGACTTTCTTGATAACGTGCCCCGCAAAGGCATAACAGAGAAAAACCCGTGAGAGATGAACAGTGAAGGGACGATGGTTCCCCCGGTGAAACGGAATCATAATTGACCTGGAAAGTGATTATCCCAACATTAACACTTACATCTCCACATCAAATATAGCCACGATTTACTTTATGCTATACATGTGTGCAAACCACTTTTTCAAACCAGTCTGTTTTAAAACGTTCGGAATTCTCTTTCACATATCTTTTAAAGAGGTTTTACTAGCTCGTTCAATTTAGAGTCTCACCTTAGTTTTGCTCCCAAACACTTGGGGTTTTCAGACCCGCCACTTCATCATTGAAAACCTTTATTTCATTCAAATGTTATTTCCAAAACAATTTTCAAAAATAGATTTTGAAAAACCTACTTCCTACAAACAACAATTTTCAACATCATTTCAAAATAGTTTTCGAAAACAGTTTTCAAAAATTGATTTTCACAAATGTATTTCAAAATAAATGATTTAGTCCCCATGTTGTGATCCGCTATTTTTGAAGTTCTCCTCACCTTCAAGAGCAACGGTCATTACCGTGGAGCGTACTAGTCATTTTGTGTTTTCACAAAAGTGGTGGATTTTTTACATGAGATTTTGTGCTCGATCATTCACCTTTCCTTTCTCAAAAATATCCCTCATTCCCCACGTCGGAGTAAGTGGAGCGCATGAAGGAGGACAACGCGATTCGAGCATAAATCAGAGTTGTACCAGCCCGAGTCAAGCGACATGGAGGCTGGTAATGACTGTTCGAGTTCAAACTGTTGAAAATCAGAGGAACACCAGACCCGTTTTGTGTGATCACAGCACTGCTTCGCCGCAAGAGCCCAAAAGACGAGCAGTCGGTCAAGACCCAAAAGTGAGCGAGCAGCCGGTCAAAAGCCTGAAGACGAGCGAGCAGCCGGTCAAGAGCCTGAAGACGAGCGAGTAGCCAACCAGGAGCTCGAGCGTGAGCGGTCAGCTAGAAGCCCGAAGACGGACCAGAAGAGTTCAGAGGAACTTCCGCTAAAAATTCCCCATTTAATGACTTTTTAGAATTGATGATGTATAGGATTTCCCCTATCATTCTTTTCTCTCTTGTCCATTTCTGAACATATTACATGTATAGGTTTATACATTCCCTTTGAATTTGTTTAGATCAACGTGTATAGGGTTCCTACTCCCTATTTTATTTGCAAATGACCGAGCGTCAAAAATCATATTGAGAAAATCCACCACTTAGAAAACACACGTTTTCAAAATTGTTTTTCCAAAACTTGGTTTCTTTTGGCATGCACGTATAACGAAAAGAACGAATAAGGAGCGACCCCTCACTGTTATATGCCATTCATCAACCTTGCTTTATGGGGTGAAAATTCACGGTATCTACATGAGGCATCCCCTAAGTAAACAACGCCAACAAATGCAACCGAGCAAAAAACAAAACACATGCATTGCATTCATGACAAAAAGTCACTTGCACTTCCAGTCATTTCAAATCCATCAATCATTCACGAGTCTGGTCCACCTCAAAGTCTGCACAATCATGTGTTTCATTGTCACCACGCTATACACCAGCTTTCATCCCAAATACCCAGACCGCCAAAGCCCAATCTCAGGGATAGGAAAGAAAACCGGGAAGTTCAAACCTCTCCCAATCAGAATCACCATGCACTCCAGTGACGAAAAAAGAAAGAGTATGTCATATTATGGGGCCACCATGCGGGAGTTGTCACTCCCTAAAAAGTCCTAAAATCCAGGAGCTAGTCACCAACCCGACAGCAACCCCGACAGCTACACCTTCTTCAAGGCCGACATTGAAAGGATGAGCTTCATGGACCATCAACTAGAACCGACTCAAGCGAGACTAGGTGTAGCCTTACCACGCATGCGTTGCATCCAAAAAGAAAAAAAAAACATAAAAACAAACAAACGTTCAGTCAAAACTTGAAATCAACCATCTCCATTCATCATTTTCAGCATTTCATGCATCCTATACATAGTAATTCCATATTATCACAACACATTGCATGGTAGATCGTTGCACTTGCATATTCCCGTATCGAAACGACGTCTTTGGCGAAAACCTTGATTGATTGTTTGAATAGAGCGCGTGAACCGCTAAACTCTCGTCCCGTCAACGAACACAAGGGTCTCATCAAAATCAGCACCACAAACCAAGTGAGTAGTGTGCGAAGAGCGGTATTTTCTCTTGAATTCCAAAAGAGGGTATTGGACCATCCACCGAGCGATGAGGGAAGATAGAGCGAGTCCATAGAGGTAAAACCATGAGCGACTTCTGCATTCCTTCAGC
Source organism: Limonium bicolor (assembly GCA_023374045.1). NCBI lineage: Eukaryota > Viridiplantae > Streptophyta > Magnoliopsida > Caryophyllales > Plumbaginaceae > Limonium > Limonium bicolor. The sequence goes on from CM041781.1 coordinate 185,236,965, forward strand.
ACATGGAGAGGCACAATTCATAGCGAGATCAATGTTGATAACAAGACACGAACTGTGATTCATGCAAAAGATTCGAGAAGTAGTAAGAAAACAATCATTGACTAATGAGAATGACGAGGCACTTAGGAATAAAAACCTCCACAAAACCAAAAAAGCTTTGACTGCCCTGTACATAATCCCTTAGTGAGCCCCGCTGAGCCTTTCATGAAAAACTCTTTCTGCAAAAAAAAAAAAGAAAACTCCACAACATGCCAACTCACACATACACTTACTTTCCCCCGCAATAGAGGATCTCGAAGGAGCCGGAGCCATGGCCTCTCCCCACCATCTTTCACAAAAAACAACAAATGAAATGTTCAAAGGAATCGGTGAGTCAATGCAACTCCAAAGTCAAACACCAAAAAAGAACACCGAAAATGTTCAAGAAGATCGACGAGTCAATGCAACTCCAAAGCCGAAAGCCAAAATTCAAAGCAGAAAACGTTTGAGAAAGTTGATGAGCCAAATGCAATTTCAGAAAACAAAATGAGAAGAAAGTTCAAACCGTGCGCCAGAAGAGGCAAGAAGGAGAAATCAAATCCAAAGGACCAATGATGTCCCGTAGAAATCAATAAAGGTTATCAAAACCCGTCTAATCATACCACCCATGGCAAAGGCGAAACATATCCTCTATTGCACAAAAGCTCCACTACTCCCAAATTGATCCTCCAATCCCATGTGACATACATCATACCCCGCATCCCCGTTACAACCCAATAAAGACCTCTGACTCATAAGTCGATGAGCGTTAACTGAAAGTATCGGATCTGAAACATGAATCATAAGTTTCGTACTTGTTATCAACATGTCCCTTCATACCAAAGGGACCATGAGCAAATGAGTGTGACCTACACCCAAGGTCTTATGAGTGTGAGTGAATCTTCATTCTAAACACCAGGACATAAACAGCCTACCCCGTTGCAGGTGAGAAATTTGTGAGGATCGGAAGGTCCAGAACCTCAAAAGGAATTCTAAGGAAAATACTGCTCCGACCATCGAGAGTATCATCACACCATTAGCACACACAGCTATACTCACGAGAGATTGACCCGCATCCCTCCATGAGAAGAAAGTGATTCACACATTCCAATTCAACAATCACTCAAGATCGAGCCGAAGATGTTTTATATTCGTAAACCTTGTATTAATAGAGATATGGCCATACCTTTTCTCTAAAAATTGTATATGCATTTTGCATCGTACCTAGCATTTAATACCTGCATGCATCATAAGCACTCCATCATCAACACCTGACTAGTAAGAACTCTACCTAGTCTCGCTGAAAGTCGACTTCAGTTGCAGTTGTTGAAACGTAACTTTTGATCAAAAGATGTCAACTGGAGCCATCCCAGACCATCATCAAGCTACCTCGAACCATCTCGGAGCCACCCTGGGCTATCCTCGAGCTACATCGAACCAAACTACAGTCATCCGAGGTCGTATAAAGACAATTATGGAGCCATCCAATGTCATGCTCAAGCCTCATCAACACCATATTCAGAACCAAACTGGAGCCATGCGGGAGCCATCATCCGACATTGAAACCATCTTTGGAACTCTACAGGGGGCATCCTAACAGTCCGAGAACAATACGGGAGCCACGTCAAAGCTATTTCGTCACCAAGGTCTTGCCTACAGAATTTCGAACTACGTATAGTCTGATCTCAATACGAAATTGAGTACGTAGGCAGCCCGCCCAGGGTGCGACCACCTCAAAGGAAAAATTCCCCTTTGTTCCCCACTATCATCAAACGGAGCCATCTCGTAGTCTCCCCGAGGCCACCCCCAGCTATCCTGGAGCCATCTCGAGGAATCTGAAGTCGTAATTGACCATACCGAAGCCATTAATCCACAACCAAAAAACTGTCAACCACATCAAAACCCACCAATCACATCGACCCACCATTCGACTCAAAATCCAAACCAAAGCAAAACCCACTAACCACCCAGAAAATCTTTAACCAGATCGAAACCCACCGACCATCTCGAAAATCTCAATCCAAGTTGAAACCCACCAACCATCCCAGAGTCATTGCTCACAATGGGGTCTTGAATCATGTCAAAGCCATCCGACCACACTAGAGCCACCCGACCGCTCCGGAGCCATCCGATCATATTGGAGCCCTTGAATCATATCGAAGCCATCCAATTAAATCAAAACCATCGAGTTCCCAAAGTCACTCATTCACAAAAAACCATCCATACAAAAAACCAATCACAAAAATCAAAACAAAAACTCAAGAGCCATACCGGAGCCATCTCGAAACTCTGGAGCCAAAAGTCCTACCAAATCCCGAAACTATAGTGCACATCGGGCGAGACTGTCAAAACAAAACCGAAACACAATTCCCACACTGGCAAAGCCAAGGGCAACATCTATCACATCCCTCATAGGAGCAACCGAAAAGCATCCAATCCCAAATCAATCCACAATCAAAGTCATCCTCAAATCGACCACTCAAAACAACGAGTTTCGTACAACTCAATCAAAGTATTATAGGCCCCTCATAAGTCCTATAGCTAGATGTCAAGAGGTCTAGTTGAGGCCCGTCATAAGTCCTCGTACTTTCAATTGCATTCTAGGCCCGTCATAAGTCCTAGAGCTAGACCGAGTTCTAGTTGAGGCTCGTCATTAGTCCTCATGCATAACCCTTATTCCAATTGTATTCTAGGCCCGTCATTAGTCCTAGAGCTAGACATCGAGATCTAGTTGAGGCCCGTCATTAGTCCTCATACATTTCGAAGATGCATTCTAGGCCCGTCATAAGTCCTAGAGCTAGACACCGAGTTCTAGTTGAGGCCCGTCATTAGTCCTCATGCATAACCAATATACCGATTGTATTCTAGGCCCGTCATTAGTCCTAGAGCTAGACACCGAGATCTAGTTGAGGCCCGTCATTAGTCCTCATACATTTCGAAGATGCATTCTAGGCGTCATAAGTCCTAGAGCTAGACACTGAGTTCTAGTTGAGGCCCGTCTTTAGTCCTCATGCATAACCTATATACCGATTGTATTCTAGGCCCGTCATTAGTCCTAGAGCTAGACGCCGAGATCTAGTTGAGGCCCGTCATTAGTCCTCATACATTTCGAAGATGCATTCAAGGCCCGTCATAAGTCCTAGAGCTAGACACCGAGTTCTAGTTGAGGCCCGTCATTAGTCCTCATGCATAACCAATATACCGATTGTATTCTAGGCCCGTCATTAGTCCTAGAGCTAGACGCCGAGATCTAGTTGAGGCCCGTCATTAGTCCTCATACATTTCGAAGATGCATTCTAGGCCCGTCATAAGTCCTAGAGCTAGACACCGAGTTCTAGTTGAGGCCCGTCATTAGTCCTCATGCATAACCAATATACCGATTGTATTCTAGGCCCGTCATTAGTCCTAGAGCTAGACGCCGAGATCTAGTTGAGGCCCGTCATTAGTCCTCATACATTTCGAAGATGCATTCTAGGCCCGTCATAAGTCCTAGAGCTAGACACCGAGTTCTAGTTGAGGCCCGTCATTAGTCCTCATGCATAGGTTGATTGATCGTATTCTAGGCCCGTCATTAGTCCTAGAGCTAGACGTCGAGATCTAGTTGAGGCCCGTCATTAGTCCTCATACCATCAATCACCGCAATCTGGGGCCCGTCATAAGTCCCCGTGCACCCGCACCTATAAGAGCAAATCATATGCCGCGGTGAGAATATTTGGTGCCCCGTCAACCTTGATCTAATTCTGCAAGCCTTCTATTGCAGAATTGAATCAAGGGGAGCCATCTGTAGACACCAAAAATTCTCACCCCATAAAGCAAATTCTGAGATAATGAATAAAATAAGGGGGGTCGTCGCCTTTCTTTCTCAATACGTATTAGCGTGCGTGCCAAAACAAAACCATTGTTTTATAATCTTTTCCAAAGCATTTCATAAAAACAAGATTCTTCAAAATGAATTTCCGACGACAGTCCGGTTTCAAAATCATCCCTCTTTGTTTATTCACTTATTTTATATTTTATTTTTGTTCATGTTCCTTTTGTTTATTTATTCATCTATCCGCTTTTTTATATTTTATTTTATTCTACTATTAACATTAGTATTTTCATTTTTATACACACTCATTTTCATCTTACAAACCCAATCCACACTTGGTTGAAGTTTGGCCTAGCCCAATTCCTTAAACCCACACTATTTTCAGCCCATGGCCCCATGAAGCCCGCCCAAACCCTACCATCTAAACCCTAAGGGGTGACCTTGACCTTTTTTTTAACGGCTTCTTCGTTCTTTCACCCGCCTGGATTCTCTTCCAAAAAAACCTAGCGCCCACAGGAGCAAAAAATACGGTAGCCGCTCTCGAGTCTCGACGATTGGCTCTCGATTGTTTTCTTCTTCAACGGACGCAATGTCATTCACCCCTCTTTTCTCACTACTCCACGCCCGAAACACCATTCACCCATTCTTCTCATACTGAAAATCAACCACCAACACCATTCCATCGACGGGAACTTGCACTGCTCTGAATCCCTCATTCTCTCAACCCCCTCCTTCGTTCTTCCTCAAAACCCGAAAGTCAAGCCAGAGCCACGGCTTTACTCGTGCATTATGAACTCGAATTCCCTACCCTCTCTCCGAGATTTCCTGCTCTCCCTCAACCCCAAATACTTTCGAGCTTCAAACAGAAGAAATCGGCCTCGATCTTCTTCTACTTTGGCGACTTCACTTCACCCCCTTCGTCTTCAAAAATGGAGAACAAGGAACAATATGCTCAGACCTCTCTTCACTCTTCTCGACCCGTTAATTTTGCTCGCCCAACTAACGATAAGGAACAATCAGTCAATTGTGTTTTTCGTTGTTCCGCGATGGTGAATCCTTGCCGGCCTTGGGAAATCGCCATCGCCTCCTTATCGGAGTACCGGCCTTCTCCGATTCTTGGTAAGGGCTTCCTGATTTTGGGTGGTGAAGAATCTCTTCCCTAGTCGAATCAATTTTCCATCATCATCTTTCCGCCGCCCTGAGCTAAAATGGGGTCCCGGCCTACTTCTGCCTCCTGATGACGCTCTTTTTCTGGATTTCTTCTTCTTGTCGGTTGAACTCGAATGCAGAAACTAAGTTCGCTTTCGGTCCATTTCAATTCTTACTGACTTTTTTTACTGATTATTGCCTATTTGGTTTCGAAGTAAAAAGGGGTTTTCAGTTTATCATCTTAACGCCTCTTTCAATTGCTTGTTGATTATGAGGAAATGCGGGCGATTCACTCCTTTGTTACTCTCTTCTCGCGATGAATTTGGTCCCGCGTCGGCGATGCCCTTTCCGGCCTTTGGGTGTCATTGTCGCAGCCAGATCATGTGGAGATTTGTATATTTCCTTATCGGTAATCTCAAATTTGAGGTGTCCAGGTTGTCTTCCTTCTCCCTTTTTCTGTGCTTTGACCTGGTGAGCTTTACTGCCATTTCTGGTTCACGCACTGGGCTTGCTAAATTTGGTGAGTTTGGAGATTGGTTCACCTCTGTTAACTTGGCCCTTGCGTTGGGATCTGATTGCCTGAAAATGCTTACGTTGAGAGTTACTCAATTCGTTTTGCCTCTTGCGCACTATATGTTTGAGTTTGGGAATCCCACCTGATGGCTTTTATTTAATCTGTTGATTGTCGATTAATCTTGCTTAAGTTGGTGGTTACTTCAGTGTTATAGAGGAATTCGCCAATCCCGTAATGACTGATTCTTGTTGAGGCTATTCGACTCTGTTTAAGGCTGAGATTCATGCCGATATTGGGTTTTGTTGTTGGGCCTCGATAATTTGTCAATATACTGATTTGGCCCCATCACTCTTTCCGGCCTTTTGGTGAATTGAGGCCCACGTATCTCCTTTGGCTGAAGAGTTTGGGTTTGGTTATGGATTTCTTTGATTTGGGCCGCGCTTGCTGGATCGGTACTCTGGCTTTGGACCATGCAAAGTGACTATACCATCGGTGCTTTGGGGCTTGACTTCTATGGGTTTGGGAAATTCAATCCTTCACCTTTTACTATAATTTAAGCGCCTTTCATATTTAATTGTCCCTTACGCATTGATACCGGTTTGGAAATTAGATTGAAACTAGCATTACTTGACCCTCGCGTTTAGATAAGAGCATGAATTGAGTTATAGTTGCCCCATGCTATAATTGTTAAGACAAATCACTCATTGGTTGGATGGTAACTTATAATTTTTCATCTTAGAGGGAAATGATATAAACCCTTCTAGGTATGATCCCACATGACTCACAACCCCTATCTTTGATACTACACTTTGGTTGAGTTATAATCTACGATGATGAATTAATTTGAGTAGCAACCCCAATGCTTGATTTATCTTACAATCTTAGCATTTGTTGGCAGCTCGTAAACTCTTTTATGTTCTCGGTTGGGGTGTGGGAGATGATTAGATTGCCCCCTTTCCTCCCATTGAGAGGGGCCGTATGATCCCATTGCACACATCCCAACCCTCTTCCGTTCTTTGACTAATGCAGTTTGCCTCTTTGGTTGTGTTTTTGACATGTACATAATGCTCGTGAAACGGGAAACTAACCTAAGACTAAGGAACGGGATCTTGACTTGGATTATCGGGGTCTCTGCTTCAAACATATGTAACGGTTGGTGCACTTCTTGCTGATCCTGTCAGCTCAAGTGAGGCGGCGTCGATATGACCCCCCATAGCAGCTCTTTAATTAAGATTGTTATCTATGTTTGTATTAATTTGTAGTTTGTTTATTGTTCTTACTTTTGGTTGTTTTTTGATTTATTTATTTTCGTAATTTAATTCATTCTCTGCATGTCAACAATTTTAGCACGTTATCTCTAGCTTGTTTTGTTATGTTATTCTAGTGCTTAGTTTACCCCTTCTACATATGGATTTGAGCTTGGAAATTAATTTGAAATCTTATAGGATTTTTGCTGGTGTTCAATCACCAAACTTTTGTACATAACGTTTACACTTCATTTTGCTTCTCCAATGTTTGTACCCTATGTGAGATATCTGCGTTGCTGCTTTGTGATTTATGCCTCTAGCTCATTGCTTATTGATGTTTTAAGCCCTAGTTATTCCCCTTAGGACCTTTTAAGCTGACAGAAAAGTTTAGGATGTATTATCGCCCCACACCTAATGGGTCTCTCATTCGTTTCGTGGGGCGTTAATCTCCTATAACTTAAGAAAACACTCAAACCACCCTTATATGTACATAAGAACAAAAACTTCAAAAAAACAAGCCCTTAAGGCTAATTTAGAAGGGTTTAGGATGTGAAACCACCCCATGCCTAACGGATCTCTCATTCATTTTATGAGGGTGGAATCCTCCTTTACACTCAACATACCATAATCAAGAGTTAATAAACCAATCAATAAATTGATGCATCTCACTTGTTAATACCTCACAAATCAAGCCCAAAAATCAATAAGCCCCATCTTTGGCCCATTTCTAAAAATCTCATCAAAGGCCCAAGCCCAAATTGAAATCAAAAGCCTAAGGCCCAATTTCAAACAAGGCCCAGTTTTGGCCCGACTTCAAGCAAGGCCCCTTTTTCGGCCCAACTCCAAATAAGGCCCAATTTTAACCCAATTCAATCCAAACCCAATTTGGGCCCGAACTGAATTTGGGCCCAAACCCACGATGGCCCATACCCATTTCGGTCCAAGCCCAGTTTGACCCAAACCCAACTCGGTCCATTAAGCCCGACTCGGCCTATATCCTACCAGGCCCAAACCCGACCCTTTGCAATGTAAAATCCAAATCAAGCCGAAATCCAAAGTCAAAATCCAAATCAAGCCCACGACCCAAACGTTGACCTTGACCCAAACGTTGACCTTGACTCAAACATTGACCTTGACCCAAATGTTGCCCTTGACCCCAAACGTTGACTTTGACCCAAACATTGACTTCGACCCAAACATTGACTTTGACCCAAACATTGACCTTGACCCAAACATTGACCTTGACCCAAACGTTGACCTTGATCCAACTTTGACCTGGCCCGTTTTCCAAGCCCGATTCAATTCAATCCAATTCATACTCAATCCCATTCAAACCCAAATTGTAGATTCCATCCAAACTCTAAAAATCCAAAAAAAACATTCCTCATTATTCAGCTTTAATTCAAAAATCCTGAAAATCTCTTTCCTCAAATTTTCAAACAGTTATTTTTATTCAAACTTCATCAAGTTTTCAAAAGAAACCATTTTGTGGAATTTTAAAGGAAAAACTCTTCTCACATCACAAAACTCTTCTCAAACGTAGAAAGTTCTTCTCACATATACAGAAAGTTTTCTACTAAAACATTTATCAAAATCAGTGTTTCTTCATCGAGAATTCCGAACAACTTCAAACATTTTCCAACTTAGTTTTCAAACTCAAAAATAAGCCGTTTTCGGGGGACATGGAATGTCTAACTCCTTCAAAAAAACGTTTTCTTCCTGGTTAGACATCACTTGTACCTCTTCTAAAATAAAAATCCGAGGCGGGGCACTGGGGTCGCCATATCCCTTGTCGCGGTCTGGATTTCTTTAGGCGGGGCATTAGGGTGACAAACCTCCTCTAGTTGCAGCCTTGATTTTTACGAGGGTGGGGCGCTAGGGATGTGACTGCCTTCCTAGTTGCAGCCGGGATTTCGAATCTTCTAACTCCCTTCCACTCGATTTCAATGTTTTGGTTTTAACGTTTTAAAACGGGAGTTAGAGACGTTATTAGGGTTTGACGGAGAGTATCCCATTCATGATACTTCTCTCTAAATCCTATATTTCGACATAAATTTATTGCCCCATCTTTCGAGCCTTGGCACTTACCATTCATTAAGTGTCGCGCTCGAGGGGGTACATAGGGTGATCCCTCGGATCATCCGCCTTTCACAACAAAATAATTTTCCTCAACCATTTTCAAACCTCGAACCTAAAAAACCCGGGATCTCTCCTAAATTCCAATTGCCTCACACATTCAAATCATCATTCAATCCCCAACTCAAATCGTCTCCCAAATCCCAATTTCTTCTAAACTCCTAAAGTCTCACAGGCCCGAGCGCCTCATAGACTCAAACATCTCAATTTCTCCATCATTTTAAGATTCAAGTGTCTCACAGACCCGAGCGTCTCACAGGCCTTGACATCCCATTACTCCCACTACATGAACATCCCAAATGTCTCATAGACCCGAGCGTCTCACAGACTAACACCTTAAAAACCTTCAAAACCCCAAAATCTCTAAAAACCCGAAAACCCTGAACTACGTAAGGTCTGATCTCAACAGGGAGTTGAGTACGTAGGCAACCCACACAGGGTGCGACCCTACATCAATCAAAATGCCATTTTTCACTCGGCCATCTCACCTCAAATAACCCTGTATTGTCTCACAGACCCAAGCGTCTCACAGACTTTGTTATCCCAATGATTCGAATATCTCACAGACCAGAGCATCTCACAGACCCGAGCGTCTCACAGATCCAAGCGTCTCACAGACTTCGACATCTCAAGGTTTCAAACATCTCATAGGCCCGAGCGTCTCACAGACTACAACATCCACACATCAAACATCTCAAAAACCCTCAGCTTCTAAAACCTAAAAACGTGAACTACGTAAGGTCTGATCTCAACATGGAGTTGAGTACGTAGGCAGCCCATCTAGGGTGCAACCCCATTCCGAACAAAAACCCCTTCCCCTTCCAATGTGGCTCTCACATCTTTCAAAACGCTCAAACCTTCTTCGGCTCCCACAAACTTCTAGCCATCAGACTTCAAGTCTTGTCTATTCACTCAACCTCAAACTTCCCCCAATCGTCATTCTATACTCATTCGAATTCATCAATTCTTCTTCTTGGCGCTAGCTTGGCAGAAAAGCTCGCCTCATCCACTCATTTTCTTTCCTCCTCTCCTAATCCTATCCTAGGCTTTTAAATGAATCTCTCTAAAAGGGTTTTGAAAGAAGGTAATCCCGACAATTGGAGACCGAGGTTTCCTCGGGCACCAATCCGAAGTCGTGGTCGTTGCCACTTCCAAGGGGTGTAACCTAGTGCGAACCCACAATAGAATCTCTGACCTGACCAGATAAGTCCTATCCATAGGCAACAATTTCAGAGTCAACCAACGGTTCTTAGAACCCTCCTTCCCTTCCTTCCTAGTATCTTAGGTCAAACTAGGTGGCGACTCTAGTCAATTCCGCCTTATAGAGGCATAAGTCCGCGTGGAGCCCATCGAGAGCGGGTGTAGTGCACGCTTGCACTCCCCTTTATGCTTTCTGGGAAAGACGGACGATTTAATAGGTATTTGAGGGATGCCAGAATAACGGGTTTTCACCCTCCACAGAATGGTATTTCTAGGATCTAGGCTTTTTAGTCAGAACCATATTTAGATAGACCCCCTCATACCGAAAAATCACCCTCCACAGCCGGACGACGTTGTTCGTCGTCAATTAGCAACTGATTAGAGACGGGACAATCCGTCACTAACAATTTAATTGCGACGGTTCATCGCTACATTGGGGACGGAATTTGAAATATTCAGTTAACAAATTAGCAACGGAATTTTCCGTCGCTATTTTGTTGAATATTGAAAGTTTTATTTAATATTTTGATTTCTAATATATATTCATCGGTACATTTTGACATTGATATATTTTATTCAAATCAACCTGTTATATTACTACATAAAGATTTACTCGTATTAATTGAACACAAAATGCTATTTTACTAAACAAAATATAATACAATCACTTGTAATATTAGTTCAATCAAAGTTTCATACAATCAAAGTCTAATGCAATCAAAGTGTAACACACTCAAGCAATCTAGTTATGTTCGTGCTCCTAACCATGCCCTTCCTCTGGACGATACATCTGATCATCTGCATCACCCGGATCACCTGAGCCACCACCTAGACCTCCCCACGGACCCCATCCACCCGGCATACTAGAGCTAACACCAGGAGCATACAGACCCTGCTGAGAGGGAAACATATGACAGACGAGCACTCATATCAACGTCTACATCTCCGTGCTACGCAAGTCTTGGCGGATTGTTACTCCTCGGTACGAATTTGCTCCATATAAGTGTCACGCAGCCTCTGTAGCAGATCCCGCTCAATGTCCGACTTCATCAACTTGTATGTACTATGGTCGTAGCCAGTAGCACGTGAGCTAGTGCTAGTGTGTGGAATGAGTCGGGGAAATACTCTGGTGCTGTAACACCCCATCCAAAGCTAATTGTGGTTATCGCAAAACTGAACACTTAAACGAATATGTCACAGCGGAAATCATAAACACCTGGACCTTGCCACGGTCTGATCACAGAATATACCGGCTTACTTAATAATACAACACTTTTCCAAAATAACTGTCCAACCCAAAAGCATCACCATCCAAAAATACCACAACCAACCGAGTACAAGTAGCTAAACCATAATCACAACCTTACATCAGTTTAAATATAAACAGTCGGGTGCACAGGCGCAACCGAACTCAAAATAAACATCCCACCCTAAGTCTAACCGCTCCTACTCTGTAGTGTGTCCTCATGGGTCTCTTACCTGCAACTTTAAAAATAGCCCCCAAGGGGGTCAGCACGAATGCTGGTACACCCTCTCATGGCCCCCAATGCTAACGGGGGGCTACGACGACTAATTGTCGATAGCATGGAAATGATTACATACACAAGATAATATGAAGTGCAATAACAATAACCACAGATGAACACATATAGTTCACAACAATGAACGACTCAAGCGTCCCTTATCAAGTGGATTAGTAACCCCCTCCTTAGTCCTCATTTCCTTAATCTCATTTCCTTACCTTAATCTCAATCTTAAATTTTCTCAGTATACAAACCATTCCTGGAGGGAATGGTTGTAGCTTAATTCGAACCTGGGATTTAGGTGATCCCACCGCACCATCTTAATGCCACCTACTCTGGACAGGAGTCCAGCGTAGTTGAGCCGGCAACCGGCCCTAGGCTACAAGTCCGAAGACAAGTCCTTAAGCGGAGGGCGGATCTGATTCAGACCGTCCCCCTTTTTCCTTAGCATGCATGACCGGAGATCGGTCCCGGGTTTCCTCACTCAAGTTCCAGTTAGTAGAGATCTTAATCACCGTGTGCTAGCTAAGCCTTAACGGGCATTAACCAACAACCACCAAACTTAACTCTTATTCTTAACTCAGTAAGTACTAAACTTGGTTAGTAACAATCTCAAGTCTCGCGGATTGTGTAACTGTAACACATACACAACGAGAGCAATTATAACCGGTTGCATGCTTTATCTTGTTTTAGTCATAGCAATTAAACAGATAGCACACAAGCTGAGGGACACCTCGTTAGCAAGCAGGTCACAAGAAAGATTGTACAGTTCACCGTCGATCGTTGTTTGATTAACCTTCTTCGGGGTCCCAATTCACAAACCTAAAACATTCATTCATTTTTAGGTCATTAGTTATTTGTACCTTACTTAACTCACTTAATCCCTAAGGATTCCCATTCAATAACCTCTCGAGTCTTTGCCACTTAGCTTACAAACTTAACTTAAACATTAAAATTTATACTTAACTTAACTTAACTTAATCCCTTAAGTTCTTAGGGTCCCAATCATTACCACCCTACCAAAGGTATACCTTATTACCAATTACCATCCTTAGAATTTAAAATTTCTTTTTTTTTTATTTTTTTTAGGCCCGACCGAACTTCCGACCGACCTTACCTAAGGTCGGTCCATTCCAGAACACTTTACCGTTTGAAAATTCTACCCCGACCGACCTTGCAAGTCGGTCCCCAAGGTCGGTCCATTCCCGAGAGTTTCCCCGAGGGAAATTTAAGCTCGACCGAACTTGCCAAGTCCGGTCCATGTTCGGTCGATTCCAGAGACTTATACCGTACAAAATTCTTGGCATGACGACCTTGCAAGTCTGGTCCCAAGGTCGGTCGATTCCAGAGACTTTAATTCCTTCACAAAATACATACCCGACCGAACTTGTAAGTCCGGTCCTATGTTCGGTCGATTCCAGAAACTTCTCCGGTAGTATAATTTGAGCTCGACCGACCTTGTAGGTCCGGTCCTAAGGTCGGTCGGCTCCAGAACCTTGTTTCTAAATTCTCTTTTAACTTCAAACTTCTCCTCATATATCCTAATATGTTATAACCTCATTTGGCACCTCAAATACACTTAAGCCCTCCTCTAAAACACATTAAACATCACCAAGATCCACCTTAGTCATTATGCATTTTCCTTGTAATAATGCTAACACTTGTTATGGTTTCCACTAGGTTTCTAGGTGGTGGTTCATACCTAATGTAACCACTATGCCAAATGTTTTTCTCACCACCACTATACATCATCTCCCAAGCATCTTTCACCATCTAAAATTCTTTTATGCCTTTACTTAAAGTTCTTCACAAAAACTTAAACTTCCATCCATCAACACATTATTTCCTTCCTAGTTGTTTACCAACATTTGCCTAAGTCCTAAATACTCAAATACATTCTCTTGATTCCTAAATCCTTCATGGCGATACCTAAGTCATTATAAATCATTAGAACACCTTAATCTCACCCATTTTCATCAAGACAACTTCTAGAACATCCTAGTACTTCCTTAGTCATTAAATCCCCTTAGAAATCTCTAAACACTTAAGTTCTCCTTTAAATTTGCCATGGGTTCTCTAGTATATAGTACATCCTAACACTTGGTTTTTCTCCATCACAATAACCAATACCACTCACATTCTCATCACAAAACACTTAACACACAATTTACACCAAAACTACACCACATCATCTTATAGTGCATAAACTTAAATGCTTGGCACTTAGGCCCTTAAATGACAATAATCTTAACCACTGAATTTCCACATATATTTGCCTTCAACCTGCGAATACACACACAAGGCTCCCATTGAAATAAAATGCTTCTTGTAATTCACCTCAACATTGTTTTAACTATCTCTTCTTCTCATTTTGCTCTATAGTCACAAGTGCACAAGTATAGTCATTGTTTCTCCTAGGTTTTATATAACCCTTTTCTAATGTAAACTCTACACTAAACTCATCACATATCTAAATCCCGTCCCTTAAACAATAAAACACCTTAAGGTAAGTAATTACCTTGTTCTTTACAAGCTAAAAGCTTCTCCTTAGGTTTTTTCCTTCTCAATCTCGGTCACCAATATATATCTCCTGCCAATGTTCTAACCAATATCCAATGACTCCAATGAGTACTAGATAATACATTAACCCTAAGGAACAAACCTAGGTTAAAAAAGTGCTTTAAGGTATTAAGGTGATTGTTTTACCTTGGTTTCTCAAGACAAGCTTGGATATGAAGCAAGAAGAACTCCTCCAATCCTTTGAAGAGTAGAAAACAAGCTAGAACAAGGCATAAACATGGAGTCCCATGAGTGCAAATTTTCGGACAAGGAAGAAAAAGATGGAAACCTAGATTTTCTTACACTTTCTTACCAAGAGAATGGAGAAGCCAATGGAGTCTCCAAACTTGAATTTCCTCCTCTAATGGTGGTTTGACTTGGCACCAAAATGAAGCTCTTGAAGTTTTGAAAAGATAGAGAGAGAGAGAGCTTGAGCTAACTAAGGAGAATATGTAATTTGTTTTGGTTTTGGAGCTAAAATGAGTGAGTTGTGTGCAGGGCAGATGAAGCTAGATGGAAGATAGCATGGAGCTTCACGAATGGAGATGGAGAGAGAGAGAGAGCAAGAAACCGTGGGAAACAAGGGAGAATGAAGAAGTGAGGAGAGAGAACCACTAAAGGTGAGATATTATGTTAAAAAAGGTGAATAGTTAACTTACTTGCTTTATAAGTCTTTATTTGATTAATGAGTCATAAAGGTGGTGACTCACCTTATAAGAAACGGCCCCCATTAGTAACAAGGGGTACTTAAGTCTTTGTTGACCAAATATCTCATTATATTGTCTTATGTTATAAACTAGCTTAATTAATTTACTATTCACAAAACAAGGCACATTGTTGTGAAATTTTTGATTTCCCATTGATATAGACTTCCAAATGTGATACTATATAGTACACATGTTAATTAAAGAGTAATGATGGGCATTTAGCCATTCAAAACTCATTTACAAGACAATTTTTCAAAAACGTGCTTAAGAGTCCTTAAAGCACATTTTGTGTTTTAACTTGTTTTCAAGCTTGGTTTTCTTTGGTAATTGATTTAAAATGGCCATTAGAATTTACTAAGGTCTTAGAACAATATTGGGTACTCTCCCAAGTCTCTCCAAGCTTAGAGCACGTTTTTGCTTAAACTGCTCTTTTGGTGTTTCCTTATATTTTCTTTGATTAGAAATGTTTCTAATGTTTCTAAAGGCATTATTTAGCCTCCTTATATCTAGTTTATCATTTTAAACACCACATCTAAGTTTGGGGTATTTCAGGTGCTACCTCACCGACACCGTAGATCCTCTACTTTCTCGATTTCCCTTCGATGGTCTTGTAAAAAATTTCATTAGGGTCAACCGGTGTGGCCTCAGCAGATGGATCATCTGGAGCGCCCAACTCTTGAGTAACAGCATCTAACAGATCTTCGTATTTATGCTTCATAATCACAACACAATGATATCATTACTCTTCGTTATTGAATAGATTTGAATGTAATACAAATGTTTACAAAAGTTACATTAAACACTTACAACGGTGTCCTCGACTTTAGCGCAAACTGGCAACATTGTTTCCATGCTAATCCTTGCTCAAATGAGTATGTATGAACAGTGTGTAAGCATCTGCATTTGGCTTCGTACCGTATTTCTTAGTCTAACAACAAAAAACTTGATTAAATAGATAGATTAAGCAAGTCTAAAAAATTGACATAATCTCGATTTTTTTACATTTCCCCACACATACAATCCAAGATTGCACATGTCGGAACCTGATAACAATCACAACTCACAGCTTGCATTCATAGTTTGCATTCATTTTACACTCATATTTGCACTCACATTCATATTCACTCATAGTCACAGACACACTTCACAACCACACCATATAAGCATATCATATTTTTGACATATTTCTAAGAGTTAATAGCATCAAACTAAATATAAAATAAAAAACTCACCAGAAACCCTTTTATGCTCCTTCATCAAGCGTGATCCACATGCATGGGTAGACAGGCCACCACCATGTGTGTGCTCAGTTCTGTGGTTACGAGAGTTAGCCTCGTTGATGTTTTTGTACTTTGCACTCCCCCATTGTTCTTCCCATGCTTGCCATACATCTATCTATGACTTTCTCTTCATCTTCCTACACTTCATCTTGTAGAGTGTGTCTGGATATCGTCTACTGATCTTCTCGCAGAATATGTCATAGACCACATTCTCAAGTTGAGGACCCCAACGAAAGCGCTTCTGCATAAATTAGTAAAGTGGTTTAAGCGCAACTTAACAAACAAAGAAATGAAGATAAATTGCTGAAAATTTTATGGTTAAGTATCTTGAACGTTGAAGTAAAATCTGTGGCCATCCTGACCCAACCCACCCAGGTATAATCTTCAAGAAACCATCTGGTCTCAAAGTAAGGAAGTAGAGCACAGATAACATTATTTGAAGGCATACTCCCTATAATTATGGTATGTCACAAATTTACAATTAGCAAATATATGATAAACAAACCTTATTGTAAATGGTTTTGTAATTATAAAGTAGTACTTAATTGTCACAAACAGTGATGATGTCGCGAGGATCGACACGGCTACCGTGTGAAGCTTCTGAGCTATGGGTGTGTCAGCTGGTGAATCATCAAGGAGTGGAGGATTTTTTGAAGTTGTGTCAATCGCTAATTCTGTAACTAATTCGCTGTTTCTAGGGCACGTGCCAACCCCAAGAGTCCAACGAGTTTCTCAAAGTTGGAACTTTGGTAACAATCTGTAGCGCCCCCAAAACCACCCTGGTTGAGAGACCGTTACACGCCGCGCGTTATTACCTAAGACACGTAAGGCTACACTAGTGAATCCCCAATCAAAATCAAATACTCATATATTAACCATAAAGTACACCTTGTCTTTACAAACCATAAGCGGAAGCTAAATACAAACTGGAACTAAATACAAGGCAGAAGCCCAAACTGAAATACATAATAGAGCTAAATACAAAAGGGCCCCAAAGTCATACAAACTAAAAATAGAATCCAAATGCCAAAACAAATAGTAGAACCCGAGTCCTTACACGAACTAAAACCTGCAAATTAGACGGAAATAGGGGTGAGCCAAACTATAGCTCAGCAGGTTATAAACTTCATCAGCTGAGCATGCTCAAAACTAATACTGAACATACATTAATACTTTATACGAAAGCATAGCGAAATCGGAATAGAGGCCTTAGAGGAAGAAGGCAGATTCGAAAGCTTAATAATGTCGGAAGCTTAACCACAAACAGAAGCTTAACAAAATCAAAAGCAGAGGTCGTAGCGGAAGTATTTTAAACAGACAAAGGTCGAAGCAGAACGAGCCAAGTGATATCAAATCAGAGGAGGAGTAGTAATAGTCAAATCAGAAGGCATAAGCTTTGCAAATCAAAGACTTCTCATGAAATACCCCGAACTTAATTATGGTGATTAAATATTTCTAATATGGTAATTGAGGGCCTAATAGTGCCTAAAGAATATTAGTGAAGAGAATAAAGCCAAAGGAAAAGAGAAAACGCTTAAAAAGCGTAAATTGTAAAAACGAGCGTTGCACAACCATAGGAGGTATGTGACCTCGGTTAGGGTATTATATGGATCCCTAAGGTTTATTCATGCCTAATTAATGTACGGGGGTGATTCCCGGAAGAAAATGAATCTCTATAAAATGGATTTAAAACGCTAATGAAGCCTTAGAGCCGTTTCTCGAGAAAACCCAAAAAATGTGACTTTGAGTGGTCAAATGGACGTGTAAAATAATAGTCAATCAAATAAATATAATTAAAAATTAATGGAAGCTTAAGAACCATTAAAATTAAAGAAACAGAGAAAAATCCGGAAAACGGGCCCGGTTAGTGAATAGTGCTAAAACCGGGTAAAGTAACGAGCGTTTCTGTAAAAGACGAAAAACGCCCCAGCCTAACTAATAAAGGTGGCCGGTTTTTATGAGGGAATTAACTCTCTCTCACACATACACCTAATTAGCCAGAAAATAATAGAAGAAACAAAAAATAAATAAAGTGAGAAAAAGTACTATAAAGCAAAAGCACCCTCTCTCTCCTCTCATTTCTCTCTTTCCCACCTTTCTCCTTCCTCCAGCCATCTCTGTAACACCCCTAATACGCACATGATACTAAATGAAATCGCAGCGGAATTAAATAACTAAACAGTAACTAACGCTTCGGTGCTACAACGCCGTCAACCACCCACGTGGTTGACAAGGCAGAATAAAACAATTGTACCGGTCTGATGATCAGACTCCCGAGCATAAAACGAAAACATAAATACATATATACAATACCGAGTACTACATACATCCTTCACTGTAACACGTCACTGTAAACTGCACATCCAAAGTATATAACGCCACAGGAGCACAGGCGCATCCCGGGCCAACATCCAAAAGTATACAAAAGGGATTACATCCTAGGATCTAAAGCCACTCCGCTTCTTCGATCCTCATCCTGCAGTATAAGAAATATGGATCCCCCGAGGGGGTCAGCAACCCTTGGCTGGTATGGCTAACGCGCAGCCCATCGGCTACCGGATACGCGCAGCTAATTGTCATTATAACATGGCATTTCATTTATATAAACATAACATAACATGGAGCATAGCATCGATGGTGCACAGCTCATCATCACATACACGGTGGATCTTCGTTCCACAATAACAAACCACAAGGGTCAAATAACATAAGAGCCTAGAGAGTGATTCACTCTCATGTTAAGCTTTTAAACACACTCATTACCGCTCTGTCAGACGAACGAGTAACTTAAGTCACAGATGGTTCGGATTTAGTGACCCGAACACACCACACAAAAACACAGGTTCCCACTAAACCGATCATAAGTCAGAATAGGTAGCTTGGAAGAAGAAGCTAGCGGGAGAGACGAACGCCAAATTAAAGGAGAACAATCTTAACAACATAAGAGGTCGAATCTGATTCAAATATCTACTCTAACTTACATGCATGACCGGATAACCGGATTCCTCACTTCCCAGTTAACACTTGTTAGAAGTTCATAGTGGAACTTACACAACCAACACACAATAGGTGGTAAGTCATGTTAGACACACACAAGGGAATTGAGTCACAACATCACATCACAATAATATGAACAACTGTAAACTCATTACATGTTTAAATCTTATAACGTTGTAAAACACACAGAGAAAAACATACAACACACAAACCGGTGTAAACCGCTAGACAACAGACTGCAAGAAAACCATACCTGGTCCTTGCCTCGTTTCGTTTTCCACCTTGAGAGAATCCTAAACACATTAGTAACGTCGGTAATTAACGCACTAATCCATTATTAACATTATCTACTCAACATTACTAGTTTATTTTTATTTTACACTTGTTAAATCTTTTCATCCTTTTAATGCCTTAAAACCCACCTAACAGTGTCTTATAAACCTTATTATATCATTACTAACCAACTACTATTTTTAGATAACAATTCCCATCTTAAAACAATAATTTTGGTCCATACAGTGGCCTGTCCGAACTTGTGTCCGAGCTTCCAAGTTCGGACACAAGCCGTGATTTTAGATAGAAAACAGACACACGTCCGAACTTATGTCCGGACTTCGGAAGTTCGGACGTGAGCCGAGAAAAATCTAGACAGAAATCCATGCGTCCGAACATGTGTCCGGACTTCCAAAGTTCGGACACAGTTCGAGGATAATCCTAAGGATGGGTGGGTACGTCCCAACGAACATGTCCGGACTTCCCAAGTTCGGACACTGTTCGCGAGTGAGAATTTCTTTACCCAACAGGGCCTGTCCGAACTTCCACATCCGGACGGAAGTTCGGACAAGGCATTATACTCAAATTTCTAAGCCTTTAAACACTTAACAAATTTCTCCAAAGCCTCAACCCTTATAGTATCTTCTCCTTAAGCCTCTTAATGCTTCCTAACAACATTTGGTACCCTTATATCCCACATACAACATCCATGAAACTCATTTTCTAATTCCTTAAGCCCTTACTTATTTCTTTGTAAAATTCCTTAACACTTACAACATTTTGTACTAGGTTTCTAAATGGTGTTTCTCACCTATTATAACTACTATCCCAAAACGCTTTCTCCTCATCTAACATCATCTCTTAAGCACTATTTCTCACAACCAACTCCTTATGTCACTCTTGAAGTTCTTTTCCAAGTTTACACTTTCTCCTTATTTACCAAAGTTTGCCTAAGTCTTTACCTAAGTCCCAAAATGACTTTGGTACATACTAAAATCTCAAGCTCATTTTAACACCTAGAACTTCACATTTTGTCACCTAAATTTCGACATAGGTTCTCCTAGAACATTACTAAACCAAAACACCTTGTTTTTACCAACAAACAACCAAGAACACTAAAAATCCATCAAGTACTTATTATACACAAACTTCACTCACAAAGCACTACATCACAATATAGTGCATAATTTAAATTGCATGGCACTTAGGCCCTTAAATGACATGGCTCTTAGGCCCTTAAGATGCATAAATCATAAACACTGAATTTCCACAATATATTTGCCTTTAACCTGCAAAACACTCAACAACACATATGCCTTTTACTAAGCTCTTGAGAACACTTTACTAAGTCATCACCATTTGCTCTTTAGGTAGTTTAATAAGCATTTATAAGCTCATTTTCCTAAGGCATTTAAAACAACATTAGGTTAGTAGATTTACCTCTTTTGCAAAATAACTTCTTTCTTGTTTCCTTTAGAAAACCGATAGAGTACTTGATTCTTTGACAAGTTCTAAACAATATACAAACATTATAATGAGTATTCAAGCTATAAGCTCCATCTCATTGTAAACCCTAATTTACATTGTTTCAAAAACATTAATGTAGTTGTTTTACCTTGCTCTTTGAAGAGAGTTTAAATATCTAGCAAGAGAGGACTCCACCTAGTCCATGAAGAGTTGGAATGAAGCTAGAACAAGGTCACACAAAGAGCTCCTTCAATATATATTTTCGGACATGACAAAAAACAAGGAGGAAACTTGATTTTTGTTTGAGATTCCTTACCTAGAAGCAAAGGAGAGTAACAATATGTAAAAATACAAGCTCAAGCTCCTCAATGGAGAAACTCCATGGCACCGAAATGGTTGTCTTGAAGTTTGGAGAGAGATAGAAATGAAGAGCTTGAGGAGAGGAAGAAGATGGTGGTGTTTGTTTTTGATTTGGACAAGTGAGCAAGGTTTAACAAGAGATCAAGTGGGAGTTTTCAATGGAGGTGTGTGTATACCGTGAGGGAGAACAGCAAGAAGAAGGAAGAAGAGAGGTGGGAAACCGTGTGAATGAAGAAAGGAAATGATGAAGAGAATGAAGATTGGTTTACTTTTAGAAGAGATTGTGTAGTTTAAAGTAAATAGTACATTCATTAGTCATCATTATTTACTTAACAAAATAACAAGAGGGTGGTGAGTCACCACACCTTAGAAAACCGGCCCCCTTAATATAATGAGGGTGAATAGTCTTTGTTTGTCAATTTAATTACTTATACAAAATATGTTACAAAATAGCTTATAAAAGTTACTATTCATAAAACAAGGCACATAGAAGTGAAATTTTTGATTTCCCATTAATATAGACACCCAAATGTGATATTATATAGTACACATATGTATTTAAGAGTAATGATGGACATCTAGCCACTCAAAACTCATTTACAAGACAATTTTCGAAAATGTGCTTTAAGACTCCTTAATGCACATTTTGTTTTAAACTTGTTTTCAAGCTGGGTTTTCTTGGGTAATTGATTAAATATGTTCATTAGTGTATAAATAAGGTCTTGGTAAGTTCATTAGGTCTTAACCAAGTTTATCCCAAGCTTAGAGCACATTTTGGCTCTTATTGACTTAAAGCACATTTTGTGTTTCCTTTGTTTAAATTTGTTTACTAATGTTTCTAAACTCTTTTAGTCTTAATACACCATATTTAAGTGTTTAAACAATATATTAAGATTTGGGGTATTTCAATCTACCCCCCTTAAAAGAACTTTGCCCTCAAAGTTCATACTTCCACATATCCTAAATATTAGAACACGGGAACACTTATAAACAATACTTCCATACATCACTAACAAAACACTTACATAACATTGGACACCAGGTCCATACAACATAACATCGGGTACATGACATTGGACACAAGGTCCATACAACATTATCCACATCATTCAGACACAACGGTCTGTAACATAACAACATAACATAGACGTTGTATTCAAATACAGTCGTACACACATAACCGAAACGGCTCTACCCCCTTAAAAAGGGGTACGCCCCGTACCCTATACACATAAGTACTAAGAAGTAAACAATGACGGGTACTTCGCCTTCATCTTATCTTCCAGCTCCCAAGTGGCCTCCTCAACGTCCTGGTTAGACCAGAGAACTTTCACCAGTCTCACGGACTTATGGCGAGTGTCTCGAGTCTTAGCATCCAGAATCCGTACCGGAGTCTCCACTGATCGCATGGTCGGCTCTAAGGTTAGCCTTTCAGGCTGAAGCACATGAGACGGATGAGACATATACTTCTTCAACTGGGACACATGAAATACATCATGTACCTTGCCCAGCTCGGCGGGTAGGTCTAGTCTATAGGCTACCGGGCCGATCCGCTCCGTCACAACATAAGGCCCACATACTTTGGGCTCAACTTGCCCTTCTGGCCAAAAAAACGAAATACTCCTTCATGGGGGATACTCTCTCTACCTGATCGCCCAGCGGCACATCCAGGTCAAGTCTGCGCACATTGCGTACGACTTCTGTTACCTGAGCTGCCTTCATGTTAGCCCGGATCTGGCGAACTTCTGCCTGGACTTGCTCAAGATACTCTGGTCTATAATGACCGTCTCACTCGACTCATCCCAGCATAATGGCGTGCGGCATGGTCTACCGTACAATGCCTGGAAGGGAGACATCTTGATCGAAGCATGATAACTGTTGTTGTAACTAAACTCGATCAGATGTAACTTATCAATCCAGCTGGTCTGAAAGTCAAGTGCACAAGCACGTAGCATATCCTCAAGTGTCTGAATAGTGCGCTCACTCTGACCATCGGTCGGGTGTGTGTGGTGAAACGCTGTACTCAATTTCAATTCAGTACCCAATGCCTCTCGTGGGACTTCCAATATCTGGATAAGAATCTGTGTATCTCTGTCAGATACAATCGTTTTTGGTACACCATGATGTCTTACAATCTCTTTATCAAACAGTTCTGCCAATCTTGCCACTTTCCAGTGTCCTTCATCGGAATGAATCGGGCCACCTTGGTCAGTCGGTCAACTATCACCCATATCATATTCAGACCTCCCCTTGTAGGCGGAAGTCCTACTACAAAGTCCATGGAGATATCATGGAACTTCCACTCAGGCACTGGCATTGGCTGTACCATACCACCAGGCCGTCGGTGCTCAAACTGGACCTTCTGGCAAGTGAGACACCTCAACACATAATCACTAACATCTTTCTTCATTCCAGTCCACCAAAAATACCTTTTCATACTCTTATACATCTTTGAAGCTCCGGGGTGAATCGAAGTAGTAGAACAATGGGATTCACTCAATATGCGCTCCTTCAACTCAGCGCTACTCCTAGGTATACAAAAGCGGCCATTCAGCCTAATCAGGTCATCATCGTGGAGTCTGAAATCGTACTTCTGACCCTCGATGTGCCATCAATAAGTTTCTGCCGGATCTCCAGCATATACTGATCCGTCATCTGAGCACTCCGCACCTCTTCAACCAAGCCAGTATGAGAGACTAGCGAATGGAGAGCGTGTGAGAGAGGCGTGCTCGGCGACTCAGTGCGTCAGCTACCACATTTGCCTTACCCTCTTTGTATTGCAGATTAATATCGTAGTCATTCAGAAACTCAACCCACCTTCTTTGCCTCATGTTCAACTCTTTCTGAGTGAACAAGTACTTTAAGCTTTTATGATCAGAATAGATTGTCACACTTACCCCATACAAATAATGTCGCCATATCTTCAATGCGAAGACAATGGCACCCAATTCTAAGTCGTGGGTAGGGTAGTTCTCCTCATGCTTCTCAGCTGACGGGAGGCGTATGCTACGACCTTCCCGTGTTGCATCAACACACAACCCATACCCCTGCCTGATGCGTCGCAGTAGACCTCAAAAACCATCTGGACCGTCTGGTATAGTCAGGACTGGTGCAGATGTCAGAGCATCCTTGAGACTCGCGAAAGAACTCTCACAGTCAACTGTCCACTCGAATGGTGCATCCTTCTTCATTAAGGAAGTCATCGGCTTCGAGATACTGGAGAAGTCCTTCACAAACCTCCTATAATATCTACCCCAGACCGAGGAAGCTCCTGATATCAGTGACTGTCTTCGGCCTAGGCCAGGTGCGCACTGCATCTATCTTTGCCGGATCAACAGCGATCCCGGCCTCAGAAATCACATGTCCAAGGAAGGATACTTGGTTCAACCAAAATTCACATTTCGAAAACTTTGCATACAACTGGTTCCTCCTCAGAGTTTTGTAACACATTTCTCAGGTGGCTTTCGTGCTCACCTCTGATTTAGAATACACAAGAATGTCATCGATGAAGACTACCACTGATTTGTCCAATGATCTTGGAACAAACGGTCATTAAGTCCATGAACTTTGCTGGTGCATTCGATAAGCCAAATGGCATAACTGTGAACTCATAATGCCCATACCTCGTTCTGAAAGCTGTCTTCTCGATATCACTGTCACGGATGGCAATCTGATGGTATCCGGAACGTAAGTCTATCTTGGAGAATACTGATGCACCCCTCAGCTGATCAAATAGATCGTCGATGCGTGGTAAAGGTAACGGTTCTTCACCGTAACAGCATTCAGCTCCCGATAATCAATACACAGGCGGAGGCTACCGTCTTTCTTCTTCACGAAGAGAACCGGCGCTCCCCATGGTGATACACTAGGGCGGATAAAGCCCTTGTCGAGTAGGTCTCTCAGCTGCTCTTGAGCTCTGTCATCTCTGCTGGAGCCATACGATAAGGTGCTTTCGCAATGGGTCCAGTGCCCGGAACTAAGTCGATCTCAAACTCAACCTCTCGTGCTGGCGGCATGCCCGGCAGTTCCTTAGGAAATACATCAGGAAACTCCGACACTACCGGCACATCTGGGCTAAACTCAGGGTCTCTCTCTATGTCCTGGACATAGCAGAGGTATACATCACTCCCTCGTCGTAACTCACGATACATGGCCATGGCGGTGATGATCTGAGGCGAAGGCTCCCTGGGCCTCTGGCGGTATGATATGGTAACCCCAGATGGACTCCGAAGAAGCAGTCGATGCTCGGCACACAGGATTCTGCCTTGTACCGCTCCAACCAGTTCATCCCGACAATCACATCAAATCCAAGTCCGTCGAACTCTATCAGGTCGATCGGGAACTCTTCACCTCTGATTCGTACAATGACATCTCGGTGGTAGCGGGTACATCTGATCCGCTCTTTCGATGGGAGAGTGACAAGAAGTCTGGCATTTCCTCTCCATCTAACCCCAGCCTCTTCGCAAAAGATAGCGAAACAAATGTGTGTGAGGCTCCAGAGTCGAACAAGATCGATGCATCCACGCCATCACTGGAAAGGTACCGGTGAGGATTGTGCCGCTCTTGCCGGCTTCTGCCTCATTGCAGACATTCAATGTACCTCCCGTTCCGAGTGCACAGCCTAATTCATTGGCAAACTAATAAGTACTGGGTAAACACGGTTGATATACTTCAATAACTCCACTTTATTCATTAAACACTTCCTCTTACAACATTGTTGTTTACATGGTTGATATAACTTAACACATACATAACTCCCTTAACATATACTGGCTTAACACATTACAAAAGTATACAAGGTTAGAATTGTCTGAATGTCAAATTCAAACGTCCGGGTTCATGTGTGTGGCATTGATCACACTGCCGACGGTGCGGTATTCAGTTTGATCTTCCTGATGCCATGATATAGCATCCTTGACTGCCCACCCATGATTAATACATCTCCTGACTTTAACATTAACTTCTTGCGAGATCAGCACGCTTCTGCTCGCCATATACGAAACTGCGGTATCACCAATGGACCAAGACACACGGGTACTCCTTACTTAGAGACTCGGGGGACTCGTCCTTATCTTGGTGTGTAAACTAACCGTCCACCTTTCTGGTAGAAGTTCACAATACACAAATCTGCTTCCACATTCGGAATCGAATCCGTTTCAACTTGTTGAGCAATCCCACGGCGTGATTAACGCCGCACGAACTCCTCAGGTATACTTTGGTACCGTTGCTCCATCTTACAGCTCGCACTTCTTGATATGACTTGGTGTAAGGGTTCCAGTCCTTTACCCATGCACATCATCTTCAATTGCATTCTTGATCCGTTCGGATATTCAGGTGTGTAGAAACCTCCAGGTTTAGCTCCAAGTTCGTCGCATCGTCTGATGACATGGACTTGTGCTTCCGGGTCAGGTATCCACTTAAGAGTATCATACCTGGCTGGATAACCTGACATTGCTCCATGGAAAGTCGGTGATGTTGATGGTGGTCTCTTCAGGGTTTGGTGTGGGTGGGATTGGATAACATATATTGAAGGTTCCTTTCAGTTTAGAATTATCTAATTAGGGTCTTTCACACTATACTTTAACTCCTTACTCGCATGATGATAATCACTTGAACTCACTAGTACACATAAGCATGAAATGCGGTATGCAATCACTTATTACATTCAACAGGTTAGGCGGTACCTGGTCTAGAAGAGGGCCCTGGCGCCTCAGACCGGTCCACCACATTCAGGGTGGCCTTGCTAGGTCCCGACCTTTCCCCTTCTGGGAATCAGTATGCCTCTGATCAGGGGTGGCTGGTTAGCCGTCTTCGGGCCATCAATAGCTGCTGTGGCCTTACCCTTCCACTGCCCCTTGGGCTTGTTGATCTGCTGTTGGGGTTCCGGTAACACTCGTGGTCACGGTGGCCCCACTTCTCGCAGTATCGACACTGCACCTCATTTCCCTTGCAGTCCTTGCCGGGGTGGTCTCCATTGCACCACTTACAGTAATAGTGGCGCTCCGGTCCAGAGCCCGAGCTAGCTGCTAACACAATACACACTCAGTACTTGTTTCACAACTTATCAACATACACATCAACTTATTACACATGATTTAAACAATTACCCTTTGGTGGGTAAGAGCGTAGGGGCTTCGCCGCATAAGCATATGTGAGCTTCAGTGGCTCCTCAGTGTGGTGGTTTGGGCTTGGCCCTTGTCCACCTGGTGCTGACTCTTCTGGGGCTGGGGATAAGTTTCTTCTTCTTCTTTCCTCCCACGTACCCTGCGAACTCTGGCCCTCGCTCGTGGCCTTGCGCTTTTGCGCATTCTCCTCGTCCCTCAGACGGACGGTGATCTCCACCTTAGCAGCGGCATGATAGCACTCCTGTATTTAGGATGATCAGTCATGCCCCGCAATACATACTCACAAACTCACATTAATACTCACTTGTAGACTACACATATTCACATCACTCTTTATTTAAATTACCTGCAAGGTAGTATACTCAGCTGGCCCCATCCCATAGCGAGCGAAGACGGTGGCTGAGACCGTTATAGAAACGGTTTACCAGCACCCGGTTCGAGTATCCCAGGTCCGGTAACAGGTGGACAAGGCCGGTGAAGGCAGTTGTAGTACTCATCAACCGACACCTTGTCCCCCTGCCTCAGACTATCCAGCTCCAGGCGCTTGGCCTCTTGAACGTGCACAGGGTAGTATTTGGCTCGCAGCAGAGCCGTGTACTCCCTCCAGCCAAACTGAGGATCCGCCATCCGGTCCTCCCTCACTAGCTTCCACCAGTTTTGTGCCGAACCCTTCAGGTAGTAAGCGGCGGCAAGACGGACCTTAGCCTCTGAAGGTACAGCCAAGGTCTCGTAGGCGGTCTCCAACTCGGAGGATGTACGCCTCCAGCTTACGTGGGTCGGTCTCCCATGAAACGAAAGGGGGTCTCAGATCTGCCAATGCTTGACCCAGTTGGTCTCTCGTGGCAGTGCGTGGGGTGAACTCCGGCATCTGCCCCTGCTGGATCGCAGCTACAAGCTGGGGTACCATCTGGGCCACAGCGGCTGCTACAGCCTCAGCCATAACCGAGCCGTAGTGTTCTCGCCCTGGTCACCCCCAGTACCAGTACCACTTCCGCGGCCTCTACCGCGTGGGTCTACCTGCCATCTGTATTTACATGAATATTCATTAGCAATATGCTTGCACACTTATCGGTCCAACGGTTGTAACGCTTCCGACAATAAGGTATCTCCACACTTAGTTAGTGGTTAACCTTTCCATAATGATCACTTAGGTAACTGTAGTTAGGTTTCCTAACTCGGTATATTCCTAAGCTCGGTATTCTAGTCATCAGAGCGATACTTCGCTCTGATACCACTTTTGTAACACCCCTAATACGCACATGATACTAAATGAAATCACAGCGGAATTAATAACTAAACAGTAACTAACGCTTCGGTGCTACAACGTCGTCAACCACCCACGTGGTTGACAAGGCAGAATAAATACAATTGTTACCGGTCTGATGATCAGACTCCCGAGCATAAAACGAAAACATAATACATATATACAATACCGAGTAGTACACAACATCCTTCACTGTAACACGTCACTGTAAACTGCAACATCCAAAGTATATAACGCCACAGGAGCATAGGCGCATCCCGGGGCCAACATCCAAAAGTATACAAAAGGGATTACATCCTAGGATCTAAAGCCACTCCGCTTCTTCGATCCTCATCCTGCAGTATAAGAAATATGGATCCCCGAGGGGGTCAGCAACCCTGGCTGGTATGGCTAACGCGCAGCCCATCGGCTACCGGGATACGCGCAGCTAATTGTCATTATAACATGGCATTCATTTATATACATAACATAACATAACATGGAGCATAGCATCGATGGTGCACAGCTCATCATCACATACACGGTGGATCTTCGTTCCACAATAACCAAACCACAAGGGTCAAATAACATAAGAGCCTAGAGAGTGATTCACTCTCATGTTAAGCTCGTTAAACACACTCATTACCGCTCTGTCAGACGAACGAGTAACTTAAGTCACAGATGGTTCGGATTTAGTGACCCGAACACACCACAACAAACACAGGTTCCCACTAAACCGATCATAAGTCAGAATAGGTAAGCTTTGGAAGAAGCTAGCGGGAGATCGAACGCCAAATTAAGGAGAACAATCTTAACAACATAAGAGTCGAATCTGATTCAGATATCTACTCTTAACTTAATGCATGACCGGATAACCGATTCCTCACTTCCCAGTTAACACTTGTTAGAAGTTCATGTGGAACTTAACAACCAACACACAATAGGTGGTAAGTCATGTTAGACACACACAAGGGAATTGAGTCACAACATCACATCACAATAATATGAACAACTGTAAACTCATTACATGTTTAAATCTTATAACGTTGTTGTAAACACACAGAAAAACATACAACACACAAACCGGGTAAACCGCTAGACAACAGACTGCAAGAAAACCATACCTTGGTCCTTGCCTCGTTTCGTTTCCACCTTGAGAGAATCCTAAACACATTAGTAACGTCGGTTAATAACGCACTAATCCATTATTAACATTATCTACTCAACATTACTAGTTTATTTTATTTTACACTTTGTACATCTTTTCATCCTTTTAATTACCTTTAAAAACCCACCTAACATGTCTTATATAACCTTATTATATCATTACTAACCAACTACTATTTTTAGATAACAATTCCCATTTAAAACAATAATTTTTGGTCCATACAGTGGCCTGTCCGAACTTGTGTCCGAGCTTCCAAGTTCGGACACAAGCCGTGATTTTAGACAGAAAACAGACACACGTCCGAACTTATGTCGGACTTCGCAAGTTCGGACGTGAGCCGAGAAAATCTAGGCAGAAATCCATGCGTCCGAACAGTGTCCGGACTTCCAAAGTTCGGACACAGTTCGAGGATAATCCTAAGGATGGGTGGGTACGTCCGAACATGTGTCCGGACTTCCCAAGTTCGGACACTGTCGCGAGTGAGAATTTCTTTACCCACAGGGCTGTCCGAATCCACATCCGGACGGAAGTTCGGACAAGGCATTATACTCAAATTTCTAAGCCTTTAAACACTTAACCAAATTCTCCAAAGCCTCCAACCCTTATAGTATCTTCTCCTTAAGCCTTTAATGCGTGCCTAACAAACATTTGGTACTTTAATCCACATACAACATCCTGAAACTCATTTTCTAATCCTAAGCCCTTACTTATTTCTTTGTAAAATTCCTTAACACTTACAACATTTTGTACTAGGTTTCTAAATGGTGTTCTCACCTATTATAACTACTATCCCAAAAGCTTTCTCCTCATCGAACATATCATCTCTTAAGCACTATTTCTCACAACCAACTCCTATGTCACTCTGAAGTTCTTTTCCAAGTTACACTTTCTCCTTATTTACCAAAGTTTGCCTAAGTCTTTACCTAAGTCCCAAAATGACTTGGTACATACTAAAATCTCAAGCTTTTAACACCTAGAACTTCACATTTGTCACCTAATTTTCGACATAGGTTCTCCTAGAACATTACTAAACCAAACACCTTGTTTTTACCAACAAACAACCAAGAACACTAAAAATCCATCAAGTACTTATATACACAAAACTTCACTCACAAAGCACTACATCACATATAGTGCATAATTTAAATTGCATGGCACTTAGGCCCTTAAATGACATGCTCTTAGGCCCTTAAGATGCATAAATCATAAACACTGAATTTCCACAATATATTGCCTTTAACCTGCAAATACACCACAACACATATGCCTTTTACTAAGCTCTTGAGAACACTTACTAAGTCATTCACCATTTGCTCTTAGGTAGTTTAATAAGCATTTATACGCTCATTTCTCCTAAGGCATTTAAAACAACATTAGGTTAGTAGATTTACCTCTTTTGCCAAAATAACTTCTTTCTGGTTTCCTTTAGGAAAACCGATAGAGTACTGATTCTTTGACAAGTTCTAAAACAATATACAAACATTATAATGAGTATTCAAGCTATAAGCTCCATCTCATTGTAAACCCTAATTTTACATTGTTTCAAAAACATTAATGTAGTTGTTTTACCTTGCTCTTTGAAGAGAGTTTAATATCTAGCAAGAGAGGACTCCACCTAGTCCATGAAGAGTTGGAATGAAGCTAGAACAAGGTCACACAAAGAGCTCCTTCAATATATATTTTCGGATCATGGACAAAAACAAAACAGGAGGAAACTTGATTTTGTTGAGATTCCTTCCTAGATAGAAGCAAAGGAGAGTAACAATATGTAAAAATACAAGCTCAAGCTCCTTCAATGGAGAAACTCCATGGCACCGAAATGGTTGTCTTGAAGTTTGGAGAAGATAGAAATGAAGAGCTTGAGGAGAGGGAAGAGAGATGGTGTGT